>JAESVK010000475.1:1095998-1126033 GCA_017140935.1 Hamamelis virginiana | reverse complement strand
ATACTGTAGATTCTTATTAGGGTTGATGATGTTGTTATTTGGCACCCTCTTGTACTGTTCTCTAAAATAGTGAAACCGCTGCAATTCCTTGAACGTAGCCCTAGTTTTGGGTGAAACCACGTAAATCTTTGTGTCTTGTGTGATTCTTGTTTGGTGTGCTTTTCTTCTTTGTTATTTGGCCTAACAAGAATTGCAAAATGGGGATAATGTAGCACGAAAGATGATTTTCAGCAACTTCTTATTTGGGAAAATTTAGTTCCAAATATAAGATTTTTCTTATTAATATAATCGTGGGGTAATTACCTCCATTGAATGTCCCTTTGTGGCTATAATGGGTAAAACACCATAAATGATCTAGTCAACATATGTTGTTATGTAAGCATGAAGCTAGTAGATAGATGTGGGATGCATGTTTCAAAAACCTGACCATTGGATTAAGATACTATTCTTATGCATGACATGTGCTAGAAATCACAGTAATCTAACTGTCGGTTTCTCATAAATGTCACTGAGAAAAACTGCAACAATTTTCAACTATCATAGTTTTTCGGTCTATATTTTAAAATGTTTACATTCACCGTGATTTTTGACATGCATGACATTAATAAGCAAAATATCTAAATTAACGGATAGATTTCAAAAGATGCATCCTACAATTATCTATCAGCTAATTTCATGCTTACATAAGATGTAGAAGCATGTGCTGACTAAATCGGGACTTGGTAAAACACTGACGGATAAATTTGTTAACTAAATAGATTTACGGAGAAATCTTACTCTTTCTCCTCCAATGAATTGCTCTAAGGACATAACAAGCATTGGAACAAGGTCAACAATCAAGATTGATAATTAATTTCACAAAAATAATTAATTTTATTATGAAATATATATATTGTTAAAAAATTCAATAGATAAATTTATTTGTTGAATCATTAAAGCCCAATCACATTAGCAGAAAAATATTGTTCTACCCTCGAGTTTTGTGGTAGAACAAACAATATTGGATATATATATATATATATATGTCTCGATCTAGTAAGCATATACTGACTTTCGCAAAAGTCAGCATGAAGCTCACAGTGAATTGTGGGATTCATATTTTGAAAAATCCACTGTTGGATTAAATACTTTTGTTATAGATGTCACGTTTGCCAAAAATCACAGTGATCTGATGTAGGAATCTCAAAATACAAACTGTGAAAAATTCTTATCGCTAAAAGTTGTTACAATTTTTCTCAGTGACATATCTAAGAATGGAAACCAACCATTAGATATTCTTCCAATGTATGTCATGCATGCCAAAAATCACAGTGATCTGACAGTCGATTTATAATATACAAACTGTGAAAAATTGTGACCGTTAGATACTGTCATAGTTTTTCACAATCTGTATTTTAGAAACCGGCTGTCAGATCACTGTAATTTTTTGGATGTATGTTATATATAGGAAGAATATTCAATCCAACGGTCGGTTTTTCAAAATATCCATCCTACATTGGCTAAAATGCCAAGTCTTCAGATAAGCTATATATATATATATATATATATATATATATATATATATATATATTGAGTCACGTTCTCCTAACCATTCTTTTTACCATTATTTCTACTATCCGTTTTCAAAACACCAATAAGGGTCGAATATTTTGAGAAACCGACTGTTGAATTAGATACTCTTCTTATACAAGTCATATATGCCAAAGTCACATTGATCCAACGGTCAAATTTTAAAAATATCTCACATTATAAAATTGCAATATTTCTAATTATAATAATTTTTCACAGTAATATTTTTCATAAACCAACCGTTGGATCACTGTGATTTTTGGCATACGTAATGTATATAAGCAAAATATCTAATCCAACGGTCGGCTTCTCAAAATATTCTACCCACATTGATGCATGTTTTGAAAACGAATGTAAAAATAATGGTTAGGCAACCTGTCCCCATATATATATTAGAGGTATTTGCTCCGATGCAAGAGATCATCCCCGGAGAAAATATATTCGTAGTCTGTTTTCACACAAGGTGCACATTATCGTAAGGCTGCAGATATGGTGGTGGGTTTGCATTATATATATGCCATCACCTCTTTTCTCACACCTTCTGTTGAAACCAAGGACAGAGCCAGCATTTAAATTTGAACTGGGCTAATTGGGCTACAAACCTACGACGTAAAACCTGGACTGGGCCAGTTGGGCTAGAACCCTAGAAGCCTACAACATAAAACATAGAATTATAGAAGAATTTTTTTCTTTTCTTTTCTTTGTTTTTTGGGATAAGCTAAAACCACCACCATTCAAAGAGAAACTCAATACCATTATTTTCTATTTTCACTTCATTTTTGTCCAAGCTCATGTAGAGAAAGAAATACTTACTCCCAAAGGTTCTCAAAGAAAGAAAAAAGAAAAAGAAAAAGAAAGGCCACATTTTAGATTATATTTTTTTAGGCAATTTACATGAATAATCCTAAGTTTCCAAAATATTACGCCTACGAACTCGATCCAAAACTAATTACGCAAATATTTTTTTAGGACATAAATACCCTCTACTCATATGGATATTTACAATTTGACCATTGAAATGGTCAAAAATTTTGTACGGGTGAATTAAAAAAAAAAAATCGAAGAGTCACTAATAATCAACACAATCCTCAATTTTGTGTATAATCCCCAATCCCCAATCCCCAAAATTACAAAGGATCACCAGAATTACAAATAATTACCAATCCCCAATATTACTAAGAATACCCAATAGAGTATACAAGATTTGATTGATTTGATTTTCTTGGAAAGCGCAAATTGAATGAATGAATGCATGATGTTGACGTAACATAAAGTGGATTGGGAATTCTTAACAATATTGGTAATTATTAGATAAATTGGGGATTGGGGATTCTATTTATTTTTGGGGATTATACATAAAATTGGAGATTCTGTACAAAAAATTCGGGGGGACATTGAATGACCCGCATTAAATGCTGACGTAACATAAAGTGGATTGGAGATTCTTAACAATATTGGTGATTATTAGATAAATTGGGGATTGGGGATTCTGTTTATTTTTGGGGATTATACATAAAATTGGGGATCCTATACAAAAATTCGGGAGACATTGAATGACTAGTATTAAATGTTGATGTGACATAAAGTGGATTGGGGATTCTTAATAATATTGGTGATTATTAGATAAATTGGGGATTGGAGATTTTGTTTATTTTTGGGGATTATACATAAAATTGGTGATTCTGTACAAATTGGTCAAACTTCAATTTTAAGGGTAATTTCGTCCAAAAAAACAGTAATAGGTGTATATCCGTAATATGTTTTGGATCGGGTTTGTAGACGTAATATTTTGGAAACTTAGGATTATTCATAGAAATTTCCCTATTTTTAAAAAAAAAACTACTTGATACAGTGGCGTGGTAAAACGTCTAATTTTGAGCATTTTTTAAATAGACTAAAGTAGGGATTATATTATACCGCTAGATTGGGTGATTTAAAAAATATGACATAAAATGATCATGTAGCATTATTCATATTCACCGTACAAACTATTCATTAACAGAGCCCTAAGCTTTCGGCCAATCAAATTCTCAATTTTCAATGAACCTAAATACAAGAAAACATACTCAATATACAAATCCAGAATCCAAACGCACTAAAAAGGTTTAAACCCATTAGTTGGGAGTCTCATTCATTGTATATTAAGTCAATCCATTTTTCTATTTTCTTCTGATGTGGGATAACCCACACATGAATCTCAACAATCTCCCCCTTCAAGTGTAATCCATATCAAGTTTAGCTCCCCCTCGAGTTTGATCCACTACTTTTCACAGGCATTGTGCCCACAGACTTGCTATTCATGAGTCACACTGCACACTGTCATGAGCTTGTGCTTGGTTGACTGCGTCTTAAATGCTCCCTTGACCACCGCAATACTATGAACTCCAATCAAGAGCCCCAAGAGTAGGGATGTCAATGGGATAGGTTAAAAGGGTAACCCGCCCCGCCCCGCCCCTATTGGGAAGGGTTTGGGAAATAGTTTTGAAAACCCTATAGGGTTTGGGAAAAAAGTTAAAAACCCTATAGGGTTTGGGACGGGAATGGGATATGGCTTCTCCAACCCGTCCCGCCCCGAATATCTATGCATATATAATTATACTAAAATCTTTTCTATTTATTTACAATATTTAGTGTTTTAAGATTTTTATCAACTCTATCTTTTTCTATTCTTTTCACTAAGTTAGTGTGTATAAATATATATTTTAACTACTAATAGTTATAATTTAAGATAAAAATCAAAATTTGTTGAGATTATGGTTAGAATTCATTCCAAAATAAAATAAAATTGAAGTTTAAAAAATATTTTAATTATTTTTCAAACCCGATGGAAAAACCCGCCCCACCCCGCATAATTCTCACCCCGCCCCGTCCCGTTTATAGTTGGGATTGGGACGGGTTTGGGAAATGATTTTTATTCATGGGACGGGATTGGGAAAGCAAAAACCCGCCCCGCCCCGCCCCGTTGACATCCCTACCCAAGAGCCCATAAACCTATGAGGTGTGCCACCTATGTGGTGGGCCCACCAAAAATTGTGTTTGGAAATCAAGAAATTGCCTTATGGAAAGTCAATGACCCTTGATTTCTTTCCCAAGCTACAGGCCTTATATTAAGGCAAAATTGGGTCTTGATTTTATTTTATTCTCTCAAGCTTTCCTTTAGTAGCTTATGGTTAGAGAACATGCATGAGTTTCAGCTCAATGGTTCATGTCTCTCTCTTTATGGGATGAGATTCTGGATTTTATTCCTCTTGGATGAGGTTCTTGTCCCATTTGTGCTCCCCTCCCCATTAACAACTAACTACTAATCCTACTAATATATATCCTTAGGCCAAGAACCTCATGGATGAGGTAAAAAAAAATGTGTGATAGAGAAAAGTGAGACTTGAGTGTGTCTTCATCTTCTTTGTAGATTCTTCATTTAGGGTTTTGAGAGGATGAGTTGTGTGGGGTGTACAAGGGTTAAAAGGTTTAGGTTTTTGGTATAAACTTGAGTGGAAATATATATCTTATTCTATTCTTCTCATAGTGAAAGGAAAGACGTGATAACTCTCATGGACGTAGACATTTTGAGTGAATCGTTATTCATTTCTATTGTGTGTATTTTGTGTGCTTTCGCAACGTACGTACTATCGAGTATAACCATTGGTATAAGAACAAAACACAACACAACTTATAAATTATGAGCTCATTGACAATAGCCATTAATTAGTATAATTAAGAACAAATACTTCTCTTTTTTATGCTCCACAACAGTGGTAATCCTTTCCCTTTATTTCAGCTTCTCGACCCAAAGTCATGGGGAAGGTTTAATGCGGCATTTATAGTAGCTCGGGCCACCGCGAGCGTAGGGATTGGCTTCTTGAGAGCGGCTGTTGGGGATTGGGTGGCAACCCGGGTGCGGACCTCCGAGTCTTTTGCATTGATCAAGTACCCATGCATGGTTCAGCAGCAGCACTATGCCTGCATCAAAGCTAAACACAATTGCAACCATGGCTTCATGTTGTAGAGGCTTTTGTATTTTCATAATCGATCTCTTAGCTTATGTCTCTTCTTAATTAATCATAAATTAATTAATATGTCTCTCGTTATTTGGAATGAAGTTTGTAGGACCAAAATCTGAGAAGGCATAGGTATATTCTTAGATTAGAAGATGTAAATGTGACAAGATCGAATTGCAAAATGGGGACAAAGAATTAGTACGAAATAGAGAATTTGTGGGTTCAGTTTAGTATTATATAATTAAGGCTATATTTAATAATGAACTCCGAAAATAATTTTTAAATTTTGAGTTTAGAAAATTAGAATAAAAAAAAAAATTCTATTTTTAAAATTAAAAGAAAAAATAAAACACACTCTATATATATATATATTTGGCAAAAAACTATTACTAAAAAAGAAAATAAAAGAAATGAGACACATAGAAGATATTTAACAAGAGCAGCCTTAATTGGTCATAGATCCAGGGTTCGGCACACAATACTGTTACGACATGACACAAATACGTGTGCCTCACAAATATTCAAAAATTTAGGATATAATAAATAGGGATAAAATATTAGTAAATTATATATTGTTATACATATAATTATATTGGAACAAATTCTATATATGGACCCATATTTTAACCCATATTTTTTATGAGAAATTTGGCTAAAAGTCCTATTTTAAAGGCAAATCATGCTTAAAGTCCTTTTAAAGGTTTTTTTATTCCCATAAGTCTAGCCTGTTTAGGGAGATTTTATTGGATTAAGTCCTAAATTTATTAATATATATATATATATATATTTAAGACTAAACTATCCCAAAACCACCTCCAAACTAGCTTCTGAATATCTTCGGTAGATTTCATTTGTTCGAGCTGGCTTCCCAGATTTATTGTTGTTTCCAACTTGAAAATAAAAAAAATTCATTCAGTGATGGAAAGTGCCACAGGAAACCAAGAAAACAAACATAAAAGACGAGCACCAGAACACCCCAGGAGTTCGCTGGCTTTGACTTTATTGACAGGAGGAGCACTAAGAAAGCTAACACGTGTCTTCTCTGAAAGACTCTGGTAACCAAACAGAATTGTGTTAAAAACTTGGAATATGCGTAAAATAACATCTATGGATATGAGGAAATCGACCACTGAAGAAAGAGTTGCGTGCAGAAGCCATTTCACAGCCTTCAATGCACCGTCCGCCGGCGTCAAACTAACCAGAAAATCATCACCAGCAACCTTCTACATTACAACCTGATTGAAGCTCACCTCTTTGTTTATCCCTTTGCTTCTGCTCTGTTCTAGAGCTTCATGCTTTAGAGATTCTTCACTGCAAATCCAGTTATTCTAGCTTTTGCATTGCATCAAAAGTTCCGATCGTGTGAGGCGAACACAAAGCAGCTGATGGTCGGAGATGGTTGGATCGAGATATTCACGGTGATCTCCAACTGCCGATTTGCAGATGGTGTGGCCAGCGCATCTCCACTCTTTCTATTCTGATATTCATCGTGATTTTCCAACAAGCGACGGGAGATTTTTCAGATGTGCCATGGAAGCATGATCCCGAAGTGCGGATTTTCTCTTTTAATCTTTTTTTTTTTTGGTTCCTGCTTGCTGGAAAAATGCAGGAAAAAAAATTGTTTTTGTTTTTTTTTTTCCGTAAAAGTTAATTTTTTGTTTAGTTAATGGGAAAATGTAAAAAAAGAAAGAAATTTTCCGGCGTAGTGAAATGCCGAAAATGCGTTTTCCGACGTAGTGAAATGCATTTCCGGCGTAGTAAAACTGGTTTTTAATGTAGTGAAATTCGGTGTCCGGCATAGTGAAATGGATTTCTGGCGTAGTGAAATTCGGTGTTCGACGTATTGAAATGGGTTTCTGGCGTAGTGAAATCCGGGATTGGGGGTGGAGGTGACGTTGAAGGCTATTGGGAAGGGGGTATTTTTGTCCAATTCATGCCAAAAGGACTTTTGGCATAAAAGATTTTTGGGAAGGACTTTAAGCATGAAAAACTTATAAAATAGGACCTTTGTCCAATTTCCCCTATTTTTATCCATAGTTTGTAAAATTCAACATAATGGGTGTTGTATTTTGAGAAATCAATCATTGGATTAGATTTTCTTCTCAAACAAATTATGTTTGTTAAATATCAAGTTGGTCGTGATTAAAAGCTACTTCATCCATAATTGTAAGAAACTTTATTATTTTTTTACTTATGTCTAATCAATGTGATTTTTGTCATGCATGAGATACATAAAAAGAAAAATGATCCAAAGGACACTGAAAATAGATTTTATCATTATCAAGTCCAAATGATAAGATAAGCCCCTCTAAAGTCAACTAATAATAATAGATTGTCTAATTTACCATTTTTCTTATTTTTAGCTAATTTTTAGTTATTATAATATTATTTTATTTAATGTAATTTTTTTAGGAAGTTTTTTTATTTGAATAATATACTTAATTGACTGAAATGTGGAATGTTTTTTTAATTTGAAATGAGATAAAATAATTTTGGATTGCAATGAGTGCACTTTTAAGGCCAAAGCTTGTTTTTATTTTTAGATAGGATACATACACGCACATATACTATCATGTATACATGACTTCAGCAAAAATCATTTCTCAATTTCCATATTTTACAAAGATACGTGTATCTCTGTAAAACGTCAAAGCTTGATTTTATTTTTAAATAGGATATATATACATGACTCTCCAACAAAAACTATTTCTCAATTTCTAATTTTCAAACCAAACAACCAAGAACACAATTACCCATTGCAACCCAAAGATCCTAAAAAATTAAAAGCATGTATACAAGACTCTTCTTCAAAAAAATAAAATTTTTATAAATATATAAACTACATACGATGAGTCAAATAATCAAAATAAAGAGTCATGAAGTTAATTAACGTAAAGAGTCATATATACACGACTCTTCATCAAAACCAGAGAATTCAATCAACGTTACATGTGGGATATGGATTGTTCCAGTTTACAAAGATACATGTATACATGACTCTCCCAAATCCAAAAAAAATAAACTTTTCATACATCATAAAGAAAAATTTTGGTTGGCATGACTCTTCCCAACAACAAAAACCAAAATCCACATGATTCAAACCTATTTGGAATTCCATTTGATCGTTGACTTACTTGTTTTCGCCACCTTTTACAGCATTGGAATGTTAATTACTGGTGTTGGAAAGGCTGTCGGAGTCAATCTCTCTCCCACCCGCGACTTTTTTCTGAGGTGAAAATGGGTTGATTGTTGAACAATGCCCCATGTTATGTAACACCCCTAAATTTTCGCTAAGAATATAGGCTACTTTCAGGTAATTGAATATTTTGAGCGTATCCACGCCACTTTTAGAAGCTACGTTTCAGTTTAAATAAAGGGTAGTAGTGTATTTTTATTTTATCTAATTATGCAGGTTAATATATCTCTAGAAATCATAGGAACTTCTTGGAATAGACATCCTATAATAGGGTCCTATTAGTATAAAACCTTACATAAAAAGGATATCTAATCCATCTGTGAGTTTGAATGTGCCAGCTAGCCTGCTGGTAAAGTTTCTTGGTAGTTGTATTAGAGACTTGGGTTCAAGTCCTGCCTTCCTTGGGATGGAGAGGGATTAACGGAAAGGAGAGGCTTACCTCATATTGTGTAACTCATTATCCCAATGGGCTTCTTGACAAAAAAAAAAATCATCTGTGAATTTCTCACAATACAACTCCTAGATTGGGTTTTACAACTCCCATTATATCATGTAGAATCATGCATCTTTCAAAACGCATCTATTTATATCATTTTAAAAAATCATAACTAACTTATTCACAAAAATAAGATAAAATAGAAAATGGAAAAAAACAAAAAAAATAACAAAAAACAAAAAACAAAAGGAAAAAAAAAGACGTAAAAAAATGTTATGCCAGAGACATGTCCGATACCAGCACAACACCTCTAAAAAAGTGTATGTGCTTCTTAGAGCATCTCCAATACATTCATACCATTTGATGTGGCAATGCCAAAATTGGCACCTCAAATGGTACCAAATGATATCAATGCCTAATTTTGACACATATGTACTCCAATGCATTAATACTATATTTTCATATTTCCCACTTTTTGAAGGAATCGCATAACATGGGACAAATGTCATTAATTTGCCACTAGAGGTGTCAAATTTGGCAACCCTATATGCCATTGCCAAAATTTGACACACCATTTGAGCAATCAATTTGGATGCCAATGATAAATTTTGACAGTGATGCTTCAAATGGCATAACATTGGAGATGCTCTTATAATGGTGTTGGGCTAAAATAAAAAGGGGTTGACCAAATTATAAGTGGGCTCATTAATTGGGCCACAAAGAATTAAAGTCTAACAAAATTAGATGAAACCCCGAATGCAATCAAAGTCCAACAAAGTTAAGTGAAGCACAAACGTTGTGGAAGTCCATTATACTTAGCAAATCAGTCCACTTGACCAAGTCAGATGAAGCAGCAATTGTTCCCTATTTTTAAGGGATATGGCAGCATACAACAAGGAGCACAACAGCAAAAATTGAGCAGCAAGCAAGCAAGCACGTGAAGAGAGGCCGGCAGCTCTTATGATTTGTCTATAAATACCAGACTTTGGAGGCTTCAAAACTACACTCAACGTCACCCACACTACTTCAATTTCTAGTTTATCTTGCTTCTAGCATTTCAATTCCCGCATTGTTCTTCAATTTCTTAGATGTAATTGTTCTTCTTTCAATGGTAATTTACTGCAATTCTATAGAATAGCTATCTTACATTTAATTAAATTAGCCTGCTCTTATTTTATTAAATTAGCTTGCTTTCATCGCTTTTAAATTAATTCGTTCTACTCATTTAATTTAATTGATCTTCATTCGTTCTACATTTCATACTTTAATTTTATGTTAAAGTTCTATTAATCCGTCATAGGCAAAAAGAACCCTGATAAAGGGAAGAACCTCAACGCTTTCACAATCGCCTACCATCCTTCCATTCATCCTTGATTTTAAGGTGGCTTATTGATCGGTCGAAAATCAATTTGATTGATTTTTTTATTTTTCTCTGATAAATCGGCACCCGGGATCAAAAGGATTGGCTTTAATTTGAACCTATTTGGTTCTGGCACACCCGCATACACTGCGAAGGCCAATTTGTATGCAAACAAATGGTTAAAACATTAACCTTACTTCGGTTGGATTTTTGCTAAGAGGATATGGAATCACGCGTATCTTTAACTACTGCCCTAATTTTATAAGTTATATATTGGAAATTTTATAGACCGATTGAATACTTTTTATGATAATTCTGGCATTTTTAACAAAATATGTAGAAAACCTCTTGAAAATCTTGCTATTATTTGTTGGTTTACGTATTTGGGAACACAGGAATGATGTGCTTTTTCATGGCTTATCTCCTAGTCCAGTGAAGGTGCTAGATAAAGGTTATCGGGTGTTTAATCATTAATGAGATTAATTTATGGTATATTGATTGTTAGTTAATTTGGGCATTACTATGTTTGATGACTTTGACAATAAGACAGATAAAAGCATCTCCAAGCTATGTTTACCAATAATATACAAATAAACATAAAACGAAAGTGTTCAAGGTGAGTACAAACTTCAAACTAATATCTTTAAGATGCTTTTTCATGATGTTGGGGGTAATATGGTTTTTTGATAAATTCTGATATATTATGGGTTGTTTATAGTATTTATATTATGTAATGGGTTGTATTTAGTAAAAGGTAAAATGGGTTATTAATTAAAATTTTAAAGTGCTGCATTTAGTAAAAATAAGAAATGGGTGAGTTGTATTTAAAAAATGGGCTGCTCTTAGTAAAAGGTGTGTTGTATATAGGCCCACCCAAAGGCTTTTTCAGCTTGCTACGGTAAAAATGGTTTCGCATTTGGTGAGAATTACTTTAATGGTACAAGTTATTTTTTAGCGCTCTCCATATTTTTCTCTTCCCTTACAACCAAACACATATTAGTCTCTATACACTTTTGTACATGTGACTTAAAAAAAATAGCTCCAGCTAAAAGTTAATTCAAACTATAGATGGCTGGGCAAATAGCTCTACAATTAGAGAAGAGTTTTTGTCATTTTAGGGCTCATTGGCGTCAGCTTTTTCTAAAATCATTTTTGAAAAATTATTTTTTCACCTCTTAAAAATTATATTCAAACCATGTCTTCACATTTCAAAATTTTCATATTATAAGTGATTGTGGCAAAAGTTGGGACTACTCACTTTAATTTGCTACAATCACTTTTGGAATAAAAATTTTGGATCCACTGTCACTCCTTAATTTGTCTAAAAGTGATTATCACCTCATCTCCTAAACCAAGTAAAATTTTAAATTACAAAAATAATTTTAAGAAAAACTAATATAAACGGATCCCTAGTCAAAATTTCACTTAAATAAACAAATAGCTCACCAATAAAGATGCACTGCGAAAACTAGCTAGGATAGGTAAGTGTGTGTGTGTATATATATATATATATATTGGTTGGTCGCCTCCTATAAGCAGTTGGCACAAGCTTAATTTTAATGCTCAAAGAGACATAATAATAAAACAATTGAGGATGCATGGCTAATTTGGCAATGTGATTTGTAAGTGATGAATTGGGCAGAGTATCTATTGCAACTTAATTAGTTTAATTTGGAAGAAAGGGGTAAGGAATTTACAATTTGAATAAGATTCTAAAGTAATAATAGAAACTGTACATGGGCAGTATGGGGAAATAACTTTCTTAGGAAAAATGTGATACAGATTATTTAAGAAGTTTTCATTGTATTTAAGTTTTATTCTTAAATGTTGTTTGTCTCATTGGCCAATTAGGAGTACTTAGGAATTTTAATCCAAATCTTGAATAAGTTTCTCTTGGCATATCATGACATGAATCTCATTGGCTAAGATCACATCACACTAAGCTAGTGATTGAGGTGGCATCCTTATCTCTTCCTGGCCTTAATTACATTTTATCTCATTGCTTTCATGTATTTCCACCATAATTAGTCCTTTTTTTTTCTCGATCTCTTTCAAAACTTAGTACACTTTTTCCTTTTTCTTTTTTTTATTGAAGACCTGCATCGATCCTGTAAGGACGTCATTACGGTCTTATTGTAAGAAAATTTTCTCTGGAAGAGATATTTTTGAAAAATCAACCGTTGGATTAGACAATCTTTATATGTATGTCATGTCTGCCGAAAATCACAGTGATCCAATGGTTAGTTTTTAATATACAGACATTTAAACAACTTTGACAGCATCCAATAAATACTGTCAAAGTGTTTCACGGACTGTATTTTGAAAACAGATTATCGGATTACTGTAATTTTTGGCATACATGATATTCATAAGAAGGTTATCTAATCCAACAGTCGGTTTTTCAAAATATCATTCATATGGCTTTCAGAAGGGACGAGCATAAGGACGTCCTGACAGGATCGGAACCGTATATATATATATATATATATAGAGAGAGAGAGAGAGAGGCTAGTTCGTTTAGGTGAGCGACTCGCTAAAAAAGCGCCAGCATCAATTCCCAGGCGCGCTTCATTCCACGGTGTGTGTTTAGCGTACGGAGAGCAACAGCCGACAACCCTCTAAGCACTGTCAGCGAAGTGCATCGATGTGAGTAATGATCCAACCACAACTTCTTATTAGTGTATGGCACTTCACACTAATTAAAAACCAACCGCAAATTATAACTAGTGGCTGGCCCGAAATTTTTAAAAATCAATTTTTTTTAAAACCAATTTTTAACCTTAAACCCTAAATCCTAAACCCTAAACCCCAATCCCTAAACCCTAAACCACAATCCCTAAACCTTAAAACCTAAACCCTAAACCCTAAACCTAGGCCAAATTAGGTTTTAGGGTTTAGGGTTAAAAAATGGTTTTTTAAAAATTGATTTTTAAAAATTTCGGGCCAGCCACTAGTTATAATTTGCAGTTGGTTCCAGCTGTGTGTGAAGTGGCAGTCACTGCATGTACTTCAGCGATTGGTATTTGGTTTATTATATTTGTCAATTCATGGGTCTTCTAACAAATGACACGTGGTGGCAAAAAAATTGGTTTTAAAATTCCAGCTATCCACTAGTTATAATTTGCGGTTAATTCCTTATTAGTGTGAAGTGCCAGACACTAATAAGAAGCTGTGGTTGGATCATTACCCACACCGACGCGCTTCACTGACAGTGCACAGAGGGCTGTCGACTGTTGCTCTCCATACGCTAATCACAAACCGTGTGATGAAGCGCGCTTGGGGATTGATGCTAGCGCTTTTTGAGCGAGTCGCTCACCTGAACCAGCCTATATATGTGTTTGTGTGTGTGTGTGTGTGTCAATATTAATGCTTCTGATTTCTAAAATAAAAATATTTTTTTGCACCAATTATTTGTATTAACTTTTACAATAACTCTTTTTTATAGATTTCATCTCAAGTTCCTTATGTACTCTTGAAACTCAATCACAAATATTACCTCTCTAATATTTAATGGATAGATATTATCTCATATATTATTATGAACTATTATAAAAAGTGAAGATTGGTAGGGTTACGGCGCGGACTTGGTCTCTCTCTTTAAGATGGTTCGCACCACTATGGATTATATCCGATGCAGTAGTTCACTAGCACGCCGCCTCCAGGATACAATAGCCCAACCACTCACTGTTATCTTCTCAAAGTCTGCACAATTATGAGGAGATAGAAGCTCCACACAACACCTTATTTTGCTCAATAAATTCATAGAAATAAGTATAAAAAACTCATAACTAGAGGAAGAGAAGATATGATAGATGAGTGTAAGTGATTAGATTTCTTAGAATGATCATCTATTTATAGGTGTAGGAATTTTGTAACCTATATGATGATAGAATTAAAACTCTATCATAATATCAAATTTAAGGTCATCATAATAACCATAGGAGGCTATGAAAGTTATACAAACTTAAATAAAAATTTGACCATTAAAATTGTAACCCGTCCATGATATAAATTATATTTTATTTTTTATTAAAATATCCAACATATATGTATAAGCACACCTTTCCATTTCAGTTCGAGCTTTTTTTTTAGTTTTAAAGCAATCATTTCTGTCCATGTTTTGTTCAAGTATTTCAATCTCAAGCAAGCATGACATTTCTGTTTCAAGTATTTTATTTGTTTTGACATGGGCATATCTTATTATATTTCTAGCATTATAAGTGGTGTGTTGTTAGCATTTCTTTTGCTTTTTCAAGCACGTTGTGAATTTCCATTTCCTTAACATTTGATGTAATTTTAATTTAATTTTTTTTCTCTTGATCTCCCTCTACAACTTTCTCTCCCATGACGTTTCATGGATTAAGGTTTTCTTTTGAGTTTTGGATTGGTTGCTTGCCATTGAAAAAGTTTCTGAAACAGTATATTTGTATTCACTTCTTGATTTTTAATTATTATTAGATAGTGTATCCCTTGTGATCCAAAACATTCCTTTTGATTAGGGATGGCAAATTGGACCCATACCCATTAACCCATCCATACCCACTTAATATTAATGGGTATGGGTCGGTACATTTAATAAATGGGTAATAAATGGGCCATCCATTAAAAATCCATTTATAAGCGGATAATAAATGGATACGCATTGGATCGATAATCAACCCCCTTCAAAAAAAGGAAGGTTGAGGTTAGGGGTGGGTACGGGTTGGATCTAAATAGATTGGGCCACAAAATGACCATTACCCATTTATGACTCATTTAACTAATACTATGTCTTGACCACACTATACCCATACCCATATATCACGGGTCGACCCAACCCACTAACCCATATATCATGAGTCAATGCTTTTTTTTTTTATTAAAAAAAAAAGGCAGATACACACCAACAAAAAAATTTAAAATAAAATAAATTGCTGCATTTAACAATAAAATTTAACATGTCATATTTAAATTCTCAACAAAAACAATTCTCTCTTCCTTTAATGTACAAATCTTATTCAAAATAAAATTGCCACATTTAACAACAAACTTTCATTTTAATATATCTTAGCATTCTGCGCTTCTGTAGGATCAGTTGCAGAATATATTTTAAAAAATCGACTGTTGGACAAAATATTCATCCTATGAATGTCATGCCTACCAAAAATCACGATGATCCAATGGTTGGTTTTTGAAAAAACTGACTGCAAAATTATGACATTTTGAATAATTGTAAGAATGCAGTTTTTGCAGTCAGTTTTTTCAAAAACCGACTGTTAATTGGTTCAATTTTATTTTTGGCAGACATGATATTCATAAGATGAATATTTTATCTGACGGTCGATTCTCAAAACAAGCTCTGCAACTGACTCTAAAGAAGTGCATAATGCCAAAATATATTAAAATGAAAGTTTGTTGGTATAAGGGCAAAATAAAAATTTGCACTTATATATGTGATTGAGAATTTAAATATGACATGTTAAATTTTGTTGTTAAATGCAGCAATTTTATTTTATTTTAATTTATTCTGTTGGCGTGTATATGAAAATAAAAATTTTAAAAAATTTTAAAAAAAAATCGGGTTGACCCATGATATTGGGTTGATTGGTCGGGTAGGATCAACCCATGATATATGGGTACGTGTATAGTTGGATCAAGTCATGGTATTAATTAAACGGGTAATGGTCATTTTGTGACCCAATCCATACCCACCCATTGCCACCCCTACTTTTGATTTTTAATTTAGAGTTTTTGAAAGAATTTTTGAATGAGATGATTGAAGAGGGAATATGTTTATTGGGTATTGAAGAAGAATATTAGTTTATTGGTGCTGAAGGAGAAACAAAAGAACATGTGGATGAGTTGTCAGAGCAGCTTGATTTCTTAGGTTCGAGCTAAATTTGTTTTGCTTTTATACTCGTCCACTCTAAGGATTTGGGTCTTCAATCAATTATATTTATTTTTTATTTAGATCTCCATAATGTCAAAAGCCTAATAAATTTACAGAGAGTAAAGATGGCGGAACATTTGGGAATGGAGATGGAGTCACAATCTACCACCTGTCATTCCCTTCTTCTATATTTTGTGATACGGCTTCTTGGATGACACCAAACAATTATCTTGTATTTTCTTAATAACCAAACAGATTGTATTCTTGAAGGTCTTCAAGAACCCCTCTTCAACACCGCACTTTAACCATTAATATCAAGTTCGCAGCCTCTGTTCTCAAACTCTTCACCTTCATTTCCACTATTTTAGAAAGAGAGAGAGTTAACGTTGCCTGGTAAATATGAGTTTGATCGTTCTTTTATGTACAATTAATGATGTGTCAATGGTATTTAATGTCATGTTGATGCATAAAACAGAAGATCGAACTAATACGAGGAAAATTTACGGGAGATGTAGCATTTTTCTATGTATAATTTTCTTTAAAAAAATTCATTGAATTTATTAAATTAACTATTAAGATGAGCTAGAATAATAATATGGCATGTAAGTTGCATATCCAAAAGAGGAAATTGGCCTCAATTCCCTATATAGAATATTTTGCTTCAAAATGTCCCATGTGGGAATTAAGTGAAAAGTACTTTTGCCTTTATTAAGACCAGAATTCCCCTAATTGTTTGCACCCCTAATGCATTTGATGTAGGATGTGGGTTTCTAATTCTGCTGTAGGTTCTGGCATTCGAATGAGCGACAATGTTATAGGAGTGAGAAGGTCATCGAAGGGACTCTAAAACTCATTGGAGATACTCACATATGGTGGTACGAAGGATGCCGATGGTACAAATCTTGTGATTTTTTTTCACGAATCTCTCTTCCAGAACCTCATCATGTCCTATAATTGTGTCAAAGGTAGCGCAACCTAGCTTCTAGAATCTTATGGGAACTTCATTCTAAAAAAAAAAAAAAAAAAAAATGTATCCAAAACAACTAAAAAAATATGAGAATCCTCATTCAATAACAAATATGGAAAGATGAGGGCCGCATATTGAACCAATCGTACAAGAGATGAGACAAATCTTTACAACAATACAACATACAAGTCAAATCCTAACTTTAACCTCAGAAGCTAACGAACTATCCAACACATGTTCTATCCTATTACAAATAGAAGATATGTACACCACTATATCTCCTTTACAAAATTGGATTCAAACTCTCTCTCTCTCTACCCCATCCTTAATCCATTAAATCATTAATCCATTTATATATATATATATATATATGAAGATATTTTCCTTCTCTTTCAATTTTCTGAATCCCACATACCTCTCTTCTAGGGCACCCACAAACTGTTCATGGACTATTGTCTCTCCTATAACAATACCCCAATTCTTCAATCTTTACCTTCACCGGTGAAGTACCCCCTCTCTTCAATTCCATCTCGCAATTTATCCGTTAAGCACTCTTTTTTTGAACGCCGTTCCGGCAGACTCACCGGCAAAGGCTATTGCATTGGCCGGAAACCTTTAATAGTGGTTGCGGGTGCGGCGGCGAGTCACTGTGAGTTCAGTGGCCTCAACTTACCGCTCGAGCCGAGGTCGCCTGCGGGTAAGCTACTAAGCAGTGTGCTGCAGAACCAGCGCGACTTGTTTCACGTTGTCGCCGACGAACAGTTGAGGAAGTTGGCCGATGATCGCGACGCGGCGATTGCTCGGATGGTGCTTAGCTCTGGCAGTACTGAAGCCTGCCTTCACAGGTTTGTTATCTATTTGCTTTTTGTTCTGTTTGACTGTGAGTGGTAGTGCATGTAATTTCATTATGTTTTTTATCATGTTCTGTTTGGTCTCTGAGAATCTGGAGGGTAAAAAGAAGAGGGATGTTGAAATTTCATATTTTTCTAATTTTATGGTTTCTGGGTGAAAAAGAAGGAATAAATGATCCACTGGACTTGATTTTGTGTAGATTTGAAACCACCCCACCGCCCCCCCCCCGGCCCGCCGCCCCGCTTTTAATTTGTTTTCAATTTCATTTTTTGGAAACCAAAGAGGGGCTTAAGTATAATTTTTTGTCTAAAGAATGTCCTGCTTTGGGATGTCGATGATATGTGTGCGTTGTTCTGTTTTTTTTTTTTTTTTTTAATGCTTCATTGGTATATATATGTTTTTTGTGGTACATATAAGGAATGGGCTATCGATTTGACAAGGAGGACTGATTTATGGCTTTATATAGATGGCCTTGTTGAGGTTTTTTATTCAATTAACTACAGCTTATGTCAGAATCTTTAATTGAAAACTAAAATTTAGTTGGTTTCCTGATCAATGGTGCCTCATCTCAACTATTTGGGATGGGAACAATACCTGATAACTTCTGGGAATTTCACTTTGGTAGTGGTTTATATTGCAGTTAGCAATAATAAAAGTGTTGGGTATTAAACTTGCATGGGCATGTTAGAACCAAATCGTTCAATGACCAAATTCAACCCCAATTGCTACTTAACAGTCAAGCCAAAAGTGAAGATTTTTGGCTGGCTAATTAACCATCGAGTGATACCAGTGATCAAGTGATGATAGTAAGGTTTGTTTGTTTGTTTGTTTTTTTCCCCGTTTTTGGGTTTATTACTTTATTTCTTTGCCTTTTGAATCCAAAAGGACTTTCTTTCAACTCATAGACCGAAAGAGGATAAAGGTAAGAAAATAAGAACGAATTGAGTACAAACTTACTTGCATTAAGGACTTGGTCGAAGTTGTGGTTATAGTGAGAATGGGAAGAAAAGAAATGCTATATTAATGCTACTCCCTATGTTACTTGGACTTGGGTATGGGTGTTGAGTGCGGGTAGGTGTCCAAGTGTCACATTCTTTTATTTTTCAATGATTTTCATTTTTCCCCCATTTTGAAATATCCAGATGGAGTATCCTTATCCAAGTACTATTATTGGTGCGGGTACTTCGGGATGAAGCAAAGAGTCTGAGTAATGAGGCTACTCCAATGCTAAGGTGAACTAGGTTACGGCTACATGTCATTTTCTATTTGCAAGTAAAAAGGTAGGTAGGGTTGTGTTTATCTATTTGTCCCCTACATCTCCATCCTCCATATGTCGTTTTCAGATTTAAAATTAAAGCTTGTTTGGGCTCTTATTTCATGGACTGACTTGATCCTTATTGTGTTGGATTTGGGGTCTAACTTGCTTCCTTTCTGCATAGCACAATGAACGAATGCGACCTCAAATAAGATATATGTTGTATACTTGTATTCTTTATTTATTCACTAATGATAGACATCAAACAAGAATATAATAAAAAAAATTTATTCATTAGCTAATGACAGACAATTCACACAAACAGGCTAGACTTCTTTCTTTATTTTCTTAATTTATACTTCTTTCTTAATTCTCATTATACTGAAAAGAATTTTTTTAGTATCCAAAATAACATATTTTCATAGTTCTTGTAAAATTAGGAGATCATGAACTATCTCTTTCGTATCAAGATTTAAGCATTCTTAAAGAATTCATTTGTTTGACCCATATAACTTTTTATAAAACTAAAAAAATTGGGGGTTCGAATCACTTCAATCTGATTTACAATCACTGCCATGTCATGGTTTGATTTTAATCAATATTTTAATAGGTTATTGACAATTTATTATAGGGTTTGCTAAGGTTATGTGTGAGCTCCAAAAATCTCACAACAATGATCCACCAATAGCCTTATGATCCCACAACCTGTAAACAGCAAAGAGTGAAGAGAGTTGGGGTGGTCGAGGAAGCTCCGATGCCCGAGTCAGTGATGAAGTTTTAATAATGAATTGAATTTACAAATCATATGTTGGTCCATTTTTATAGCCGTCCATTTTTATAGCCGATTCCCATGGTTGTTGATGTTGAAATCCCTAATAATCAGGCCGTTGATTGCCTATCATCCCTTTATCAAGCTGATTCTCCTTTCATTTGAAAAGAGATTTCCCCATCTGGTAATTAATGCCTTCCTTACCGTATCCTCCTTGATTTCCTGAAATTTGAATTATATTTGAATAACCAGCACTTGGGCTTGAGGCTTAGAGTGAAGCGCATTGGTTGGACTCTGAATAAGGCTTGTTTGCTGAAAATGGGCCATGGCTGTTGAGTTAAATCTGTGGGTTGTATTTTAATAGGATTTTGGATCAACTCCCTTTTAGGCTTATATAAGACAGGTGTTTTACGCTGATTGGTTGCACATTTTTTGGTTACTACATTAGACATCTCCTGCCATGAGGATGCACACTTATTCCTTATGCTGCCAGTTAAAAATAGCATTTCTTTTATATGATGAATTTATTAATAAAGATACAAAGGCAAGAAGATGTCTTTTTGAAGAATAAGAAAGAAAAAGGGAAGCAACAATGGAGATTAAAAAAACAAAAAAACAAAAAGAAATATAACAAGAAGAGAGAAATATAAGTGAAAGTTGTGAACACAAAGGGAAGATTATATATTGAGGCATGTGATTTTTTTAGTTAAGTTGGCTTGGAGTGCTTAGGTTCTTAACAATGTGATATTCTTTTGTTTGTTTGTTTGTTTTTTTGTTTTTTTTTCACTGCCTTATTTTCTATAGTGAGATCATTTAGTCAATAGATAATTGACTATTCCTTGTGGTTTTGTGATGTGAAAGTCAAATCTGGAGACAATTGGACGTTATAATGCTGATTAATCATTTATTTTGCTTTATGAAGCATTCATTTTGTCTCTTCGGCATTGTCTTAATTTTGCCTTCCAAGGTCGGGAGATTTTTATATCTTGGCATTGAAGGCTTGGAGCATTAGAAGAATGAAATTCAGTAGGATGATTCCATACGCTCTTTCTTGAGGCAATTGGAAGGAGACGAGTGATAATTTTATTGCACTTTTATTCTTCATTGTCTGCAATTTAGGCTTTCCTTGTGGGTGCCATCTCATAATTTTGTTTAACTGGCCCTTCATTTTATACTTAAAGGTTATACTGATCATGGTTTGCCTGCTGAACCATCCATATATATTTTTAGTGCTTGCTTCTTCTTTTTTCTTCTTTTTAAAAAAAAAAACTTAAATTGACGTATCATTTTTTTTTTTGTCAAATGAAAAGAGTATAGTTATCTTCTGATAGCAATAATAAATAAAGGTTGCGACCCCTTTGATCTCTCATGACTTTTCCTTGGGCACTCTTGACATTATGAACAATGATTATAGTAAATGTTGATTTACCTCTCAAATACTAGATACATAACTTGCAAACTTTAACTTCTTCTTTTTGAATCTATGCATGTTCTTCAATTGCTTGCATGCTAACATCTATCCCAAAGACTAGTGACTTACCTATTAAGAGACTATTCAAAGACCAAAAAGGAAATACTAAAGGAAATCTTAGCCATCCAAGGAGAATTAAAATTTGAGGAAAACTTTGTCTATCCATATTTCTTGAATAGTTGTGTGGGACTATTTCAAGTTACAGTTAAAATTTGCTGCACACAAGTCTGATGTAAATCATGATGCACCATTTGGACTATACATGGGGTTTAGGGTTTAATTTAATAGGGTTTATATATTTTTAAGGTTTCCTTATTATATTAGGTTTCTTATTGTTATTAGGGTTTCTTATTTGTTTCTATTTTGGTATGCTTTGTAGCCTATTTAAAGGCCTCTAAGCTTTGATTACAGGCAGACTTGATTATTAATTATTGAATACAGAATCCTCTCTCTAAATTCTTCTTCTCTCCCTAATTTCGTCTCTCTCTGCCCCTAATTTCTTCTCTTTGCCCCTAGTTTCTTCTCTCTTTGCCCCAATTTTCTTCTATCTCTTCTTCTCTCTCCTCTCTCTCCTCTCTCTCTTTTTTCTCTCTCCAAGTGTTACATCAAAGTCTTTCCATTTAGGCACTCTGTTGACTTTTGTGAACTGAAAATATTTGGGTTTATAGTTAATGTTGCCCAGCGATTTGATAAGTAGAAAATTGATTTTTGTTTCAGCCTGCTATGGTACTTATTTTGTTTTGTATGGAGATACGTTATTTGGGTGTTTTGCATTGATGTCCCTATGTTCAACCGATTTTGGATTCAACTCTATTTATTCATCTCTTTTGCATATCCTACTTAATGGCACCTTATCCTGGCAACAACATATGGCAGCCTTTCTCAATTAAAGGGGTTAAGTAACTGAAAAGTCATCAATTTTTTAAATGCTTAAAAGGCATATGCTGACTGAAATGAGAGCTTCCCAGCCGGGAGGAAAAAAGTTAGCTTAAAGTTTGCCACATCTGGAGGAGAACCCATGAACCTGGACAATTATTGCAATTCCATTGCCCCACCTAGGCCTTCATACAGATTTTAGGGGTTTGTAATCGGGCAAAGCAGTGGCATGGGTGTTGCCTAGGTGGCATGTTGACTGCACTGATCAAATAAGCTTTGTTGAATCACTTGTAATTCTTTGATGTAACTGAACTGTTCATTTTTAGAATTTTGATATGTTTATATTCATTGAAACCAAGTGCATATTCCTCTTTTGTGATCTAATTAAGTGATATTTCTGAATGCCAGGAGGATTGCAGAACTGAAAGAGCATGAGTGCCAAATTGCCATTGAGGATGTCATGTATATGCTAATCTTTTACAAGTTCTCTGAGGTCAGAGTATATTTGGTTCCAAAGCTCTCTAGATGCATTTATAATGGCAGACTAGAGATATGGCCTTCAAAGGACTGGGCGCTAGAGTCCATTCACAGCTTTGAGATTTTGGAAATGATAAGGGAACATCTCACCGCCGTCATTGGCTTGAGAGCAAAATCTAGTGTCACAGATAATTGGGCAATAACTCAAATCCAACGACTTCAGCTTGGCCAAGTCTATGCTGCATCCATCCTGTATGGCTACTTCCTGAAGTCTGCCTCGTTGAGGCACCACCTGGAACAAAGTCTATATTTGGCCCACCAAGACCTTCCCCTTGGCCTTTGGACCTCCGTTCTTTTTCCGGATTTCTGGCCTTATGGATTGAATAATCTTGTCCATGGTGGCATCAGCAACACACAATCAATGTTACTGGATCAAGGGTCAAGTAGGCAGGGAGAGAAACATGAAAAGTTAAGATGTTACGTGATGGGGTTTGACCCCGAGACATTGCAAAGATGTGCAAAGTTGAAATCTAAGGAGGCTGTGAATTTGATTAAGGAGCATAGCTGTGCACTCTTTGGGGATGAGAAGATGGGTATGCTCGAGAGTGATGAGGTAATCTCGACCTCGTTTGCAAGCCTAAAGAGGTTAGTTTTGGAGGCTGTTACATTTGGTTCTTTCCTCTGGGACACAGAAGAATATGTTGGCAATCTGTATAAACTCAAGGATAACTGATTAGAGGAAAGGGGAAAAGTTCAGTAAATAAGTTTATAAGAAAGGTATGCTGGTTGTGTGAAATTTCTGTTTATAGGAAGAGTTTTCTGCTTTTTGACTCTAGATTGCGAACACTGAGCGATTTTCGTTCTTCTAATGTACATACTAATATTTGAAATTATATATAGATTTCTGAATTGTAACTGTTGCTTCCCTTTTCTTAATTGCATATAAATAAAAATTGATTAATGGAAAAATTCTGAAGTCGCATCTGGATAATTAGGCTGTTTTACTGTCACATTTTTCAGCTGCATGATAGCTGACTCCCAGGTTGGTCTTGCACAGTTATGAATGTCAGATTCTAGCTTGGTCAGGGTTTTAATTGTCAAATAATGTATCAATGAGTTTTGAGGTCATTATCTTAGCTTTAGTATGCACTATGCTTGCACGAATGGTACAATATTTCTCCTGCTTTCAATTAAATTGACCTATCTCACTTCTTAAAGTATGATCCATATATGTATGTAGGCTGATTATAAGTCTATGAGGCTATGCCATTTATTTATTTATGTTTTTTTTTTTAGATCTTGGTAAATGAAATTTGGTGGTGCTGAGATTCACATGCATGGTGCCATTGGTATGTGTCATGTGGGCTGCATGTGATATTTGGTTTCATCTCTCTCACCCCAGAATTTAGCGTCTGGATCCTCTGCTAGCATATTCTCTACTTGCATTTACTAGCAATTCAACCAGATTGCAACACGTCACCAGAAGCAAGATCCAGCGGCTAGAAATAAATGCAACATCGAAACGACCCAAGGAAGAGCCGTTTTGATGCACGGCACGACGTTAATGCCGTTTCTTCTTGGTTTTTTTTTTTTCTTTATGCGTCAAAATTTTTTAAAATCCAATCCAACTCTCTTGCAACATCTTTCCTCTCTCCCCAACGTTCTGTGATGAAGCTGCTACTTGGATTACCAAGCAACTGAACCATAAAATGGCTGAGAAACCCATAACAAAGTAAATCAAGTTGGTGCTCTTGGATCATGAAACTGGATATGGGTCATGAAATTGGAATGCCAATCAACATCAATCGCAATCTCCCATTCCTGTATTATGGCCTCTCTTTCCCAAGATTGATGATTCTTCAATAAAGGGTTTGAATCCAAGAAACACTTGGTGAAGAACAATAGAGGATGGAGTTACAGGGGCAGACAGAGGCTTGAACCATAAGTAGCTCACCGTACTAGTTTGTTCTCCGGCGAAGATGATCTCCTTCTTCTCTGGTGATGATGGTTTCTTCTCTCCGATCCATTTGTGCGAGAGTGAACTTCTGGGTTAATATTCAAGAAGTATGCATATCGGGTTTGGACGGAGATGTAGCTGGTGCTAACTTCGACGGCGATATGGCTAAAGCTTCGCCGGCGATGGGCTCCTCTAGGAGGGAGAGATATATATGTACGCAGGAGGGGAGAGGATTTGGGGGGGTTTTGGCAATGTGGCTGAAGCTTAACCATACCAGTTCTTATACTTCTATTTTTATTTTTTTTTATTTTTTAAGATGAGGATAATAAGGATGAGGATGAATGGCGTTAACACCAGTCCGTGTATCAAAATGTGGGCCAAAATGTCGTTTTGATATACTTGCCTTTCCATCCAGTCCGTGTATCAAAACGTGGGCCAAAATGTCAGTTTTGATATGCTGCCAAAATGTCGTTTTGATATGCTTGCCTTTCCATCCGTTCGATTCTTGCTTTTGGTGACGTGTTGCAATCTCATTGAATTGCTAGTAAATGCAAGCAGAGAACATGCTAGCAGAGGATCTGGACGCCAGAATTTATGGGTTGTAGAATCCATCCCCCACTTCTCTCTTCCTTTCTGAAATTTTTGTGGGTGGTGGGTAAAATCCAAAAACAATGCAAATTGGCGTACCGTTTGCTTGTATGAGCCATATACACAGGTGCTTTGTCCTACCAAGTCAATAAAAACTACAAATGGTGGAAATGGCATGGAACCACGATATTGTTTACCAATTAATTATTTTTATGGCATATTGAGTCAACACTTAGGTCCTTAAATTAACACAGGATCAGCTGGGGCTGGATTTCAGATCCAACCCTTGATCATAGGGTTAATTTAATTCCCGCGTTTAATATATATATAAATCAACCTCTCTTAATCGACGATGACCATTGATCGTAGGTCAATTTAATTCCCGCGTCTAAAATATTTAAATAAACCTCTCTTAATCAAAGGGTTAGAATATTAATTTTGATAATATTTTCCATGGACATTATCAAGATCAGAAGTGCCATTTCCCTTTCTACAAGGCTATCTTTGGGCATCTCATGTAAATGTAAACATTTGAAATCAAATCTCAAAACCTCTAAAATGGATCCAATTTTTTTCTAAACCAAGGGACTGTTTGGGAAACCCCAAAACCCAGTCAGCTTAGTTGTCCTTACCTCGATCGGATGGATTTTGGTTGTAATTATTGGAAAAACAGCCAAACATGCCCATGAAACTTCCAGTAATACCATTTTTCTTGACCCTGATTTTCCCCACCTCTATCTAAAGGCATTGTAGGAGATCTCCAGGATTTAAAATCAAACATGAAACAATGCCACTGAGCTTTTGACCAAAATCAGCTTCTTGTTGATAATAATTTTCTAACTAACCGAGTCGAGAACAAATTTCCCACAATGACCTTCTTATTGTAAACTGAAATTGTTACTTGCAGTATATATATATATATATCCAACTCAATTCCAGTTTTTTTCAAAGTCAGTTTTCTCAGAAACCAACCGTCGGATCACTGTGATTTTTTGCAGACATGACAAGCACTGCATGAATAGGAAATCCAACGGTCGAAATGTGAAACCGTAACTGGGGTGACCGGATGCAGCCACAGTCAAGCCGGCCTGACTGTAGCATTTCTGTGGGGAAAATGTGTTCCCAACTCACTCAGACTGAAAATTATTTTCAACAAAAAGATCATTTTGGTCAAAAACTCCAATGCAGTTCCATGAAATCCACTAAATAATCTTATTCAAGATCCTACCCATGCAATATAACAAATGAACCCATTAAAATTCCATAAAAAGACAATACAGAAATCAATGTAAAATAGTTCCATTTCCATGGGATGTCCAAACACGACCTAATAATTCTTTAGGTAGTTAAATGCTTTTGTTTTTAAAATCTTTATTTAATTATGAA
The DNA here is from genome assembly GCA_017140935.1 of Hamamelis virginiana. Taxonomy (NCBI): domain Eukaryota; kingdom Viridiplantae; phylum Streptophyta; class Magnoliopsida; order Saxifragales; family Hamamelidaceae; genus Hamamelis; species Hamamelis virginiana. Next base: position 1,099,007 of record JAESVK010000475.1, on the reverse strand, counting down.
TGATGTATTTCACTAACTAATGAGTTTAGATTAAACATTAGAAAAGTTATATTTATTGATGGTGACTTGATCTTCCAATAAGATGTGTAGAGACAACAACTACTCCCAATAACACTCCACGCAAACACATTTCTTTAATACGTTTTCAACGGTTTAACTATATAACCCAATAAATTAAACCCCTCCATTCTTTGAAGCTTCCAGTATTAACACAACCCTTAAGGCTAAGCCTAATGCAGGGAGCATCCAATTTTTATTAGAGTTGCTTTTGTGTCTCTTTTATCATCGATCTTCTCAACTGTGTGATCGAGGCATAACAATCCACTCGCTAGTTTGATTCATAGTTACTTTCCGCTCTGTGGTGATACTCGACATGCTGGTGAATTTTCATTTTTGTGTCTCTTTTATCATCTTCTCAATTGTGTGATCGAGGCTTGACAACCCATTCGTTAGCTTGATTCGCAGTTACTTTTCACTGCCTGGTGAGATTGCGACGGGTGGATTCAATCAAAAATGGCATTTTTCATTCTGAAAATCATTTTCATGACCTTTACCACATTATCAAACATTCTTTCTCGTTTAATCTTCACCACAACAGCTTACCTTGTTGTATTATTGATCCAAGGATTCAAAGTTCCAGGTGCAGCTGCGAGCGGTGCATTAGAAAAACTGGCAAGTCTCATTAAGGGTTGTTTGGAGTATGTTATGGAGTTTATAATTGAAGTAATATCTTCTCTCATATCTACTGCTTTTGATCTTCTTAAAGAGGGTGTTATGGGGTCTGCAACTGTTACTGGATCAGCCATTGGAGGACTTGTGGTGAAGACAAGGGATTCTCTTGATGGGTTGCTGAATGATTTGCCAGAGATTTTTGAGGGATTGTCTGAGATGGTTTCTACCATGGTCACTGATTTGTGGAACAATTGTATCGATGCTATTGGATATGTTAAGGAGAATGCTTGAATTTTTTATTTTTTTTTTTGTAAAAATATATTTGAATCAGAAACCACCAATTTCTTTGTCATAACAATAACAGTTCATTTTAATCGCTCTCTCTTACATACACATACATATTAGCTCGGATTTTATTTTTATTTTTCTTTGCGGTGATTTCGATGAATTTTGTTAGAGATTTCAAATTCAGTCCTTTCGATGAATTGTTACATATGTTTTGAACCCAATGATTTCGATTAATTTTTGTAGATATTTCAAATTAATTAAGTGATTTCAGCTCTATCACACATACACATACATGCATATTAGCTCTGGTTTTTTTTTTTTTTTTTTTTTTTTTGATTTTTTTAAATAATTTTTTTTTATAAAGGTTTCAAATTCACTTGTTTAAATGAATTTTTATAGTGGCTTCAAACTCAATGTTGGGATGAATTATTCTTATGTGCTTAATTACTGCTCTTGGTGGTGTCTATAAAACCCTAAACCATGCATATACATTGATTTAATGCATTTAATTTTCAGATCATATTCGTATTGAATATGTAGATTTAAGATACAATCATAACTATGAACAAACTTGTTAAAAAAAAAAAAACTTTAATTAGTGATAGTACTGTAATGCAAAAAAATGTTCTCATGAGGGATACCTCATTTTAACTAAAATCAGCTAATACCCTTGAGCCATTAGATTGGAATTTTGAGATAAATCATGCATTAAGTGAATGAGAATTCAACGGCTTGTGTTCTTAGTTGATTTTAATTAAAATGAGGTATAGCTGATAAGATCAGGAATCCTGCAATGCATATGCAATATTAACTAAATATTCAAAAATTTAAAACTTTACGAAAAATCTTATTCTTTTCCAAAGTTTTGGTAAACAAGATTTTTTTTTTGTTCTTTTTGGAGTAGGAAAAAAAAAGGTCAACAAGATTTGTACTGTTTGAGATATGGGTGGATTTCTGGTACAGAGTGCTCCCAATATTTTGTTTCTACTCTAAAATTCTTAATTCTTGATGAAAAGGGTTTGCTATAAATAGGACTATCGGAGCCCACTTGGGGACGCAAAGGACGATTTGCCGTTCAAGCAGCAATACGGGCCTTGGCTTAAAGCCCGGCCCGGCCTCGCCTGGCCCGGCATAATTAAACCTTAAGACATTGTCACGGGAAATAATGAGACAATGGAGTGTGGAGATTGAGGGGCGGGGCTTAGGATCCATTTGGCATGACACCAAATTATAAGAGCAATGCTGACTATACTCTTTTAAGATTATAAAGATCATTGGTCCATGTGAAGTGGATAAAAGAAGGTATGTGAAATAGGTGGGTGAAGTAGCATTTTCCAAATTATAATAAATTTGAATTTTGAAGGAAAATTATCCGACAGTGTCTAAGTTTAGAGCTTAATTTACATCACGGGATCCAATTTTATATCATAAGGTCTTTAAGACTTTCAAATTCTTTTGTCAATATTTTATATTAAAAAGACTTTTGGACATGGTGATATAATTAAAATGCTAATTATGTCAGGGCCTTATAGGTTTATAACCCTTAATTTATATATAATAGAATAGAATTAAATAATTTTGGAATTCTATTTCATTTGTTTGGCATTGAGAGAAGAAGTAGAATTGGAAAAAGTGCATTTCTTGTATTACCCTTGCTAATAAATAATAATAAAGGGTAGTTTAAAATAAGGGAAATTTCAATGAAATCAATTATAACCAAATCCCATCACTTTTGACAAAATTCGTAAACCTAAACACCTAAAAATCTTCTCACAATCGACATTTTATGTCATGCGATCATTTCCTTCGTGAAGAAGGTTTGCAGCATGCTAAATTTACCATACTAGAAATCAAAGACCAACTTAACAAGTGATTGAGTTTCTCCAACAAGCGGATGATAATGTTTGCATTGGGGGTTGGGTTCCAAATGGTGTCATTTTTGCCAAAAAAACAAAAACATAGCATCTTTAACAACATGGGACTCTCCCCCTCAAAACGACGGTGCATGTTATCGTTTTATGCAAGCCGGCACAACGCCAACATATCGCC
>JAESVK010000475.1:984056-1000998 GCA_017140935.1 Hamamelis virginiana | reverse complement strand
GTTGTGAAATCTGCTGACTGCAGCTGAAGTATCAAAGTTTCTTTGAAGCATCACAGCATTTCACTGTTTTCTTTGCTGCATTCATACTGCATTATAAAGTCCCTTTTTTGTGGTTTTTTATATTTGAGGCTCTATCAAAAGCAGTGATTCTAAGGCATTCTGGTTGTCTCTCACCCTCACAGTTTGGACAGGGGAGCTAGATTCACTATGCCTCTATGGGTGCATTTTTTATGCTTTCCTTTTCATTTTTCCTACTGTGCCTTTGTGGTTGTAGTAATTGAAAGATTTGGAGCTGAGATTTCAATATTTGCTTGCTGAGAGTGTACGGTAGTGATGGTGGTGGTGATGCTACACTACACTAGTAATTCTTTTGCCTGTTGTTAAAACAGAGCCTTTACGCTTTTGGTTTAAAACTTTTAAAGTCCCACTGAAAATGTTTTACTTAGTCTATTAATTTTCAGTTGCTTAGATCCGTTTGAATAAGCTATCACTTCTTGTTTTTTGCTTTTAAAAGCAAAAAAGTGAAATTTTTTCATTGCGCAAAGTATTGATAGATACTATTTAAAGATGAGGTAGCAAGAAATTTTTACATACTCAAAAGAAGTGGTAGCTTATCCAAATTGATCCTTATTTTATAATATACTATAAATGCTAAAAATATTTGTGTAATCCACAATAAACACAACCTAAGATTTGGATTTAGGAATGAATTGTTTGTTATTCTTTTTAAAAAGTTGATAGCTTGTAGCCTTCGAAACTTATGATGGTCTGAACCTTGTCAATGAAGGTTTTCAAGTTTTATAAGTCGGATCAATGAGCTTATTATAGAGGATAGTTCTAAAGATGGTAAAGGATCAGTTCGGTGGGAGTGAAAATTCGCTTAATTTATATTACTCTGCGATGTAATTCTCTAATAGGTCATTTTTCCCTAGGTTGAGTCTAGGGGTGGCAAATGAGTGAGTATGGGTTGGAACAAAAAAATGACCATTATCTATTTATGATCCATTTAACTAACATTATGTCTTGACCCATTTAGACTCATGCTCATATATTATGAGCCGAGCCGAGCCAACCCACCAACCCAAACATCATGGATCAACCTTTTTTTTTTTTTTTAAACTCTTATACACGCTAACTAAAAATAAATAAATAAATAAATAATAAAATTACTGCATTTAACAATAAAATTTAACATGTCATATTTAAATTCTCAACAAAACAACTCTCTCTCTCTCTTATATGTACAAATCTTGTTCGAAATCTCTCTTCTTGGGTCGACTTTTTTTTTTAAAGAAAATGCATACACACGTTAACAAAAAAATTTAAAATAAAATAAAATTGTCGTATTTAACAACAAAATTTAACATGTCATATTTAAATTCTCAACAAAAACTGCATTCTTACAGTTATTCAAAATGTTACAATTTTGCAGTTAGTTTTTTCAAGAACCAATCATTGGAGCATCCTGATTTTTTGTAGGCATGACATTTATAAGATGAATATTTTATCAAACAGTTGATTTTTTAAAATATATTCTGCAACTAACCCTACAGAAGTGCAGAATGCCAAAATATATAAAACTAGAGGTTTTTTGACATAAGGGCACACAACGATCGATTTTTTTTTTCCACATCTTCTGAAAGGTGGAAAAAAAAAATAAAGGATTTTAACTCGATAATATACCTCCTAATAATAAAATGAGATAAAATCATAACTTGAAAATCTATGAAATCTTGATAAATGTTTTTAAAATACAAATGAATTAATTTCATCTAGTGTATATGCTTGTTAATATAACCAAGTAGGCTGATTTTCAAAAAGAGAAAAGATTTTAAAATTTGTCATTCTATTAATACTACATAAAACTTGTCATTTTGGGAGACATAGAAGCTGCTTTGTTGCGACACTTTTGTACAGTAGCAACAGGAGATCTCGAACGAGATTTGTACATAGAAGAGAGAGAGAGAGAGAGAATTGTTTTTATTGAGAATTTAAAAATGACATATTAAATTTTGTTGTAAAATGTGGTGATTTTATTTTTTTAAAAAAACTTTTTGTTGTTGGCATGTATCTGTGTGGAAAAAAAAAAGAGGGTCGACCCATCATATATGAGTTGGCCGGTTGGCAGGTCGGGTCGAATTATGGATATGGGTACAGTTGGGTCAAGACATAGTATTAGTTTAATGGGTAAAGGTCATTGTGTGCCCCAACCCATACCATTCCTAACCTTAGCCTTCCTTTTTTTGAGGGGGTTGATCGTGGACCCAATGAGTACCTGGTGGGTATCCATTTATTATCCACTTATAAATGAGTTTTTAATGGGTGGCCCATTCATTACTCTTTTGTTAAAATGTACCGACTCATACCCATTAATATTAAGTGGGTATGGACGGGTTAATGGGTATGTGTCCAATTTGTCACCCCTAGTTGAGTCCTTGTTTACATGAAATCCAATGGTTACTGCTCTTGCCTCTTGGTCTGAATATTTTTTAGATTCATTTTCCTGTTTCACCTCTTGGTCTTTCTTGTTATTTGAATGTTCTATAAAAGTTTCTTCATGATTTCCCCTTCCCTCCTCTGTTGTCACTCGGTACTCCATATATTTCTGCAACTCATATGTGTCGAAGAGAATGGCTTGTTATTTTTGTTAGCTGTAGCCAGAAAAGATTTGAAAATTGAAGGAATGTTGGTTCTGATAGTCAATGTCCTATATTGGTACGACTTTTAAAATTTATGAATTAAATCAAGCAAAACTAAAGTTTATGGACCACATTGGTATTTTCCTCAAAGCTTAGATTACAAAAAAGTCGCTAATAAGATATATAAAGGAAAATTTAGAAATCATATAAAGTTATAAGGATAAAATAACAAATCTATATAATGGTAGCGAGGCAGGGTGGAGATGGGTATACAAGAGTTGATATAGAGAGGAAGAGGAGAGAGGTTGAGCTCATAGATCTTGTCGGATTTGAAGTTTTGCCATTGATGGATATATTGAACGAATTCCGATGCGTTTCGAAGACAAAGCGAAGTTAGTGTCTGTGAAGAAAAAGCAAATCTGTAGAGAAGAAGGAGATCAAATCTATAAATAGGAAAGAGATTAGATTAGATTTGCAGAGGAGTTTGTTGGCAATGACGATTTGGGATGCCAATCTTGAGAGAGATGAGAGAGAAGCAAAAGTGGAGCAAGAGAGGATGTGCCACCATCAGTGAATAAGAACACCCACCTAAATGAATGAGAGAGGGTGACAGAGGAGAAAGGAGCATTTTTTACTTTAAAAAACTCTCAAATCTCAATGAATCAGCAGTATATATTCATGGATCTGTTGGTATACGACCCATGAATATAGGACTTTTGGATTTTTTTCGAAATTTTAATATTTGATTGAAGAGATGATTTTAACGTAATTCTAAAGAGATAAATAAAGAAATAACTTTTCTAAAGTGATTTTAAACGTAGCTAATCCAAATCGGATCTGATCCTTGATCCAAATAGAAAAAAGCTAGCTAGAAAATCTAATACTCGAAAGTACCATTTTTAGAAGGATGAAAATAGTGAGACTAAAGTTGGGGCGAAGATGCTGCAGTCATGGTGTAAATATTGAGACTAAAGTACTTATTGACACAGTCAAGGGATTGCAATTAAAGGATCCGCTAGTGTATATGGAAAGTTCAAGAAAAGAGAAAAATCAAAGGGCATTGTCAAGGGTGGAACACAATTTTCCAATTAGAAAAAGATCAGCATCACCATGAACTCAATTCTGTGAGGCTGTGAGGCTGTGGATTTCACGTCTGTCTTTGTCCACTCCACTAAACCGGAGGCCAAGCGGCTCCCCGCCGCCTCTCTTGAATTATTGTTTTGTTTCAAAATTTCAATTCCTTCTTGGCTAAGCGGCTAAGCCAAGTCAAGGTGCTGTACAATTTGTAATAAATGAGAAAAAGTTATTTCTTTATGGAAATATATGCTTATATGATCATTTCCAGTGAAATAGATACAATATATTAATGGAAAAATTATAGTTTGATCCCTTCAATTATCATTGATTTATATTTTGCATCCCTATAGTTTTAATTGCAACAAATTGATCTTCTATAGTTTTAATTTGCGACACTTTGCACCCTTCTTTGACTGAAAAATTGTGTTGGGCTTATTATTATTTTTATATAATATTTATTTTAAATCGCTAATGTATCTACAAGCATATCTGTGAAAAATCATAATTTTTCTTAATATATTTTATTGACTATGAATTTTAGTTACTTTATGGAAAAAATAATTCAAAAAAATTAAAATATATTTAAAAAATTAGAAAAATTTACAAATATGCTTATAAATACATTAACAATGTAAGATAAATGCTGTATAAAAAATAAAAAATCTAACATCAATTTTCAATTAAATAAACAAGTGAATATAATTGATAAAATAGTGCAAAATATCACAAATCAAACTACAATGATTAGTGTATTATAATTAAATTAATATGAGTGCAAGTGGTCAAACTTTAATTTTCCAATTATGAAGTATGCCTGTCTTATGGTCCGTTTGTTTCGAGCGAAGAATGGAAGGATGGAAGGGGAATGAGGGAAAAGTAGAAGAAAGGGAGTTTGAGAGTGTGTTTGGTATGTGAAGAATTGGAGGAAGAGAGGGAGGAAAGGGAGGCTTTTGCAATTCGTTCAATTTTGGGCAGATGAATGGAGGGGTAAGGGACTTTTTTGGTGAAAAGACGACATTGCCCTTTATTAAAAAAAAAAATTTCACAACATGCCTTTACTATTACATATATGGGTAAAATAGTAAGTTCATGCCTTTAATCATTTCCTTTCTTTTTACATACCAAACACATAGAAGGAAGGAACCCACTCTTTCATCCATCATACCAAACACATATAAAAGAATAAGCATTTCATTTCTTTGAGAAAGAAAGTTCATTCATCTTACTTTCTTTCCTTTTATTTTTCCATCCTTTCTACCAAACAGAGCATTTAATTCCAAAATGGATAAAAAGAAGGATGGGGTTATATACAGCACACCTTTTACTAAAGGTAGCCCATTTTCTAAGTACAACTCACCATTTGTTATTTTTATTAAAGGCAAAAATTTAATTAATATACCAATTTACCCCTTTACTAAATACAACCCATTACATAACAGAAATACTATAAGCAACTCATATTACCCCTAACACCATATTACCCCAACACCTAACGTAAAACATATTACCCCAAATACTTTTGTTTTAGGTTTGTTTGTATATTATTGATAAACATTATATTTGGAATAAACTTACTTCAAACATGAAAAGTTGCGTTTAATAACCATTAAAGTATGATGGTGTTACCAAAAAAAAACCTTTACTTCAATCGGAAAATTGAAAAAAAAAAAAAAAAAAAACAAAAAAAACTGTGTTCGTGTTTACATTCGGAACGGTACATCCGAATATGAAGCTTTAATATTTAGTAAGTCAATACCGAATATGAAGTTTTAGTATTCGGTAACCTAATGCCGAATATATAGGTTTACTATTCGGCGCGCAATTACATATTCAGCATTAGCTTTAAGAAGACTGCAAACTACATTCGATTTTTTGGAGTGGAATATAGTGTCTCATATTCAGTATTGGCTTACCGAATACTAAAGCTTAATATTCAAATTTACCAGTCCGAATGTGAACACGAGCAAATTTTTTTTTCTTTTTTTCAATTTTCCGATTGAAATAGAGGTTTTTTCGTTACACCATTATTTCATAATGGTTATAAAACGCTACTTTTTATGTTTTGAAATAAGTTTATTCCAAATATAATGTTTACCAATAATATACAAACAAATCGAAAATGAAAGTGTTGGGATAATATGTTTTAGGTTTAATGGTAATGGGTTGCAAATAGAATTGTATCTTGTATTTAGACTTTGGGCATTTATGGCATTTTAAAACTTTTGTTTTGAATAGTAATGGGTTGCCTAAAAAATTAGTGTGCTGTAGTTAGAAAAGAGTAAAATAGACCCAATGAAAATTTTATATGAACATACTTTAGTAAAATAGTGTACTGTATATGGCCCCACCCTAAAAAGAAAGAGACAAAAGAAAAGGACAACTCATAATAGGAGGGATGAGTCCGCGCTCATCATATTTGAACTCTTTCTGGCTTCGTCATATTAGGATATTTTTGGTTAATTCACACTAACGAGTAACGACGGTGCCAAACCTTCATATATAGCCAGTGAGATAAATCACAGGATAGCTCTAGCTCCTCCCTCTCTCTCTTTCTCTCTCACACATTCGGTCCGTAGTTATGGCGGCGAAACTCATGCACGCGATTCAATATGATGGTTATGGTGGTGGACCTGCTGGTTTGAAGGTATCATACACTCATACATTAATGTTCAGTTTCATATACATATGATTTTGAAATTTTACGTTCAAGAACTCTGTGCGTGTTTATAGTTTTTTTATATTTTTTTTTTCTCTGCTCCTTTTGAATTTTCCTTTTTGGGGTTGTCCAGTTTTTATGTTTTTAGTAGTTATATATTAAATTATTGTGATGAAGAACTTTCAGAGAAATGGGAGTTCAACTTCAGCACTTACTAAAGTTTAATCTAAGATTAGATAAATAAAGGTACCAAAAATCTATTATAATTTTTTTTTATAATATTTATTAATATATAAGGTGTGCTATGATGGAATAGTTTGCGATAAGATGGGGGTTGTTTGGATGTGTCATTGAAACTGAGTCAGTCAATTTTGTTCTACATAGCATTTGAAATGATCAGGGGCGAAGCCAGGAATTCAAGTGAGGGGAGGCGAACTTTAATTAGTTTTTAATAGTTTATCTAATTCAATAAATCAAGAACATTTATGTTTTATTTTTTTTTTTGTCCCATTAGATTTAGGTAAAAAAAATTGCAAAAATTATATTTCATTGATATTTGATAAACCAAATTTCAATTCTTTACATTTACAATTATCCTCGACGGGGTCCCATCTTTTAAAAGCATTATATGATGGCTTTATTATCAACGCTATTAAATTCTCATCTTTTAATAAACACAATCAAGTTATCATTTATGAATTGATCTCCCATTTTGTTATGCAATCAATTCTCCTGTATTGCTCATTGACATAGGTGTTTAGCAATGAGATTTATATTTCCTGTTGATCAATGCTAGATTAACACCCATGTTGACTCATCTAGTGTGGTAAAGCCTACACTTAGAAGTAGCAATCACTAGAAAAACCTTATATCAGAGCCAATTTCAGAAATAACAAAACTACAGAAATGCTAATAGACCTTCATATGGTCAATTGAAAAAAACACAAATTTTGAAAATCTGACCATTGGACTAGAGACCCCTCTTATGTATGTCAAGCTTATAAAAAATCACAGCGATTCAACTATCAGTTTCTGAAAAAACTGATCATGAAAAAATGATGATATTTTGAAGAACAAAATAAGCACATTTTTTTCACAATGACAATTTTTTAAAAGAATGATTGTTGGATCACCATGATTATTCCTCAACAAAGTGAGTGAGAAATATAGGATTATTGTTCAAAAAGCTTTATCCTTTAGTACTCAAATCGAGCCAAATGAAGGAAGACCTTTAGATTCCCTCAAATCATTATATTGAGGCATCCTTAGATCAAGAGCAAATCAATAGGTGTTGATTTAACCTTAGATCAAGAGCAAATCCAAATCTGTAGCGGTGCAGCCGCTTACATGCAGGTAGTCAAGCCTTACATAAATTGCTTGAAAAGGTGAAGAAGGGGTTGAAACGTCAATTAGAGTGAGTTTTTGCCTTTTATAGGGAGGGTAAAGTACAAGAGGGTAAAAAAAAATCAGGGGATGAGAGAAGGCAAGATTAAATTTGTTAGAAAAATATAAGGTATAATTAAGATTTGGATTGTTTTATGGAAAGAGAATCAGAGATTGTTATGGTGGCTCGGAACCCATCATTATATAAATTCCACCTAGTCATACGAGATATCTGTATTTCCCGAGTAATCAAATTTATAATTGCATCCTTATATAGTTTTTTTCTTTATGATTTTTCAATTTCGTTTGCTACCCATTTTAAAAAGTGTTAATAGTTTGCATATGGCTAGGCTGCTGCCATTTTCAAAATGTTCTTGACATGTATAGCTATTAGTTAATCACTTATGCTTGCTGCTTTAGGGAGGAAAAAGGGTGACAGCAACCTGATTTTCCTTCAAGTTGCAATTGCAAGCCTTTCTTCAATCATTCTTTTAAATAAGAAACAAGAAAACTTATAAGCAATTTTTTAAACTATAATAGAATGCAGAATTCAAAGAGGGGACAAATGTTTCAACATGTATAAGGGACCAACATATCCAAATCCAACTAAGGAGTTGAATGTGTTTTCAACCTTTCTAGCCAAGTTATCCACCTCTTGGGTTCCAATCTTACTATAGAGGGACACTAAAAATTTATAGACATCCCTAATGATATCGAGTTATTTCCAGGATCATTGCATAGTTTCTTGCTCCAAAGGAACCCAATCTCTTTCCATAGTGAAACTAGATAAGCTAGATAACTGTATCATTGACTTCTCTATGCAGCTTGCCTGCTTGGATAAAGCAAGCGGAATCAATTAAGCTACTCCCTCCTATGTGGTAATCCACTGAAAGAGTGAAGCATTTGCAGAAGAATTATTTTGCATTGCTTTTTGGACTCACATATAAAGATGCCAAACAATTCAGTTGACATGGAACTGAACAATTGTACGGAAAACATTGCTAGGATGCTGAATTTGGAACCCTGGCAATTGGATGTTTCACCTAACAATTTTCATGCATAAACTATTGACGTCTGCCGTATCTATTTGTTTTCTCTTAAGGTTCTTGAATTGTATTATTGAATGACAGAATGGAGGTGGACTGGGTGAGTACGCTGTGGCTAAGGAGAGCCTGATAGTTGCAAGGCCACCTGAAGTATCAGCAGCTGATGCTGCTGGCTTACCTATTGCGGGTCTCACAGCTCACCATCCAACCTGCTGGAATTAAGCTGGACGGAAGTGGCAAGCAGGCAAACATTCTGATCACTGCCGCCTCTGGTGGTGTGGGTCACTATGCAGTTCAACTGGCAAAGCTCGGAAATACACACGTGACTGCCACTTGTGGGGCCCGCAATATTGATTTCGTCAAGAGCTTAGGGGCAGATGAGGTTCTCGATTACAAAACCCCAAATGGGGCAGCTCTGAGGAGCCCTTCTGGCCGGAAATATGATGCGGTGATCCACTGCGCATCAGGCATTCCTTGGTCTACTTTCGAGCGAAATTTGAGTGCAAATGGGAAAGTGATAATTCTTGCTCCGAACGCTAGTGCTATGGCGACTTTTGCTCTAAAGAAACTCACTTTCTCTAAGAAGAGCCAATGTTTTTAACTGCCAAAGCTGAGAACCTAGACTATCTTGTTAAATTGGTGAAAGAAGGGAAGCTCAAGACAGTGATTGACTCCAAACATCCTTTGAGCAAGCCTGAAGATGCATGGACTAAGAGTATGGATGGCCACGCTACTGGGAAGATTATTGTGTTGCCTTAGGTGAAAACAGTATGTTAGTAATGGCAAAATTTTTGTGTACTTATAATGAGGGGTTGTGTATGGACCATGTTTGGTTACACAGATGTGTATTACATAAGAATCAAGGCATATGATGACTTGTGGTTTTGTCTTGTTTTCTCCTTTGACCCAATGCTGTAAATGATGTTGTTAGTGTTTTCAAATTCATCGAATAAACATCCTGTGAGCAAGGCTGAAGATGCATGGGCTTAGAGTATCGATGGGCTCGCTATTGGGAAGATTGTTGTTGAGCCTTCGGTGAAAACAGTATATTTGTAATAGCAAAACTTTTGTGTACTTATAATGAGGGGTTGTGTATGGACTATGGACCATGTTTGATTATACAGATGTGTATTGCATAAGAGTTAAGGCATATGATGATGTGTTTAGGGGTGTGCGCGGGTCGGGTGAGGGCGGGTGGAGGATAAAACCGCCAACCAACCCGCCCTTGGCGGGTGGCTAATTCTCCCACCCGTCAACCAACCCGCCTACCTCAATAACCGGCGGATTGGTTAAATATATGGCGGGTTTCAACCGGCGGGTTGGGCGGATTGAGCGGGTGAAGCATTACTATTTTTTTTTATAAACACCTAAAGTTCTTAAAATCTTTTTAACAAGCAAAAACACTTCAAATTCGTATATAATAATGCAATATTGTGTTATTTAGTAATTAAACCATAATCCAAATAATTCTTCCAATAGTAATAAACTAAAGTGCCAAAATAAATTGCTCTACAACAATAGAAGCTACTAACTAGCTAGATACATAATAATAATGGTTTATTATTATTAAAAAATCTTACAAACTAACATATGGTTTCACATTCGAAATTGAAAGAATATCAAATCAAATAAGTGCATATTCAAACTATCATAATAAACATTTCTAAAGAAATAAAAAACACTAACTTGCAAGCATATCCAACTAAGGGAAAATAAATGTAGTAATGAAATTTATTTTATATAAATATATTATTTATTTATATATAATTATTTGGTGGGTGGTGGCGGGTTTAGGGCGGGTTGTCACCTCTATACCCGCCAACCGACCCCACCCGCCAAAAATTCATCAAATCCACCCAACCCAACCCGCCTAACCATTGTAACCGCGGATTGCGGATGGGGTCGGGGTGGGTGGGGTCGGGTCCGGCGGGTTGGGCGGGTTTTTGCACACCCCTAGATGTGTTGTTCTGTATTGTCATCTCCTTCAACCCAATGCTGTAAATGATGGTGTTAATGTTTTCAAGTTCGTTCAATAACCTTGGTTATGTTTGTTCTATCTATAACCAGCCAAAGAATCTCAGAAACCAAAAAAGACACTACTTCTCACGTATCAACTGTGATTACCCAACACAACTGGGGACAAAACAAACTCCTAAAGTCACTGGTTTCTCACATAACCCCATATGCGGCTTCCAAAGTAATTGAGCTTCACAGTACCAACATTGATCTCGGGTTTGCTCTGGATGCTCATATTTTTACTTCTTTGGTGTTGGGTTATTGTAGAGTAGTTGATGTGGGGAAAGCCTTCCAGGTGTTTGATATAATATCTGAAATAAGGTAGATTGTGGAAATTATATTGTTACGTGCTCGATACTGATACATGGTCTTTGTGAAGCAGAGAGGCTCCAAGAAGCCTTTCATTTGAAGCAGAAATGAATGAGAAGGGTTGCCAGTCGAGTACTCGTACATATACTGTTCTCATCAAAGCTATGTGTGATGCCGGATCAACTCATATGGCTCTAAGTTTGCTTGATGAGATGATCACAAAAGGATGCAAACCAAATGTTCAAACTTACACCGTTTTGGTAGATTAGTTATGTAGACAAGGAAAGACGGGGCGTTGAGATCCTCTGTTTGGGTACTTGAATACTTGCATCTACTAGCATTTAATTGTCATACTGACACGTCATTTTTTTACTACATCCAATGGCTGGAAATAACTTTTGCATCAAAATGACAAATATCTCTTCAAATATCTCTTTAAAATTATGTTCAAACCATACTTTTACATATTAAAAATTTCAAACTAGAAGTGATTGTGGCAAAAGCTAGAGAATCCAAACTTATGCCACAATCATTTCAAGTATGAAAATTGTGTTAACCATTTTATCATCCCTCAAGTTATCTAAAGTTATTTACAAGTGATTATCACCACCATCTCTTAGATCAAATAGAAATTTGAGCTTCAACAGTAATTTTAAGGAAATCTAATACAAACGAGCCTTTAGGTCATCTATATTGCTAGAAAAAGAAAAATGAAAAATGAAAAATGATTTGTCTTACAATACGAGATCACTTAAAAACTAAAATTATTACTCCCAACTCCTACCTACGTATCAACAATCCCTTGTTCAATCACACATTGCTGTGCAATTTTTCTTTCGATTTCTAAGGCCATCTCCAATGGTGTATGCATATCTATATGCAAATCCATTTTTTGCATATGGATAGAAATTTGGGTGCTCCAATGGTGTTGCATATTCATATGGCCAAAATGATATCCATACGTATGGATTGAGCCAAAATTATATCTATATTTCCAAATATAAATATGGATATCATTTTGGCTTAATCCATTTCTTGCCACATCACCATTTCTCTCATTTTTTTTTTTCAAAATCCAAAATATATATAGCACCATTGGAGCATCTCTATCCATATCCATATTTATTTTTATTTTTGTGATTCAAAAAATGAATATGAATCACAAAAGTACCAATAAATTAAAAAATTCTTTTAACAATTACCACGAGGGTAGATGCGTCTTTTACTATTCAAACCTGTATCCAAACAGTTACCTGCCACAAACCAGATTTCTACCTACACTTGCATAAATATCTTTCAAATCATCTCCTTCCCTTTTTTGAAATTTGAAGATTATTAGAAGAATAATCCAGCACTTCTGCTCAGATTCACAACCCACAAGCAACGTTCAAGAATGAGAGAGGAATAGTCGGAGCCTAGGATCCAGATAGGACCGTTGTGCGTTTTCTTTTTGGGTCACTGGTTCGAACCGTGTCAACCACAAGCCAAATGGGTTTGAGAGAGGGGCAGCAAAATTCTGTGAATTGACGAGAAAACCAGCTGCATATTCCTAATTACGCCTGCATCATCTACAACAGTTGCAATAACCGGATATTTCCACCCTTTATACCGGGTATTATTGTAACTAAAAATGACATCTCCATCATAAAGAAGTTGTTGAGGGATATTCTAGTAATTCAACACAATACAATACTGTAATACAACGGTGGGGACCACCTTCGCTTCCCCACCTGGCCACCACCAAGCATTTCTCAAATTAATGAAATTATTATTATTATTATTATTTTAATATTTCCTTTTTTTTTAAATAATATTTTCCCTAATAAAAAATAAATAATCCTTTTTTATAATAATAATAATTCATTTTTTATTTTTCTTTGGTTTCTCCTCCTTCGCTTCTTCTGCGGAATTCCCTCTTATGGCTTCATCAGTAATTTAGTTCCTCTCTCTAAAATACACAAGCATACTCTCTCTCTCTCTCTCTAACTATCTCTCTTGTTCTCAACGAAAAATTTCTTTCTTGCATTGTTGATCCCAACAACATTCATCTTCATCTCCTCTCTCTTCAGATCTTTGTATATATGACCGTATGTATATAAGTATTTATCATCCATGGTGAGTTCAGCCTCTTGTGATCTACAATATTTATTTTTCTATTCAAATTTGTGAATTCGAGTTTGCAGGGTTTCGATTTGTTGTGTAATTTAGCAGTAATTTATCTGCAATATAAATTGCATTTGGAATTTTTGTATTTGATCGTGTGTTGTTTTAATTAAGATTGTTACTAATGTTTTTTATTGTGTTTTGTGTTGATTTTTTAATTAAAATTGTTAATTAGTGGTTTAAAAGTTGAAGAAATTTATATTTTTCGGACTGTTTGCTGATAGTCAATCACAAGTTTTTATTTTAGCTGTTATAGGATAATGTTTTGGGTTCGTAATCTCAGTAAAATTGAGTTCGTCTTTCGGCAAGTTAAGGACTTGGCTTGTTATGGACCTTATGGTGGTGGTGTTGATTATCATTGCTCTGTATAGGATAAAATTTTTATTTTAATTCAGTTAAAAATTAGGGCATTTTTTGGATAGCAATTTAAAAGTGCTTTCTTGCTTTTGAAAGCAAAAATTGCGTTGATTTTTGGCACTTAAGAGTGAAAATGTACTTCTAAAATCCCAATTAAAAAGCACCTCATATATTTATTATTTTGCTTCCAACAAATAAGGACAATCTTGCTATATTAATATTAGTATTAAAACTGGTATTGGAAATCTAAAGAATCCCGTTTTATTAATTCTATGTCTATTTGCTGAGGAAAAAAAGAAGGGGGGGATATTAGATCTCTCATTAGTTTAGATCAGAAAATGCACCAACGTTTCCTTAAGTTAGCTCTGTTTGGTGATTTTTTATTTTTATTTTTTTAATTTTCAGGAATGATATTCGAATAGGATTTAAAATTTTGTTGTTTTTCCTATTGATCAACTTTGTCAGCAACCTAATGGTGGGCGATTGTGTCATATTCATTTTCTCATGGATATTTGTTTATTAATGTGCTGGCTAATTTAATTTTTGTTTCATATTTAAAGGACTTGGCTTGTTGGTGTTTCATTAATTCCTTTGTATCATTTGCTGCTTAGGTGCCCCAGTTATTGACATACGGGTGACAATTGAAGTAAATGGAACGGACATGCATCAATGCCTCTAGTTTACGTCTGACTATGTTGAATATTTTCCTTTTGGAGTTCTAGCAGAGGTGTTGCAGACACCACTGGTTGTTTTTAGATGATACCAGTTGGTTGCAGCTTGTAGAGGCTGCACTTAAGCATGTTGATAATATACTGGTTAATGTTTAATCACTTCTATGATGAAAAGTGGGTTTTTGACAACACCATGTATTTCATGCTACTCTTTAGCACTAATCTATGTCTACAAGCAAGCGACCAACACCGTGTTGACAGTATAGAAACCTCTTTTTGGAGGTTGTTAGAAGTTCATTGAGAGATTGTTATTCATCTTGGTTTAACTCCAATAATGGAAAGGTGAGTCACTTGTTATGTTTCTTTTTTTTATTAGTTGCATATAAGTATTATGTTATTTTTTTATTGAGTCTTGTGGTGTGGTTCTTTGGGTGCATGTTACTATTGTTATTTTTTGTTTATTTATTTTTCAGATACAAAAGATTGAAAGAGCTTGGAGATGGAACTTGTGGTACTGTATATAAGGCCATTAACATGGAAACATATGAGATTGTAAGGGACTCTTCACCCAAGCAACTTATTGACTTTTATCATACGATTGTTTTAATTTCTTTCTTTTTTATTTATTTATTTTTATTTTTTCTTTTCTTTTTCTTTTTATTTATTTTTTATTTGTGTGTGTGTGTGTGTGTGTGTGTGTGTAATTGGTTATCATTCTTTTCAATTGCAATTGAAATTGCCACTCTAATTCGGCTCAAATGTATAGAAGCATATCTGGAAGTTTGGATCTAACATTTTTTAAGAAGTAACAAGATTTGTGTAAGCTAGACTACAAATTAGATTTAACTTAATTATGTAAAATAAACCATATCCAGTCTAGCTTACCTAAGGGTTTTTTTTTTTTTTAATTATTTATTTTATTTTTGGGATGAAAAACGATATTATTAACAAAAAGAAATGTACAGTATAGAAGGACTATAAGTCATTCAAGACAGAAAACTGAAAGCCTAAAAACCAAAAAGGAGGAAACCAAAAAACCAATTTGACAGGCCTAACAAAACAAAGGAATTATTCAAGACTATATTCTTTTCACAACTAAGTCTACTTTAAGAAGACAAGAAATGGTCAAGATACATCTCTTCTGGGAGGGCACCTAGGTCATTGATTTTCATCTAAAATCTCTTCTTGCTCATTTGTTTCTCTTGACTAGAAATGCGTGGAATTTGGATTTCTCCCATTATTTGAATGTTGAGAGGTTGTTGAACATTCTTCCCTTCTCTCTTTCTCAAATAATGTTTATCTTGCACCTTATGAGGATAAGAGATGATGAATTCTTGTGTCTGATGGGTTATTTTTATTTTTCATAAATCATTCTTTTATTCTTTATTTGATATTTCTCGTGCTCATCTTGGCCCCATTTAATCCTAAGTTGATTTGGGATTCCATAATGTTTCCTAAAGTCAAAGCATTGGTTTGGACCGTGGTGCATGGTAAGGTTAATACCTTTGATGTGCTTTACGAGTGCTTTTTAGCTTGCCAGAGGTGTTGCTGGCGGCTGGTGGTGCTGCTGCCAATGCAAGCCGGTGGTCATTGGAGGTGGTTTATGCGGGCTCTGATACCATAAGATCAGAACAAGAGCTGTTGATGCCGGAAAGGGTTAGATAAGGGTGTTGGACTATTGCTGTTGCAGACCTGGAAACTTGTCCCAGGAGTTTTTTAGCTTGCCAGAGGCATTGCTGGTGGAAGTCGGTGTTACCGGTGGTCATTGGACGTGGTTTAAGTAGGCTTTGATGCCATAATATCAAACATGGTGTTAGGATTTTGTCCAATAACTGTAATCCCTCTCTAAAACTATTATTCATATTAAAATATTATGAAAGACAAAAATACCCTTAACAAGTATGAAAATATCTCAACGCTACTTATTGCTTATGTATCCTTGAGTAAATGGAGCGTTACCTTCCATAGTCTGCACCGTTCTTTTTCAAGAATTGATTTCTAACAGGGGTAAGATTGCATTTGGTTTGGATTAATTTGACTGATTTAATAGTTTTTTGGCTATTAAATTAGTTGTTAATTAAAAATTGTGAATGGTTCCAAGTTCATGTAGCTGGAATCAAAGCTTTGTTGAATTTGAGTTTGGTTCTGTAGGAAGAAATTATTTTGGTAATATCTTTGGCCATGAATCATGAAAATGAAATTGGGCTTGAGGTTTATATATTTAAATGAAACATGCTCGCTACCTTTTAATTCCTAGAGGCCTAGATGACATTCTTTGTGGAGCACAACACTCTTGAGGGTCTTTCTTTTGACTTCACTAAACTATGTTAGATATGTTCCTGATCTCTCTCTCTCTCTCTCTCTCTCACACACACACACTTAGACACACACCCATCAACCAAATCTCACTCTCCATCACACTTGAACTTGTTTTTCTATTTCCCCTGTTGTCTACCCACTTCTCTTTCTCCCTTTCCCACACCAAACCTGACGCTTTTCTTTTCTTTTTTCATTTTTTTTATTTGTCTTGGGGAGGGGGTTCATTGAATTTGGTGTCCCAATAATGGCAAGGGAAAACGTTGTGAAATCTGCTGACTGCAGCTGAAGTATCAAAGTTTCTTTGAA
>JAESVK010000475.1:877632-943422 GCA_017140935.1 Hamamelis virginiana | reverse complement strand
AGGAAAATAAATGGATGAATTTGTACTCACAGGTTTAAGCGAATCCGTGAAATTTGGTTGAATAATCACTTTCCCGAGAAACAAACAGACCCCCATATAGTTCTTGTTGGCAGCAGTTCCCGTGATCAAACCCCTGTTATCTTCATTACCGTCCGATCAAACCCCCGTTCTCTTCTTGAGATTCGGTGAGTCAGGATTGCAGTGAGAGGAGAGGGTTGAAGAGAGTGAGAGGGTTTTGGGGAGAGATTCGGTGAGTGGGGGTTGCAGGGAGAGGAGAGGATGAGAGGGATTGCAGCGAGAGGAGAGGGTTATAGGGAGTGAGATGGTGAGAGAAGCTGAGGAGAGAGTCGGTGAGTGAGGGTTGTAGAGAGTGAGAGGAGAGGGTGAGAGGATTGATATGTGGTGTACAGTGGGAGGGTTGCAGCCTATTTGAGAATCATTTCGAGAAAGCAAAGATTTGACAATTTTTTTTATTTTTTGACCAATTTTTTTTAAAACATATTTATAAATAATAAAAGAGAGAAATTTGAAATTAAATAAAAATAATTAAATATTTAATATTATTTTTTTGTTTTGTTTTAGATAGGTAGGCAAAGCTGCAGTCTTGTGAATGACCAATTTTTCAGAAATCCTTTGCAACCCTGAGATAAATATGCATAGAAGAAAGAGACTCATCAAACATGCAGCTTAGGAGAATGGTGGGTGTAGAGTTATTTGCAGAGCAAATTTTTAAAAATTGACCGTTGGATTAGATACACCTATAATGTATGTCATGCATGCCAAAAAGCACAGTGATCCAACAATTGGTTTATGAAAAAACTGATTGCTAAAAAATGATAACATTTTTAAGAACAAAAAAGTAATAGTTTTTCAAAGTTACATTTTTCAGAAACTAACCGTTGGATTACTGTGATTTTTGGCATGACATACATTATAGGACTATCTAATCCATCGGTCAGTTAGATAGGAGAAGGGTAGATGGGAATGTCGTTGCTCATCTTGCATCAGGTGCTCTCTTGTAAATTCACTTGCAGTGAAAATTAAGGAAAACTGACCGTTAGATTAGATACTCCTATAATGTATGTCATGCATGCCAAAAATCACTGTGATCCTATGGTTGGATTATGAGAAAACTGACTGCTAAAAAATGATAACATTTGTAAGAACAAAAAAGTCACAGTTTTTCAAAGTTTTATTTTTCAAAAAATAGCCGTTGGATTACTGTGATTTTGGTAGACATGACATACATGATAGGAGTACCAAATCCAACGGTCAGTTTTTCAAAATTTTTACTGTGAGTGGCTCAACTAAATTAAAATCAAAATTTTAACTGCAAAGTGGCACTAATTTAAATTTACTGTGTAATTAAATTCCTTCAATTAAAATTAATCAATGATAAATTATAATTAGAATAGTAGTATTTTAGCTAATTTTATTGCGAAAATAAAATTTTAAAATATTAAATTATTAAATTAAGATACGAAAATAATTAATTATTTTAAAATATGAATTTTTTTCATTACGAGGATTAAAATAAGTTTTAATATGTTCTTGTAAATAATTTTTGAAAAGTAGTTGGAAGTTAGTTGGAGCATGGGGGTAAATATGTCAAATAGATGGGAAGTGCCAAAATTTGGCACTTGTGCATTGGAGCACCTTAGTGCCAAATTTTGAATTTGGCTTTGGCAAGTGCCATTCGGGGTGCCAAATTTGGCTTTGGCATCTCCAATTTGGCATTTGCATTGGAGATGCTCTTATGATAGTTTGAATATGCACTTATTTGATTTGATATTCTTTCAATTTTGAATGTGAAACCATATGTTAGTTTGTAAGATTTTTTAATAATAATAAACATTTATTATTATGTATCTATCTAGTTAGTAGCTTCTATTGTTGGAGGGCAATTTATTTTGGCACTTTAGTTTATTACTATTGGAAGAATTGTTTGGATTATAGTTTAATTATTAAATAACACAATATTGCATTGTTATATACAAATTTGAGGTGTTTTTGCTAGTTAAAAAGATTTTAAGAACTTTAGGTGTTTATAAAAAAAAAAATAGTAATGCTTCACACGTTCAATTCGCCCAACCCGCCGGTTGAAATCCACCATATAGTTAACCAATCCGCTGGTTATTGAGGTAGGCGGGTGGGAGAATTAGCTACCCGCCAAGGGCGGGTTGGTTGGCGGTTTTACCCTCCACCCGCCCTCACCCGACCCGCGCACACTCCTAAGATAAACTATTTGATTATTGAATTTTTGATGAATATGAAATTTATAAAATAATTATTTAATTAAACGGTCGATTTTTCAAAATCTATTATGCAATTGACCCTATGCATATTTTTTTACATGACTTTATATTGTAAAATTACATAAGCAGATTTTCTGTTATCGGGCCGGCTGTAACAAAAAAAATACAGTCGTTTTGTGCTCAGCCATTGGATATATTGGACGGTGTTGATGAGGCACTTGTACCAAGGAAAAAAAAAAGAGTGAAACGAAAGGGTTGTAAGAGGTGGTCGGCTAGTCAGGCTAGACATTTCTCTCTCCTCTCATTTCTTCTTCTTCTTCTCTCTCTCCCCTCTCCCTCATCTCAGGCCTGATACAGAGCGGAAGCTTGGCGCACTCTCTCTTTCCACCCTTTCCGCCGACCACCTTTGAATTGACAATGCCGGCAACCTCAGATCAGAATTGCCGATCACCTCAACAGGTTCCCTCTCTCTTGATCTACTTATAGCCCTAGATATATACAGATTTTCTCGATTTACTTTCTAGTCTTCTGTTTGGTTGTCGAGAAAGTATAAGACATGAATATGTTGGAAATAAAGTAAATAAAAATGACTTCTATATACTTGGCTTATATTGGAAATAAAAAATTCAAGCTAAAAAAATAAAGTCATAAATATGTCCACATAGGGGTATTCAATTTTCTTACTTTTTTCTGGTTTTTTTTTTTAAAGAAAAAAAATTACAGTTTGTCCTCCTAAACTATAGATTGTTTTTAAATTGCTCCATATGGTATCAATTGAATCAATGTGCCCTAAACTATTTAATTGTTTCAAATTATCCCCATCAGTCACCATTTTTAGGATTATTTTGCCCTCTTTGGATTGAGAAATTCATTCTCTTCTTCTCAAGTGAAACCCTAGCTTCCATTTCCAATCAAGTAAAGCTCAAACTTTCATTGTTGCCATACCCCAATTTGACACGGCACACCCTTTTATATATATATATATATATATATATAGAGAGAGAGAGAGAGAGAGAGAGTGAGAGAGAGAGAGAAATTATATTAGGAAATGAAGTCAGGGAAGAAACCCAACAAATCAAAGAAGAAACCCCAGCAAACCCAAGCAAGCAATGCCAAAAAAACCAAACAAACTGGAGGTGGTGGCTCATCTGCCGGAGGTGGTGGCGGTGGAGAGAAAGTTCAGATTTTCTTCCTTAAGACTGCTTTAAATCCCAAGCCATCACCATTGATTTCAAGCCTCATGTAAACACCATATTCTAGAGAGAGAGATAGAATAACAGAACTTTAAGAAGAAGTTTCAATTAAGCTTCAATCCTCGTCGCCTTTGCTATAAATCATCCCAATGAGCGAAGAAAGAAGCTTCAATTAAGCATGTGCATGGTAACACCAATGAAGCATATGCATGGTTACAGCAATGGTAGACACGGACCTTCAAAACCAAATCAATAAAGCTTCAATTAAGCATGACGTCACAGACGTAGCTAGCATGGGGCAAGGGTGGGCAACTGCCGACCCTGACATTCTAAAAAAAAAAAAAATCAAAAATCTATATCACTATCGGGTTGAGCTATTTTATTCCGTCATTGATGTGCAACTTCTTGAGCTTAATAGTCGTTTCACTGAGGCAAACACTGAATTGCTTCTTAGTGTGGAATGCTTGAGGCCAAATGATTCTTTTTCTGCTTTTAACAAGTAACAATTGATTCACTTAGCTACACTTTATCCAACAGATTTTTCTGCATTCGATCTTACTCTTCTTGACAATCAACTTGAGAATTATGTTGTTGATATACGCTATTCTAGTGACTTTTCACAATTGAAAGGGATTGGTGCTTTAGCTCAAAAAATGATTGAAACAAAAAGAAACATAGTGTATCCATTAGTTTACTTGATTTTAAGATTGGCAATTACCCTCTCAGTTGTGATTGCCACTGTAGAGATGGCATTTTATGCAATAAAAATTATGAAGAGTCGATTGCTCAACCGAATGGACGATCAATTGATGAATGATAACTTGATTGGATATATTGAGAAAAACATACTTTATGGCATTGATAATGAGGTTATCATACAACACTTTCAAAAAATGAAGACTCGAAGGGGACAATTGTAATCGATTAGTGAATATTTTATTAATATGAATTATTTTTTGATGAGTATGTTTCATTTACTAGTGTTTTTGTGCTTTTGTGCATTAAATATAGATAATTTATTAGTTTTAATAGAACAGAACTTCTAATATATCGTGCACTTGATGCAAGATGCATCAGGTGACCTCTTCTAGAGAAACTTGTTGAGCATATTTTCAGAAACTGACCGTTGGATTTGATACTTCTTCTATGTATATCATGCCTGCCAAAAATCACAGTGATCCAACGGTTGGTTCCTTAAAAAATCGACTGTGAAAAAAGGGTGACATTTTAAAGAACAAAAAAGTCACAATTTTTCAAAGTTACATTTTTCAGAAACCAACCGTTGGATCACTGTGATTTTTGGCCGGCATGATATACATAAAATGAGCATCAAATCCAACGGTCAATTTTCGAAAAAATTGTTAACAAGTGGCTCTAGAAGAGGCCACTTGAAGTATCTTGCATCAGGTGCACCTTATATTAGCAGCTCTGTTTAATAGATACTTTTCATGTTACTTTTAAAAGATGAAACCTTAAATTTTATTTTTTTAGAGTTTCGCCCACCCTAGCTAGAAATCCTGACTACGTCCCTAAGCATGTGCATGGTTATAACAATGGTAGACATAGACCTTCAATAGAAATAGAACCACGGGCACACCCACATGGTTGCAGCACTTACCTTATGTGTTGTGTGTATGCACAGTCACATACGTGCCACTTTCTCTCTCCATACGTGATAATTATGACCGGTGCGCCCCTATTTGTGGTTGACTCTATGCATCGCTCTCTGAAATTTTGTGTGAATTATGAGAAGTTTTTTTTAAAAAAAAAACCCTAAACTATTAAAAGGGTAAAATAGTCAAAATGCAATTAATTTAGACTCGGCTTGCTAAATGAAAATTTTTGATAGTTTAAAGGGGCACATTGCTTCTATCGATACTTTTAAAAAGGGCCTATAATTTAAGGGGGCAAACTGTAATTTTTTTTTCTTTTTTTTGGTTTATCAACAGGGTATCCTAATCTTCAATTAGATTAGTCCCTTTGACCCCATCCTAAACACCTAAACTAGGAGTGTTACTTTTCTCTTTTATTGCACCTCTAATTTTGTAATTACTTTTCTTATTATATTTTAAGCTGTCATTGCCACGTCAGCTTTCTATAGTTTGAGGAGAGGGAAACTTGCAAAGAGAAACATTTTGTAATTATATTTCTACATTTAGATTACTTGACCATAGCGTTTGCTTAAAATTGAAACATTTATGATACAAAGAATTTTAATGATAGTGAATCGTCCAACCAATTCAAATTAGTAATACGGACCTACTAATTTTTGTAATGATCTTGGTAAAAATGCATCAAAGGTACAAATTCATTTTATCAAATGGGATCATTTTAAAAAGTTAGAATTATTGTCATAATTTGTGTTATATTATTAATTTTTATATATTCATAAAACACCTTTATTTAATTTTTATTCATATAAGTGACAATGAATATTGTACTTGTATTGAATTTTCACACTCAAAAGATGAAAAACCATAATGAAACAATTCAATTCACATGAGAAGACCAAATGTACCATACAAATTTTTAATTTTTAATAAAGATGGTGGGCAAGAACTCTCTGTTGAAGTTTGTGGTCTCGTTGATGGGGTGGTCAGCTTTTCTTGAATGTAGTTTTCCGCAAGGAGTTCTGCACAAAAGGCTAATTCATTGAAGGTTGTTGTTCTTGGTATATCACCAAGATTTGGTTTCATGGTTTGATATATTAGCCATTACTAAAAATAAGATGTAGGTATATTAGTTTATCACCAAGATTTGGTTGGATAGTTTGATGTATTAGCCATATATTACTAAAAATAAGATGTAAGTTTCAATTAATGATAAGTTTTAGCCTCTCTCTCTCTCTCTCTCTCTCTCTCTCTCTCTCTCTCTCTCTTTTTCGGGACATTTAGCATTTTCCTGCAAAAGTTGCATCTCTTTTGCTAATTCCTTGTACAAATTTTAACCTATCTACAGATGGTAACCACTTTTGGAATGTATGAAACTGCCCAACATCGTCACTTAATGGACTTGTCAGCTCATAGTGTGAATGCCGTAATGAGAATTTCAGTTCTAACGCTCCATTTGGCAAGCTCAAAACTAGAGTAGAATATAATTAATATTCTATTTTAAGCCAAATCCTTTATTTGGTATGACACAAATCTATAATAAAAGAGCGGTGCTATGGGTCCCATCACAATTCCTGTCTCAATTCCCTCTTCTTCTTTTTTCACTGTATTTTCTTATTTTTACTGTGTTTTTTTTATTTTATTTTCCTTGTGCTTTTTTTTTTTTTTTTTTTCCCTATTTTCACTGTTTTTTTTTTTTTCTTGTGTTTTTATTTTCATTGTATTTTTTTCCTGTGTTTTTATTTTCACTATATTTTTTAATGAAAAAACAGCAGCACAGAAAAAGAGAAGAAGCAGCAGCAGGAGGAGGAAAATTGTAAACAGGAAATGAAAGGGAGGATCAGCATTTTCCATAACAAAATAGAATTCCTATTCTAATTTTGTGTGGGCCCATTAGATGCAAATCTTATCAAAAGTGGTGGAATTTGACTTAGATTGATTTTTTTTTCTTTTTCAGATCATATTTATGGACTTCCCAAACTACCCCTACTATTAACAAAGATAATACAGGAAATACACTTAATTTTCATTGATTAAAAATGTGACTTTAAAGATTAAATAATTACAGCTGTCCGATTAATGTAATTTTTAGTATGCATGACATGCATAAGGCTCTCTAATCCAACAGTTTCTAAAAGTACTACTCCCACACTGTTTGGAAAACTATAAATTAAATTAAAATATATAGGTCAATGAAATCTGTCCCGGTTACATCATGTAGAATCATATACATTATTATAATGTATATTTTTGTATCAACCGATTCACAAATATAGGATAAAAATGAAATGAAAAAGAATACCAAGTCCAACACTGCTACGAGTGAAGTGTCCAAGAAGCACATTAATACATAAAATGCCCCCACCAGATGGCACAAGTAACTGGTTCATCATGTAAACTAGAAACAAAAACATGGAATAAATGGCAAGCATCATAGTTCTCAAATTTGTGGCATGGTTTTGTTAATTAAGAAGATGGGGTAATCTTCACATTTCATTTGCCATTTTCTAAGAAACACATTATGGTACAACAATTGCACTGCATCAACTTTCCTCAACTACCGATAATGGAACCTTAAAAGTTTAAGAAAACATCTTATTATAACTCAGAAATAAACACACAAGCAATATAAGTAAAACAACTGGAAGTAAAAAATTATAAAATTGGAAAGCCATATTTGTCCACAGAGTATCTATCACTGGAAACAAATGGGATAATGGAAAGGTCTGCTACAGAGAAGTTAATTGAATGATATTGCCTCTTTTTCTTTGGCCCACTATTATACATAAATGTAATAATATGTTACAAATCAAAATTGTGTAGTGGTGCAACAAGGACCACAGTAGTTCTCTCATTCTCAATTGTATTAGTTTTTAAACTCAAAGCAAACAGAAATACACCTAACCATCTAACCATTTCCAACCAGTGTATCACTCTCCAAGTCATGCTGGATCTTGTAATGTCATGCTATGTTTTCTGATGAAACCAAAAGATGGTTCTAAAAAATTACTACTTACAAATGGGTAAACAAATAAGAAAAAACCTTCTCCTACCCAAGTCCTGCAAAGATGCACCAACCTGCTCAAGCAAGCACTTTTGGGTGTGTATGATAGTTCGGTTCCGCATAAAAGAACTTCCAAGGCAAGGAAATCAAACGCAAGTAACAGTTACTGCAACATAGGTCAGTGCAATTCGTACCTTAAGGAACTGATCTGGGATAATAACAAAATGATAATGAGGAATCTGGGAACATCAAGTCCAGATGGTGGCACACCTTCCTGATGGATTCCTTTTGGAGGGGGCAACTGCTGCATTCATCAGGGCTGGGCATTTGATACACAGGAAGTCAATACCATTCAATACTAACTAGTATGGAATGACATATGGCAGAACTGAAACATCAGCAGACTCTATCTGTAGAGCTTCCGCCCACACCTGTGGTGTCCCTCGATCCCTTAAAGAACTCACTATGGGCTTCTTTGACTGGAGATAGCTGCTGCTGCTGAACAGCCATTCCTGGTCATCAAAATCGGACAATTCCTCCATTTTGGGCACAGAAAGTATCCGGTTCAGATACTTGGAATCCGGATGTGGTGGCTTTGCAGAAGTTTCACCATTCTTATTAGCTTGTACAGTAGCAGACAAGGACCTTGTCGAGCAAATATTTGATTGTTGGGCCTGTATCAGACCATTAATCTTGTGTTCCTTGGTAACCACCTTATGATTATCATCTTGCCCCTGCCTGTCAGATGCAGACGTGATAGCAGTTTGGCATGGTTCCAATTTCCTTCCATTTTCCAGAACAGGATGAGAGGAAGAGACAGGTCTCAGCAACTTACTTGGCTGAATATTATTGTCTGTAATAAAGTCAAAAACAAGAAATGGTAGAACAAAATAAAATAATTAGCTTATATGAAGCTAGGTATGAATAACCCAAATATTTATCCCAAAAAAAAATGTCAGTCAAAAAGGTTGATATATATATATGAGACAATGTTGATTGATTAGTAGCCTGAACAGCAATGATAGGAAGTGCAGATCAAGTTTTAGCTAAGGAGGTTTTATAAGATACCGCCAGTGGCCCTCAAGGAATGGATGGTTTAGGTACTGAATCATTGAATTAGTAAACTGAACAGCAATGATAGGAAGTGGAGATCAAATTTAAGCTAAAGAGGTTTTATAAGATACCACCAGTGGCCCTCAAGGAACAGATGGTTTAGGTACTAAACCATCAAAGCACCATAATGCCTCAATGGTTACCATCCTTGGTAACAAACATAAATCTTAATTTGTTTTCCCAATCGCAGATGAAAATAGAGGTGCCGCAGTGTTATCATTGTACAGTACAGGAAAGGACTCACCATGTAAAAATCCATTTATCTCAAGCTCCTTACGTTTGCCCAGATTTCCCTCACTAGCAGAACTCTTGCTGCCTTCCTTTGAAAGGTGAGATGATTTCATATTCTGAGTATCTATGGAGTCCTTACTGCCATCTTTTAATCTAGCATGCACTTTGTTTTTTTCCCCTTTATCTTTAGCTTTTTCCTTTTCCTTCTCTTTATCCCTGCCTTTGTCCTTTGATTTGCTTTTCTTCTCTCGATCTCTATCCTTGTGTTTGTCTCCCCTAATATCACTTTCCTTGAATTTATTCTTTTCTTTCCCCTCCACTTGCTTCTCAACATCCTTCTTCTCCATTGGTCTAGCCATCCCTTCAACTCTTCTTTGATCCATCCCAAAGAAACTCTGAATAATTGCATCATCCAGATCTTTCGCCTCAACTTTGTTTCTTTGCCCATTGGCCTTCGTATCATTTTCTTTCTTGTCCTTAGCTTTTTCCTTTCCTTTAGCCCAATTTCCAATATTGCGCTCCACCACCCTTCCTGGCAATTCAGCTCTTGTTTGATCTGTAACAGTAATCTTCTGAACCATTTGGTTTCCTGCCCCATCCTTATCTGCAATTCTCCTGCCCAACTCCTGCAAAAATTGGGAATCCTTGGTTGCAGTACTCTGCAGGGGACCAAGCTTCCTTCCATTATAGCACTCCGACTGTCCTTCAATTCTCTTGTCATCTGAGGTACCCTTTTTTTCTTTATCTCTATCCCTGTCTTTTTTGTCTTTGTGTTTCTCCTTTCTGTCTCTCTCTTCTCTACGTTTTTCTGCGCTTCTCTCTTTGTCCTTCTTTTCTTTATGTTCTCTCTTTTCTTTGTCCTTCTTATCCTTTTTATGCTTTTTCTCTATGTTCTTCTCCTGAAATGATATTCTGGTTAGGGAGAAAAAAAAAAAATATAAAACTAATTATGTAAGTGAAATGAAAATTAATGGAACTATTTTGGGACATTACAAGAGGAGCTAACAATAAACTAACTAAAATATTTTATTTTATTTTTAAAAAAAGGCTTAGGAGAGTAGTAAAAGGTTCTTATAACGACAAAAAGATGTAAAGGACTATAAGATTGGCTGCAAACTACAAATTTGTGTGGCTGTCATAGTGGATCGTCTTTGTGAAGCTTTTAGTCATTCGAATATTTCGCCACTGTGAAGGATGAGTCATCTATAATTCAGTTTTTAGTCATTTGAATATCCAAGAGCTACTATCAGTATTATCACAGATCAATCAACCACAAGAAGACTAAAGAGGATCCATAGAATTAGTATCAGGAGGATGAAGTGTGTGAGTATTATCATAGCATTGTGAGATTGATGCATAGCTACCAAATTTAAAGGCAAATTTTATAGAACAGTTATAAACCCAACCATATCTGGTGGGGTTAAAAGCAAGGCAGTCAACAAACATTTTTCATAGAATGATCATAGCTGAAATGAGGATGTTGAATGACTAAGTTTCAAGTCAAGAATAAATAAAATTATTACAATAGCATTCCTGAGAATGCAAAACAATTTGGGCTGAAGAAAGTAGGTGGTGATATGATCATTTGCAATGAAACAAATGAATGCACCAGTAGGAAGTAGTAATATAGTTCAAGTATAGAGAGGCATTACAAGAGAAAGGGGAAGACCAAAAGACTGTGGCAGGACAGCAATCATTGTTATTTACGAAGGAAATATATCATACCTCATTCCTAAAGGCTGAAATTCAAATTGATGGAGAAAGATAACTTAGTAATGGAAGCAATAGGTTAAGGATGACTTTTTTATGAGGAGGCTTTTAACTAATTATTTTTTGTCTTCTTAAAATGATGTTTGAATTGAAGGAGCTAGAAAGATAACTTAGCAAGGGAAGCAATTGGATAATAATGATTTTCTAATGAGCTCGGGGTTTTTATCCAGGTATTTTTTTTTGTCTCATTTTTTTTTCAAGGCAAACAAGTCAACTATAAAGCACAGATATGGATATGGATACATCATTATAGTAAATCCTGAAAATATACCATATGGGGACAATAGAAATATATCTATATATATAACAAATAATCTGTATCTATTCTATAAATAAAAGTGTGAATCTTGGAAAAAAAAATTGATTGACCAAAATATCCCTATACAATTATAAAAGTAGATATATAAACATGACCCCATAAAAATCCACCAATCAAAATAATATGTCTTCTAAATGAACTAGGATTAAATATAAAAGACTAATTTGTTTTTAAGTTAAACTCAATTTCTCAAACATATGCATGGTCCCATAAAATTTCATTAATCACACTTTCAAATTAACTTAAAATTCCTTCATAGGACATGGTTTCACAAAATTTCACCAATCGAAATAAAAATCTTCTTAAAAACTCGATTTATACTTTATGCTCTATTTCATATTTGCAATAAAAAATAAATATAGTTTTCCCAATATTTTTAATAAAATTTTGTTTTAATTTGTAATATAAAAGTTGTCTAACCTATTGAATTCATATTTATTGCTTTAAAGTTATTCTTATAAAATTTTATTTTCTTAAACTGTTTTTAAAATGAAATTTTTTTAATAACCTTCACTATTTTATCGTAGTTGTATTGCTCACGAGGAATGCCAAGGTCGGGTCGACCTGATGCAAGTGCATCAGGTCACCTCAATTACAACCATTTACACAGTACGTTTGAAAAACCGACTGTTGGATTTGATACCCCTCTTATGTATGTCATGCCTGCCAAAAATTACAGTGATCCAACGATTAGTTTTTGAAAAATGCCAGTGTGAAGAACTGTGACTTTTTTGTTCTTCAAAATGTTACAATTTTTTCACTGTCTGTTTTTTCTGAAACAGGCCGTTGGATCACTTTGATTTTTAGCAAGTATGACATACATAATAGAAGTATCAAATCCAACGGTCAATTTTTCAAAATTTATTGTGCAAATGGTTGTAATTTAGGTGACCTTCGACCTGACCTTAGCATTCCCGTACATATATACATGACAAACATTAGTTTTTTATTAAATCATTAACAATCACACAAACATTCCTAATTTATACATCAAGAAAGACGGAATCATTCACACCAAAAAGGGTCAAAACATGTGTCATAAACCCCTCTTTATCTTTTTCATTACAATAAAATTCCTCTTCTACACTAAAAATATGTCAGTGTCCCTATATTCAAAGAGTGTTCCATACGTGTACAGGAGAACCCAAGAAATGTTGGATATGTTTTCAAATTTTTTTAAAAAATAAAAAAATTATTTTCAAATTTTGGATACATTTAAAAAGTATTGGATACGTATCATAGAGTATCCGAAACTATTAGGACTTGATATGTAAGATATGTATCTAATACGGGTATGGCTCCTTTATAAAAGTATCCATGCTACTTAGGATAAAAGTGTTTACGGTTAGGAGAACACTTGAACCCAAGCTAATGGCAAAGACTCCAACAAAATGTTTTGTCCATATGTTCTTCAAAGGACTTCATGACAGTTGATAGAGAGTTATATCTTAAGGAATTTTTTTAGTTCCTGCTTGAACTATTCTATAGGGCTTACTTCCAACAAAAAAGGAGCAAACAACACGTGGAGCATGCCCTTGATTAGCTACTTGAGTAAGAAGCATTTACAACATAATCTCCAAAGCTCCATATCCTCATTGCTAGTGATAGTGTGGACTACAAGGGATTGAAGATTCTGCAAAGATGACCAAGTAACAAGAAAATTTCTCAATTGCATTGTGAAAGGTGTTATTGGGTTTAAATGGTGGTGATGGATGCAACCTTAATTCTTGGCTCCCATTCTCATGGATTCTTTGGCAAGTATGTTTCTCACTTGTCCAGAGAAGGGTGGATGTATAACTTTTTTATCAAGCACAAATGATCTTTTATTTCTCTTCTCCAGTTTGCTTACTAATCATGTGCAAGAATTCTCAATCCCTATAAAGATACTCCGTTGCATCTGGTCACTGTTTCACAAAGATCAAATCACCTCAATATAAAAATAAAATGTGAAAAATAAAGTTTACGAGGGCCATATCTATAATTGATATCTATCTTGGACTGAAAGATCAGATGCCTTCTAATAACATACTGGAGATCACCCTTAAGAACTACTTACCATGCCAATTTACATTACAACCTTGTGGCATCGATACATTCGAATAAGGACTGAAATCAAGGATGGGCAAAACCTATCCAACACACTTCAATTACCATCTATTTTTCCTTTCTGCTCCTTTCCAGTCTAAGAGGCTAGATTTGACAGACTGGAGAGATAAAGCATTGGGATAGATTAGATGAATTTCATGAGTAAACCAACAGAAAGGAACAACCTAAAGTCAAAAATAGGAAGCCAGGTCACATTTTGGATGGCCTGTGGAAGTTCAATCAGTCAATTGTGATCTAAATATTATTCAAATGAGCCCAATGTGTTCTGGGTAGAATTTTAATGATTCTTCTACTTTTCTACAATTAGTTCAAATAAAGCCATATCTGGATTTCAAAAACCCTGATTTCTATTTTATTTTGGTCATTATAAAGATATCCAAAATTTACCGATTCAACTTCAATGGGAAGTCCCAAAATCATTTTTGAAGTGACTTTGAGTGATGACCCATTGGTGTGAAAATCCAAGATGACTTTAGCAGAAGGTGCAGCAGAAAAATATGGAGAGAACATAAGACGTTGGGAATGCTTTTTATGCTGAAACAGGACAACAAATTTTGATTGCCATCTTCTAAGAAATGACAGATAAAAGAGAAATCTATGTTAAGTAAAGAAGTGATAATATTATGGATAAGGAAGTATGGTAACTTAAAGTCAGGCGGAACATTAGTAACTGTCAGATAAACCAGTTGGCTGGACTTCATTAAAGTGAAGCTCCTCATGTTTCCTAGATAAAACAGTTAGGAACTGTTTAACTCTTCGGGTTTTGCTATTCTTACCACTAGGCGGCACACAGCCTCTCTCTCTCATATCAAGGATTCAAGGTGGCCCTTGCATCAAATGGACGGACCTCACACACCCTCATCTGAGAGGAGCAATATAAAGCTGGCAGTCAAAGTAATATTTTCCTAATACTTTTTCAAGGCACTGTTTAGGTGTTCATCATCCATCATCCTTTTCAACAAATCCATAAAAACCTAGGTAGACGGCAGCAATGAACAAGATCCTTTCAGATGATAACCCTCATTTATGCAAAACTTCAAAAGTAAAAGGAAACCAGAAAGTTTATGCTTCATCAATATGCAACACGGCAAGAGGTAACAATGATTGGTAATTCCAAATGTTAATAACATTCCAGAAACAACATGATTCCAGAAAGTTGGACACTGCTGCACTCTGCATTAAAATAATAACCAGATATTTCCATTAATAGATACTCCCTTGATAGCACAAAGGAGGGAGTAATCAGAAATTTCTTGAAGGACACCTTGATTATGAACTAGAGAAACAGCATTCCAAGCTGTAATTTATTCTTGCAAGACTTAACAATCCAATAAAAAAGAAAATAATATGCATAGCACATAGTAATTAGAAAATGAAAATACAACAAATAATAATTGTTCCCATGAAAACTAAGTACCACAGTTGGCCATTTTATCGTATCTTACACTAAAAAATAAAATTTAGATCAAATAAATGCACCAGGGATGATGTTTCATTGCATTAATTTCAAAACTTTAGGCAGAAGCAATAGCTAAATGGCATCATGAATTTCTCACACCATTCAATATAAAAAATAAACCATGCCACACCATAAATACAACCACAGACCAGCTTTGTGTATTCCAAAGCTATATTTGTATAACATCTTTGTATGATATATTGCAACAAGAAAATTCAAAATTTATAAGTAAAACCATATCTATATCTTACTAATATATCGGGTACTGTAAATACAGACAAGCATCTATTCCATCAAATTATATCTCCAGACGCTCACACCCAACCAACAGGAATCACAATCTTGAATGGTAGTATAATCAACATAGAGATAACATCAGTACATAAAACTAAATCAATCCTTTCTTCCAGAATTTAGATGCTACAAAAGTAGCAAGAAACAAAACTTCATAAATTTCAAGTGTCATGAACATAGTGGAGATTAAGAATTTTGCGCGATATTTCAAAACGGCTAAGCAAGAGCAACTTCCATTTTAGGCATTCTTTTTCACAAAATTTGATGACACTACAAACAAGATTTCCATATATAAACCAAATTCTTAAAACTGAAATAAATATTTCCAAATTGAAGGAGATTTCATAAAACTTCGTTTTGTTTTAATAATTACTTAATTTCAGTATTTTTTTTCATCAAGTTAAAGTAGATATATTCATAGAATGAAAAAGAGAGAGCTCAAAGAGCCCTTGTACACGTGAGGCATACAAGGCACAAAGGCCCAAAGTACCCTCAGAAACAAACCAAAAGAGATACACCAAATACAAACTCAAAGACTCTACAAAACTTTGGAACACACTCCAGTCACCAAAAACCGCCAGGTGTGCCCAAACAAAAAGATATTACAAGCAAGATTTCCATATATAAATCAAATATTAAAACTGAAATAAATATTTCCAAATTGAGGGAGATTCATAAAACTTGCTTTTGTTTTAATGATTACTTAGGGCCTGTTTGGATAAGCTTCTACTTCCTGTTCTTTTACTTTTAAAAGTAAAAAGATGAAAGTTTTGAGTGTGAAAATTTTGGTAATCAGTTTTAAAAGTTGAGGTAGCAAGAAAATCTTCCTACCTCAACTTTTAAAAGTGACTACCAAAATTTTGCACTATAGAAACTATAAAAAAGCTTCCATTTTTTTACTTTTAAACAGGAAGTAGAAGTTTATCCAAATGGGACCTTAATTTCAGTGTGTTTTTTTTTCATCAAGTAAAAGTGGATATATTCATGGAACAAAGAAGAGAGGGCTCAAAGAGCCCTCGTACATGCAAGGCATACATGCCACAAAGGCCCAAAGTACCCTCAAAGACAAACCAAAAGAGACATATGTCAACTACAAACTAAGAGACACTACAAAACTATACAAGCCACAAAGGCCCAAAGTACCCTCAGAAACAAACCAAAAGAAACACCCAACTACAAACTAAAAGACTCTACAGAACTTTGGAACACACTCCAGTCACCAAAAATCGCCAGGTGTGCCCAAACAAAAAGATATCTAAATACACTCCTGACAAATATATCCACTAAAATTCTCCTATTCTTTTTCCTCCAAATTGCCAAAAAATGGCATGAGGCATCAAATTTTCACACCAACAAAGATTCTTTGTTCTAACTTCTAAACCACCAACCTTTCAACAAAAATGAAGCACTTTTCCTGGTACAACCCAAAACACTCCAAAATTTGCAAAACAAGAGACCCACAACTCCCATGCAACCATACAATGTAAAAGGAAGTGATCCACTGTTTCCATCACTTCTTAGCACATCACACATCTATTTGGCATAGGCAAAAAAAAAACACTCTAGGTGGGACGAGTTGCACCCACAATCTAGATACCGAAAAGTATTTCTCTCCACTTCCATCAACCCTCCAAAATAGGACTTAACCTAATCATAAAGGAATGGATTCTAATAAATAGAAGGATTAGTTTTTTAGCTGTTAAAATGGGATAAGCAACTACCAATGTCTAGAATATTGTGCCTAATTTTTATTTCTTAGATATAAGAGTTAATTGTATCAATTATCACTATAAATATGTTATGTCATAGATTTATTTCTTATACGTCATGCATTCTATGTTTCTGAGTCTGTAACATTATCTGTAATGCTCTAACTAACTAATAAGGTGACACACATACAATCAAAGTTCTTATATGTTCAATAATTTTTTATAGAACCTCACTTGCTCATGTTTTCACCTTGTGTGGAACATAATACATCAGGTAATATTAAATCCTAGTAACCCAAAAGCATCCTTTATATTTGACTATACTAATTAATATCTTAGTTCAGGGGAAAAAAAATTCTTTGTTACAGGCATAGGCCTCCCGAAAACAGATTGATTCTGTATTTCCTTAGCATTAAGTGTTTTTTTTTTTTTTTTTAACCATAGAATTTCAAAAACGCACAGAAATTCATCTGTCACATAATAAAACTCACAACTTCGTTAAATATTAGCCTCTTCTTAAAATATGATTCATTTAATATTATATTAAGTGTGTGTTTCAATATAACAAACATAAATTAAAAATAAATAGAAATAAAACTGTAATTTAACACACCTTTACAATTTAACATTTATTCATGTTGTTTTACAACTCAACTCAACAAAGCGTTGATCCCAACTACACGGTGTTGGATACATGAATCCTCTTCAGC
Source organism: Hamamelis virginiana (assembly GCA_017140935.1). Taxonomy (NCBI): domain Eukaryota; kingdom Viridiplantae; phylum Streptophyta; class Magnoliopsida; order Saxifragales; family Hamamelidaceae; genus Hamamelis; species Hamamelis virginiana. The sequence goes on along the minus strand of JAESVK010000475.1, from coordinate 925,649 downwards.
ATTCAACTCTATCACGGGACTGATCATCCATTAGACCCCTGGCAATTTATTCATGCAGTTTAAAAGTTTGTAATAATAAAACCATTTACGACAGTAGGAAAAATCTAACACTGCATCCTTTTCAAAATCAGTAATTGGGGCACCTTCAACTTAACCTAAAACTAAAGGTGGATATCAATCATAATGTATCTGACTTTATTATAGTTCTATCACATTTGACTAGTGTATAGCATTTGAAGGTAAAGATCTATAACTACATGTTATGCCACATTACATGGATTCCAGTGTGCATTTAGGGGCAGGTACATGTCTAGGTTTTAAATTCATCTAACCCCCAAAAGCTTAGGACGCAGAACACAATTGAAGTATTGAGGTGTCCAATTTTTATTTCTCTATAAACACCCTTGGGCAGAACGACATGTATATATACCAGTGCATGTCCAACTGGGGTACTTCAGTCAATTGGAAATAACCATGCAACAAGGGAACAGATTAAGGAAGTATCAAAGAAAACTTGTACCTAATTTTTCTCTTCTTTGATGCCTCGTATCACCTCCTTACTGATATTCTTAACATGTAACTAGAGTTTTCACAGGTTTCAGCTTTAAAAAAACGTAAAAAATATCTCAACAGCATCATTAAGCTTCAGAAGGTGGGTTTCCTCATTGTAGCAAATAGATAAGGCTAACTTTTATGCTTCACGCAACAATACTCTTCTCCCTAAATTATCTTCTTCACATTATTGTCTTCTGTTCTACTTTCAATTTTCAGCATCAGCACCCCTAATAAACTTACTTCATACCTCACAGAATTACTTCTCATTTTCCCCATAATTCACATTATTGTCTACTGTTCTACTTTCAATTTCAGCATCAGTACGCCTAATAAACTTCCTTTTTTCACTATGGTCACATGAACTTAAAATTGAACATCAAAGCCGAGGCAACTTTCCCAAGTTAAAAATCATCAGAAGAAAAGGAACTGATACAATTCAATATAAAAACAAGAATGTAGAAAGGTCAGATTAGCAAGAGCCAGAGAAATGAATAGAACTGAAGATAGTAATGGCAGTTAACCAAAAAGATGATATATATTGTAAACCTTGGTCAGTACGTCTCTATCATCAGTTTTAGACTTCTTTTCATATCCTGGAGGAGGAAATGGAAAGCAGCGAGACATCGCGCGTGATCCACGAACTGTCAAAGTGGGATCCTTCCAGCGGCGAAAAATCCTCGGCTAGTTTCCGGTGGCAATGTTCCCAGACAGGAACAGACCAGAAACAACGCTCCAGTCCATGCACCATGACCTCGCACTCATTTCCAGCTCAAACGAAGCTCCATGATCTCTTCCAATCAACCCCAAATCAAAACTTGAGAAACCCAATAAACAAATTCACCTCTTACAGCAATTGAACTTCAGAATTGATCAAATTTGTCCAAAACTCAACACAAATAACAAAACTTCAAGTACCCACAAGGCTCAAATGATCAATTATGCTGTAATGTAATACTGTACTAGCTCAACTGAAGCCAAATAGCTGAAATTCCATTCAAGCTACGTCAATTCGAATGACTTGTTGGCAAATGAAGTTGGCCCAATACAACCCGATCCTCTGTCTCTTCTACTAAGCCAATACAGGACCATTACCTGCTCATTAGCAAAAACCAAAATCAGGAGCATTTCCTGACTATAAATATCAACAACTCACACACAACAAAGGCAACAAACACCTTAACCTTGAAATGGAGAACTTCTCAAATCCTCATCACCATCCACCACAAAATTCTAAAGCGCCTCGTCTTCGGTATCCAAACACAATTTTCGCCAAACTCTTTTGCAGACTCAACACGCAGAGACTCAAAACCGAACCTACTGAATCCACAACCTCTGCTACTCAAAATAATATTGAAAAACTAGCTGTACAAAAATTCAACTGATCAATGCTCGTAATACTACCAAAGGACACTCCTCAACAATCCAATAATACTCGGTTTCTATATACAATTCGTATACTTCTGATCATAACCCTAAGAGCTAAAAAAACCACAATTAGGGTTGGTTCCAGTGGCGATCTGATCAAACCCAGGATAGATCAACCAATAAAAAAATGGTTAGAACAATACCCACTAAGAATAAAACCCTAATTCCAATTCTTCAAACCGGTAAAAAAAAATATACATTAAACATTTGTTTTTGTTTTTTGTTAAAGGAAAAGAAAACACAGTTGCAGAAAACAGATAAGAGCTTTTATGGTGGAAATCAAGAGATTTTCCAGGAAAACGAGAGAAAACAGACGGGAAATTTTTTTTTTTTTTTTTTTTTTTTATAGTTTATGATTTTGTTGGGTACAAAGTATGCATTGTAGGAAGAGGAGGAGATCTCAGAGAAGAAAGGAAAGAAAAAGATTTCTCTCAGTCCCTCTCTCTCTCTCTCTCTCTCTCTCTCTATCTATATATATATATATATGAATATATTATATCTGAATATATATAGGGGTGGGTTCGCTCGTCTATCAGATCCTTGTTTACAATCTGGAAATTTCAGATATTGGGTTTTGCAGACAGACAAAATGAGTCTCCCTCTCCCTCTCCCTCTCCCCAGAAAAATCTTCACATGAATTAGATAGGCAAGGGCTATTTATAAGAGAGAGGAGATACAAAGGATTGCGTTCAAGAAGAACAGGACACATGATACAAGGGCAGTAAAATTAGAGTTAAAAGTTATGAAGTGGGCGCCTTCACTGTATTCACATCTTCCTCGTTGGAGTAAAATTTTAAGACACATTATTAGAGCATCTCTAATCCTGACTCAAATTCAAACTCAAATTCAAATTTGAGTAAAAGAGTCTAAAAAAACCTTCTTCAATCCTGACTCAAACTCAAACTCAATTTGAGTTTTACTCAAACTTAAACTCAAACTGAGTTCTAACTCAAATTTTTGAGTCAAAGAAATATGACCGTTGGAAGACCTTCTTCCCTGCCGTCTACCTCCTTTCCATCTGTCTTCATCCCAGTCCCTGCTTCCCGGCGAACCAATCCTTCCCGGTGAATCCCCCTCTCTCCCCCTCCCTCATTCTCTCCTATAAAAGCTACAAAGAATACTGAAGACCGGCGAACCAGTTCTTCCCGTTGGGGAGATCTCTCTCTCTCTCTCTATCTCTCTCTCTCTCTCCCCCTCCCTCCCTCCATGCAGATCTGTGAAGAGATTCTTTCTAGGGCTAGGGCTTTCGTATGCTTTTGTGCATGGGTGTAGCTAATTTTGGGGGAAAAACGTAATAAAATAAAATTGCGGGGAGTAAAATATAATTAATAAAAAGATTTGAGTAAAAATTTGAGTAAGTGATTGGAGAGCTCCCATTTAAAAGGAGCTGTTTACTCAAATCCTGACTCAATTTAAGTTTGAGTTTGAGTTTATGATTGGAGATGGTCTTACAGTAATACTTTAATAATATAGGAATTGAATTTTAGTTTATATTTTTAAAAGGGAAAAATATACTTTGCACCCCTATACTTTAGTTTAAAAACACTTTGCACTCCTGTACTTTCAAAGTGAACAATCAGCCTCCTGTACTTTCAAACTTTTGCAGTTTGCACCCTTCTATTAGTAAGCCGTCCATATATTTAACGGAAAAGTTGTCAGGTGAACTTTTTTTTGCATGTGAAATGACTAAAATGCCCTTATTTTAATTTAATACAATAAATGACCACGTTGGTGAAGCATTTAGGTTTGACCCGACCCAAAAGTATCCACCTTCTTGTTTATAGCAGCATAAATCATTGAAACCCCATATTGTGATTTTACTAATATACCCTAACCCCTCTCACCGGACTTCCCGCCATCGCTTCCAGTGCTTCACCTGTTGCTATTGCACTCAGAATAACTGACCTTTGGATTACAAATAACTCCCAAAATTGAGTGAAAGAATTTTATTTTCTTAGCCTAGCTAAAAATTGCCACAAAATGTCCAATGAACTGAAACTGTGATGACATCCCAGAGGTCTGAAAGAGTGAATTTAGAAAGCCAACAACAAACAGCAAAAACACTTGTTGAATAAGAAAGACAAGATTTAGATAAAAAAAAAATTTAAATAAATTTACAGTGGTATTGCTGAGCCAGAAGATTTAATAAGTGATTATTAACTAGTATTGCAAATACTGAACTGTGTATCAAAACAGCAGAGCTTTGTTTTGATTCAATCTAATATATATATATAGATCTCACGATTGTTTTGGGTTGTGTTTCTAGCATAAAGTAGTGTTGAAACTCAATTTACATGATGACAAAACCAAGCAGAGGGCCATAAGACATTTTCTGGCTTTTCAAGTATTCAATTAATTAGATTTTTTATTATAACTCTACCTTACCCTCTGTTTGATTATTGAGAAAACCCAGTAAAAATCGTGAGAAAACCCAGTAAAACTCGCCTCGACTAAGCCTAGTAAAGTATTTCTCAAAAAAAAAAAAAGGTGGGGATTTTTATATTAATTCCATGGTCCCAAACAATGAAAGAACATAGACTAAATAATTTGTTATATTTCTTATACTTCCGAAGCAACCAAACCGTTATTGAATTGAAATTAAGTAAACTAAAATGTGGAAAGATGAAAAATTCACAATTTTAATTGATTTCGTATCACAATTAAATTTTGTAGGGGTTAATTCAGTCTCCATGGACATGAAAGACCAAAAATTGACAGTGACATGAGACATCGATCCGGTGATTGTAGTGACAAAATTGAGAAAGCTGTGTCACAGAGATGGTCTCTGTTGGAGCACCAAAAGAAGAGAAGAAGAATGAGCCGAAGCCAAAAGAGAAGAAAGATTCTAAAGATGAGATGCTTGAGTTTTGGAAGGCCTACCAGTACCAGTCTTTAAATACGTTCAACAATCCCTAGAACCACAATCCAACAAGAAAAAGAAAAATTCCTCTTCTTCATACACTCAAAATCTCGATAATGATGACGACGATGAAGACATTTGAACTCCAGCTTGCAAAAAACCTAGGAAGATTAATGCAAGCGAAGGGCGATTGCGCCGTATCAAAAATAAAAATCGTGAAAGGAAATTCAATGATTGTGACATTTCAGTGGCTTCTTTGTCTTCCACTTCTTCGTCGATATCTCTACCGTCACCTCTCTCCCCGTCATTGTTGTCGCCGACGACTCCATCCCCACTATCGATCTCACGCTAGTGGATCTGCGCCGACCTCAATAGCGATTTTGGGGATTTAGGGCACCGAAGACAACTCGACCTCTATCGCGAATTTGGGGATTTAGGGTTTTTTTTTTTTTTTGCTAAACTCATTTGGGTATATTAGTAACCCGACAACCCGACCTAGTTTTTTACCCGGTTATACATTGAATTTACAAAGGGTAAATTCGTAATCTACTCACATTTTTAAACGCCATAAGCCCCTATGCGAAAGTTTGAAAGTACAGGGGGCTGATTGTTCACTTTTAAAGTGCAGGGATGCAAAGTGTTTTTGGACTAAAGTACAGGAGTGCAAAGTGTATTTTCCCTTTTTTAAAATTATATGATGAGGGGATACAATTACTATTTTTTTATAATTATTTAAAATGGCAGTATGATATAATCTTTGTTTTTATGTCTTTCAAAACTACACGTTCTTTCATATGAGCTTTTTTAATATACTACCTTGCATTTTTTAAAAGTACAAGTGAAATTTTTTAAAATACACAAAAAGGAGAACTTCTAATATATTAACACATTTAAAAAATAGAAATGATCCTATTAGTACAAGTTGATTTTCATGAAAGTCAGCATAAAACTCATAGATGATTGTGAGATGCATATTTAGAAAAATTGATTGTTGGATTAGATATATGTATATGTATGTCAGATATGCCAAAAATCAGAGTGATCCAATGGTCGGTTTTTTAGATATATTACTGAGAAAAATTGTGATAGTTTAGTTTTGGAATTTTTGGTGAAAAATCCTATTTGAGATATCTCTCTTGCATAAAGTCTTCATTTATGATTTTTAATGGTTAAAATCCTCTTTTGGCATTTTTTAATGTATGCAGTCCCATAAATTAAAATTATTTTTAAAAAATACCAAATTTTCCCTTTTCATTGCATTTCACTACGTTGGACGGAGGACTTCACTGGATCGGACACCGGATTTCACTATTTTTTTTTTTGCATTTCAATGCACTTTTAATGCATTTCAATGCATTTATTTATGCATTTCACTACATTTTTTATGCATTTCACTGCAGTTTGTATTCATTTCACAGCATTTTAAATGCATTTCACTGCACTTTTTTTATTCGTTTCACAGTATTTTTAATGCATTTCACTGCATTTTATGCATTTTTTTATTCATTTCACTACATTTATTTATGCATTTCACAGCATTTTTTATGCATTTCATTGCATTTTGTATTCATTTAACAACACATTAATGCATTTCACTGCATTTATTTATGCATTTTAGTGCATTTTTGTGCTCTCACTTCAGTTTTTTATGCAATTTTATGACCTACAATGCATCACATTAATGTTTGTTTGTTGATTTTTTTTTTAAATATGTTTTTTAAACAAATAAAAAATGCAGTGAAATGAATAAATAATGCAGGAAAATGCAATAAAAATGTAGTTAAATGCAAAAAAAAAAAAGGTGCAGCTAAATGCATAAATAAATTCAATGAAATGTAAAAAAATGCAATGAAATCCGACATCTGGCGTTGTAAAATCAGGTTCCGGTATGGTGAAATCCGACGTATGGCGTAATGAAATTGGGTCGGCGTAGTGAAATTCGATTGGGTTGGAAGTGAGGTTGAAGGTTGTTTGGGGAAAAATGGGTATTTTTGTCTAATTTATGCCAAAATGACTTTTGGTATTAATGAGGATTTTTGGCATGAAAATGTTTTAAAATAAGACCTTTGGCCAATTTCTCCTTTAGTTTTTAGCGGTCATAATTTTTTACAGTATGTATTTGAGATGCCTACATCGGATCACTTTGACTTTTGGCAGACGTGACATCCATAACAAGGATATGTAATCCAACGGTCTGTTTTTCAAAATATGCATCCCACAATTTTCTATGAGCCTTACGCTGACAGCATGTGATTACTACATCGGAACTCATTTAAAAAATGTTATATAAAATTAAGTCTATTTACTATATTTAAAATATATATATATATATATATATATATATATATATATATATATATATACAAAAATTTTATAAAAAAGTTTTTTTTTTATATAATTTTCCATTAGCTCAGTTACTATAATTTTTATTAAATAGTTTGTAAAATTCAGTATGGAAGTTATATTTTAAAAATTTTATTGTTGGATTAAATAACCTATTTACGCATATCATGGATGCCAATAATTACATTAATCAGATACAAGTATTTATTCTAACAAGCTATAAATTCACATTTCCAATAAAAAAAAATATAATATTTATGGATGAAGTGGCTCGTAGGGTCGATTTGTTTTAGTTTTTTCTAAAATCACTTTTGGAGAACTATTTTTCATATTTGGCTTTATAGTTATACACAAATCATGTCTTTACATATCAGAATTTTCATACTAAAAACTTTTGTGGCAAAAATTAGACCCCAAGCTTTCAGTCCAAATTTCCATCAATTTTGATTAGTGTGTTTGAATCCAGTTTAATATATGTTTGGTTGAATTTAAATAACTAAAAATAAATATGATGGTATGACATGTTTTTTAAATTATATGCCAAAATAATTAAGAGAGAGAGAGAGAGAGAGAGAGAGAGAGAGAGAGTTCTCCCCTTTTGTTCCCAATGACTTAAATCAAGGAGAAATTACAGTTTGACCCCCTGAACTATAGGCCGTTTTTAAATTGCCCTATATGGTATCAATTGAAGCAATGTGCTCCCCGAACTAGTTTTCAAATTTCCCCATTCTCGTAGTTAGGCATTTGTGTTTTTGGACCAAAAAATAGCATTAGGCTTATTATTTTTTTATGCAGTATTTATCCTAGATTTCTAATGAGTTTATGAGCATATCAATTTTCATAATTTTTTTCAAAATATTCTATTTATTATGGATTTTATTTACAGTATAGAAAAAATAATTCATAAAAATTAAAATATATTGAGAAAAATCATGAAAATTCATTGATATGCTTATAGACACATTAGCAGTTTAGGATAAAAAATGCACAAAAAAATAACAAGTTTAATCATATTTTTTAAAGACAGAAGGGGACAAATTGTTACATTAAAATAATTCAGGGGCACGTTGCTTCAATCGATACCACATAGGGCAATTTAAAAAATAACGATTTATAGTTCGGGAGGCGAACTGTAATTTCCCCTTAAATCAAACAATCAATGTCAAAAGATGTCAAAATTGTGAGAGAGAGAGAGAATTATATATTTTTTTTTATTTTTTTTGTTGCCAATGAGATAAATCAAACATTTAATGCCCAAATGTAACAAATGTATGTTTCTTGGGTCTTTCGGCTTAGTTTCATTAGACAAGGCGTAGCTGCTTCCCTTGTTTTTCTTTGAAACTTTGGCTCCCATCTGTGCGTGATAGCAAGTTTATAATTGGATAATTATAAGGGGTTTATACCAATAGGATCTTGGTATAAGATGGCTTTACCCAAAAGTCCTGAATTAAATATAGTTGGAAATTATAAAACAATATTACCTTAAAAATAAAGGAAAAGTGAAATGAGGTGGGCTGAGGCGCGAACTAAGTCACTCTCTTTAAGACGATTCGCGCTACTACGAAAAAATCCGATGCAATAGTTTGTAGTACTTCGCTTCTAGGATACAACAAGCCTAGTCACTCACTGTTATTTTCTCTAAGCTTGCACAACCTAGAGAAAATATGAAGCTCCATACAACACCCTTCTTTGCCCAAAGAAAAACTCACAAAAACTTAAATAAAATCTGAAAATTAAGAGAGAAGAGAGAGCTTGTGAATTAGTAAGTTAGAATGACTAGAGGAGTTACTTCCCCTACTTTCTTCCTTCTTGGGCACGTGATGTGCCAAGTTCTCTAAGCCTTCACTAAGCATGAGTGAATGAGAGAACTAATAAGTTACTCTATGTTCTCTTTTTCTAACCAATGTGGGACAAAAAGGAAAGTTTGTTTTTTTATTAAAATTAATACACCAACAAATGATTGTATTTTTCAAATGGACAGCTCCTCCTCTATGCCCTACTAATTTGGTAAGCGAGTCATGTCTTCTCTTCCTAAATAGAGGACATGCATATCTCTTCTAGAGGCAGGAGATCAACCAATGACTTCCTCAAAGAGAGGAGATCATCCACCCTATACTTATGATTTCCAATGCCATAAGCAAGTCTCAAATCATAACCCCCGCCAATTGGGTGGGACGAACCAGAGACCAACATAATGACAAAGAGGTTGAGGAGAGAGTTAGAGGAATTGAAGGTGAAGATGGAGAGAATACAACAGAGAGTGAGAGGAAGGCGAAGAAAATGGAGGAAGTGATTGATTTTGTTGGAGGATATTGATTACGGCATTTACTTTTCATCTTTTTCGGTTTGTTGTTTTACTTTGTTTTGCTTTGTTTTTTAATTTTACAAGAAACTGATGCATTTGTAGAAAATCAATAAATGCATCGGTTTATTGAAAAATGCATTAGTGTGGAATTATCAATTTTCGGATGTATACATCAGTTTTATAAGAAACACATCAATTTATAGAAGTATGCCTCTAAAAATTAATTAATTCTACAAAAACTGATGCATTTCTCACTAAAATGAGTTTGCATGAGTTTCAAATTTCTGAGTTTCATCAAATACATCATTTCTTTTAAAAACTTATCAAAACATTCATGTAAACATAAAAAATCAAAACAGAGTAAAAAAAACAAACAAAAGAAATCATAGATCTTTTTTAGAAAATAGAAATGCGCCACGTGTTTTTGCAATAAAACAAGTAACTTCAAAAAATCAAATATAATGTAAGCAATATAATTAAGTTGAAATATTTAAGGTCATTAAAAATTGTAATTAAAAATGTTTGAGAAATCTAAATTGTATAAAAATGACATTAAATCAAAGCATACGAACTTACTAAACTATAAAATTTTCGAATTATAAGTTTTAAAAAACAAATACTAAAAATATTAGCAGAACTACATTTCTTTTTGTATTAGAAATAAGAAATAGAGAGTAATTTATTAGTTTTTTTTTTTCGTAAGTAATTGTTTGAAAAATCATATATGTTTTATCTAGAAATGAATTAGCATAAGAAAATAATTTAATTTAATTAGGAATACTGAAGAATTTTATATTAGAAGACTTTTATTGTGATTGACGAAATTTAGTGAGGCTATGTTTCAAAACTTGAGTTAGTAATTTTAATTCAATTAGAAAGCCAATTTATTTTAATAGGTAGAAATAAGAGATGATGTCTATTTATGTACTTTTATAATTACATAGTGATGAGGGGGGAAGATAGCATCTTATAAAAGCCGACATTATAGCTATCGGATCAAGGTCGATAACACGAGATCAGTCATAAGACGAAGATTACGCTAATCAAAAGGTCAAAGGTATAGCTGGAAATAACGGTTGTACAGGGAATCCGCAGTATCAGCTATAAATCAGGAAAATCAGCCACAATCCGGGAGGAAAATAAGCCCAAAATGACGAAAGACGCACTCTATTTAAAGAGGTAAAAAACACAAACAGAGGGACGAAAAAAAAGAGAGAATAGACTATGAGAAAAACTCTTCGTTTTATTTAGTTCTGAGCATTAACTTGATCGTCGGAGGGTTTTCGCCGGATTCAATCCGTTCTCTTTAATCTTGTTTTGCAGGCTTGAGACTCGGTGTTCGGGTATCCGCTGAAACTTGCACCATCAGCTGGCGTCGTCTGTGGGAAGGTGAGCAAAAAGCCTTTTCCATTTCTATATTTTCCTATTGATAATGCCAATCACGAGATCTCAAGCTTTGATGGAAGGTGAAACGTCAACAAGGATTCCCATTCAGAATCAAGCAGCAGAAGATGAAATGCGCGATCGGTTTCGGGAAATGACCACAGCCATGGAAAAAATCATGAAGCAAAATGAGGCTGTTTTAGCCCAAAACGAGGAACTTTGACTACAAATCCTAGGACAAGCAATCGCACAGGACAAAGGAAAGGCCACGATGAATGAAGCTGACCACCCAGAATTACAACGATCGGCCGCACTGACTCAAAGCAACATGATAAGAAATGAAGGGATTCATCAGCCTCGAATAAGATCTGAGGTGAGACTTAGAAACGAGCAACGTTCCGGGTTGCGGTAAGAACGATATTCTACCTCTCGAAGGGATAGAAGCGTTGAATATGGGTCCCGGAGGAGAAGGGATAGAAGTGTTGAGGTCCACTTTGCCAAAGATCGGCGAAAAGCAGAGGTTCAAAAGAAAAAACCCAGATCAACGCATCTGAGTAAAGACGTGGATGTACGAATGAAAGATATGGATGTTCGGCTGGGGGTATTAATTAAAGCAGTAAAGGATAAAGAACCTTTGGGAATAAAGGAATTAGTGCAGTCAACCGACCCGCCATTTACACAGCGGATATTAGATGAGCAACCACGCAAGAACTTCAAGATGTCGAACATTGATGTCTATGACGGAACCACAGATCCGACCGACCACTTGGAAGCATTTAAAGGAGAGATGATCTTAGAAGGAGTGTCAGATGCTATAATGTGTAAAGTATTCCCGATTACCTTACAGAAAACGGCGAAAGATTGGTTTAAAACTCTGAGGCCAGGGGCAATCCATAGTTTCAAACAGCTTAGTGAGGCTTTTGTGGCCCGCTACATCTGGAATCGAAGGAGGAAGAAGACAATTGCACATCTGCTCTGCCTAAGGCAAGGGAAGGAAGAAACTCTGAGTAAGTATTTACAGCGGTTTATAGCAGAGACTCACGAGGAAGACGGGCTGGACGAAAAAACAGCAGTTTCTGCACTCACAAACGGGTTCCGGGCAAGACGCTTATTCTATTCTCTGACAAAGAAACCTCCAGCAACATTGGCAGTCCTGTTAACAAGGGCTGACAAACACTTAATAGGGGATGAGATGACGAATGACAGAAAGAAAAAGAGAGGGAAGAAAACAAAAAGAGAGGAGATCGGGTAAAGGCAGATAAGGTTGAGCCATGGCTTAAATTCGATGAAAAGAAAAGAGAGATAAAACAAGACAAATTCGACAAATATAGGCGATTTGGAGAATACACACCGCTACGTGTGCCTGTCAGTGAAGTTTTTCTCGAGATCAAGCGGAAGGGATTAGTACGGTGGCCAAAAAGGATGACTTCCAACCCAGGATACCGAGACAGCCGAAGATACTGTGAGTTTCATAAAGACATCAGCCATACAACCGAAGATTGTGCAGATCTTAGAAATGCGGTGGAAGAATTAATCAGGAAAGGGCATTTGAAAGAGTTTCTTCAAAACAGAAGGGATCGTGCCGAACCAGAGAGGAAAGAGGACGAACCTAGACTTATAAACCGACCAACCGGGACGGAAATAAGTGTGATAGATGGAGGATTGACAATCCGAAGAGAGACGAGGTCTTCCCGAAAAGCACATGCCAGAGAAGCGAGAAGGAGAACCCCAAGGACAGTTATGATCGTAGAAAATAAGATTAGAGATCTTGTTATCAGTTTCTCCGACGATGACTTATCGGGCCTCCATCAGCCGCATGATGACGCTCTGGTAATCTCAATTATCATAGTTAACCATCCAGTTCGTAGGGTATTGGTGGACCCAGGGAGCTCAGCTGACATCCTCTTCAAACAAGCATTTGACAAAATGGGTCTAGATAAGTCCGTTCTAAGACCGACCACTGGGACCCTCAATGGTTTCACAGGGGCGTCAGTGGAAGCACTCGGCTGGATTACATTACCGGCTACAATCGGAGAACTGCCGACCATAAGCACTGAAATGGTTAATTTTCTCGTCGTTGATTGCCCGACAGCATACAACGTGATAATTGGCCGACCAGCACTTGGTCAGTGGAGAGCAGTAGTATCAACATATCATTTATCTCTGAAATTTCCTTTATCAACGGGGGAAGTAGGGACAGTTAAAGGAGATCAAGGAATTGCACGAGCTTGCTATTCTACAGCCTTAAAAGTCAAAAGAATTTGCAGAGAGAGAGCCAAAAGTCACCGATGGAAAGCCAGCAGAAGAAACAGTCAAAATACAAATCCACCCTACGATGGAGGATAGAACAGCCCAGATTGGAGCAAGTCTAAAAGGAGAACAAAGGGAACAAATAGTCAAATTGTTGAAAGATAATTATGACTTATTTGCCTAGTCGCATGACGAGATGCCTGGAATTCCACCGTTTGTCTCGCAACACAAGCTGAATATCGACCCAAACTACCGACCGGTGAAACAGAAGAGGAGAACTTTTGCTGAGGAAAGACATCAGGCAATAGACGATGAGGTGAAAAACCTCTTGGATGTAGGATTTATCAGAGAAGTAGATTATCCAAAGTGGCTCGCAAATCCAGTCATCGTCAAAAAGAAGAACGGGAAATGGCGAATGTGCATCGACTTAACTGATTTAAATAAAGCCTGCCCCAAAAACGGCTTCCCTTTACCAAGAATAGATCAGCTGGTCGATACAACAGCTGGGCACAAATTGTTAAGCTTCATGGATGCATATTCAGGGTATAACCGAATACCAATGCACTTAGATGATCAGGAAAAAACCGCCTTCATTACTAGACGAGGTACGTATTGTTATGTAGTAATGCCTTTCGGATTGAAAAATGCAGGGGCAACATACCAACGTCTAGTCAATAAGCTCTTTGTAGAGCTCCTCGGAAAAACTATGGAGGTCTACATTGACGATATGATAGTAAAGAGCCTGGAATCAAAAGATCATGTTCAACACCTAAAGGAGTGCTTTGCCATTATGAGGAAGGCACAGATGAAGCTCAATCCAAACAAGTGTGTCTTCGGAGTTGGGTCAGGACAGTTTCTCGGCTTTATGGTTACTAAAAGAGGAATTGAGGCAAACTTGGATCAGATCAAAGCTCTAATCAACATGAGTTCTCCAAAGTCAATAAAAGAGGTACAACGGTTAACATGGAGGATAGTAGCGTTGAATCGATTCATTTCCAAAGCCTCGGATCGAAGTTTGCCCTTCTTCAAAATATTGAGAGGAACTCAAAGGTTCCAGTGGACAGAAGAATGTGAGAAGGCTTTTCAAGAGTTGAAAGATTACCTCGGATCCATACCGATGTTGACAAAACCATCATTGGGAGAACCTCTATATCTATACTTAGCGGTTTCCCTCACTGCAGTAAGCTCAACTTTAATTCGAGAAGAAAACGGGACCCAAAAACCAGTCTATTACACGAGCAAAGTCCTTCTGGACGCAGAGACCCATTATTCAGAAAGCCGAGAAGATAGCTTTGTCCCTCGTTGTGTCAGCAAGGAAATTGCAATTGTACTTCTAAGCCCATCCAATCATCGTCCTCACAAATTTCCCAATGCGTTCGATTCTTCATAGACCGAGCACTTCAGGGCGACTTCTTACTTGGACGATAGAGTTGAGTGAGTTTGACATAGAGTACAGACCAAAGACGGCTATTAAAGGGCAAGCAGTAGCTGATTTTATAGCAGAATTAACACGATAAGATGGGGCACAAGCTGAGCCGTCCGAAAGAAGAAAAACATTTTGGGATCATTATGTTGATGGGGAAGCAAACAGTCGAGGCCGAGGAGCGGGTGTAGTGCTGAAAATGCCTGAAGGAACAGTGTTTGAACACGCTTTGAAGTTTGCTTTTCAGACAACCAACAATGAAGCAGAATACGAAGCAATCCTCGCGGGATTAAACATAGCAGAAGCAGTCGGGGTACAATTCTTGCGAGTTCACAGCGATTCACAACTAGTTGTAAACCAAATTAAAGGTGGATACGAAGCGAAAGACCCAATAATGATGAAATACGTTGCCAAAGTAAAGGAAACACTTTCAAAGTTTTTCGAGGTGGAGATCATACAAATTCCGAGGGATCTAAACAGAGGGGCAGACGCTTTGGCAAACCTCGCATCAGCATTGGAAGGGCGTAGCGCCAAAGTAATCACAATGGATGTCATCCACAAACCCGCCGTAGAGGAAGTCTGCTTCATTGACGAACCAGTCACATGGATGGATCCTATCCGAAAGTATATTAAAGATGGAATTTTGCCCGAAGACAGAGAGGAAGCAAGAAGGATCCGAACTCGGTCGGCAAGGTACACTATAATCCGAGGAATTTTATATCGAAGATCTTTTACCAAACCTCTACTTCGGTGTGTAAGGGAGAAGGAGGCAGAGCATGTGCTCAGGGAAATTCATGAAGGATGCTGTGGTAATCATTCTGGGGTAAGAAGCTTGGTCCAAAAGGTTGTTAGGCAGGATATTACTGGCCGAGAATGGAAGAACGAGCTCGAGAAATCGTCAAGAAATACGAGAAATGCCAACGCTATGCGTCGTATATACACCGACCTCCAGCAAAACTCATCCCAATCCCGAGTCCATGGCCTTTTTCACAATGGGGAATGGATATTGTCGGACCACTACCGGAAGCCCCATGAAGAAAGAAATTTTTGCTTATAGCAATAGACTACTTTAAAAAATTGGTAGAAGCTGAGCCGCTAGCCAGGATAACCGAGGTAAACACTAAGAAGTTCCTGTGGAAAAATGTCATTTGTAGATTCGGAGTACCTGCAGTAGTAATAACTGACCGATGAAGACAGTTTGATAACCCGGGCATGAGAAATTTGTGCAGTAGCTTGAACATCGGATTGCATATTGCTGCTCCTCGACACCCTCAATCAAACGGGCAGGTGGAAGTTACAAATAGAACAATTCTTCGAGGATTAAAGACAAAACTGGATAAGGCGAAGAGGAAATGGGTCGAAGAACTGCCCAGCATTCTATGGGCTTATCATACAACACCTCGGCGGGCAACCGGGGAGACCCCTTTCTCCCTAGTTTATGGATCATAAGCCATGGTCCTGGTCGAAATTGGCCTACCATCCCCAAAAGTGGAAACTTTTGACCCAGATCAGAATGCAGACGAGCTCCTCCTCAACCTAGATCTCATTGAAGAAAGGCGAGAAAAAGTACGATTAAAGATCCTAGCCTACCAAAAACAAATGAAGATGAATTTTGACCGATCAGTTCAACCAAGAACTCTTCAAATTAGGGACCTCGTCCTCAGAAAAATTACTGAAGCAACGCAGGAGCAAGGGGCTGGGAAGTTAGGAGCCAATTGGGAAGGACCATACAAAGTCATCGGTAAAGTGAAGGAGAATACATTTCAACTAGAAGACATGGAAGGAAAAAAACTGCTCAATGCCTGGAATATGAAACATTTGAAAAAATACTACCATTAAAATCAGTTCTTAATAAAATTCTGTCTTTTTCCTATATTTGTTTGATTAATCTCATTTATTTATTTGCTAGCAAGTAATAACCTTTGCAGAACAAAATATTGAACTTAAACTCCAAGACTAAAAGAAGAAGCATTGTGAGCCAAGACCCATGAGAAGTCGATCTCAAAGGAGTCAAGCACAATGTGAATCAAAGTTAACAGGGCGGATAAATCCCAACCCAATCATCTAAGCATCAAGAGATGACGATGAATCAAGCTAAGCATCATAAAGATGACGACGAATGAAGGTAAACAAAGACAAGAGATTTTTCTTTAACTTGTTCATTAATTCTTCAAGAAAGTTACATTATATATGTGTCAACCATTTACATTTCCAAAACTAAGTACAAAAAGACACAAAAACGTCGAACAAATGCATATGACGAAGAAAGAACTACTCAACGGCCAAAAAGTTGTGGTGGTTCGGTGCGAAGAGATAGAAACATCAAGATAAGGGAGCTGCTCAACGACCAGAAAATTGTGGTGGTTCGGTGTGAAGAGATAGAAACATCAAGATGAGGGAGCAGCTGAATCGCCAGAAGACTCTGGAGGAAGAGCAGGATCAGTTTCAGGAAGCAGAGGATCTTTTTCTATATTTCCTTCTTGATCACCGGCTCCAGTAGGAGGAGGAACTTCATCGCTCTCTTCATTATCATCATAATCTTCCAGATCGGCGAACTCTAAGTCGGGAAATTTCTTTTCAGCTGCAGCTCGACAGGAATCAAAACCGGCACTTAATTGGGACACAACATCATCCCTGCAGGCCTTCGCCATATCCTCAGCTTCCTTAACGGCCTTCTCCAACCCAGAACAACTGTGTTCCACCGAAGAAAAGTCCTCTGTTAGTTTAATTATTGATTGCTCTTTCTCTCTCAACATTTCTGCATCCCTTTCCCGAGCAGTTTTAAGTTCAGCAACTTCGGATCTCAAGGGAGGAATCTCTTGCTCAAGTTTCCTTCTCAACAAGGCAATCTCCTCGTCTCTCTTCCGAAGCTCTTCATCCATCTTTATTGCAGCCTCAGTAAGAGAGCGGTTCTTCTTCGTGGTTGAGTACAGTCTCATCACCACTTCATGACAAAGGATGGTAGCCTGGACCAAAAAGAAAAAGAAAAGTGGGGGTTAAAAAAAAAATTTGTTTTACCCTTGCCATCTGATGAATTGCCTCAAGACTCAACTCGTCTGACGCAGAAGAGGACACTTGCTTCCTGTCAGCCGGGAGCACAAAAGAACTGACTCGTTTATAGGCCACATCCCTATCCCTAAGAGTAGATTCCTAGGACAATGGATCGGTGGTAACAGGTTGTGGAGGCAGTGCAACTGATTTCCCCTTATCAACTGCGACGTTAAGAGAATCAACAGAGATCGGGATTTTTGCCACGTCAGAAGTAGCAGGGACAGAAGAGACCTCGAGAGGAGGAGGAGAAGCCAAGATAGGAGACTCGACCCTCGCCTTTTTTGATGGAGGAGGATGAGACGAGGACGAACCACCAGTTTTCGCTTTGGAACTCTTCGTCTCTTTCCAGAGAGCTTTGTAATTTTGCTTCGGTGGCATCTCGTCCTTAGTTGAAGAGCCTTCAGATTCAACAGGGATTTCCCGAAGAGGATTTGCCGCAATTGCCTCCTTGAACTGATAAAAGTAGTAGAATTCGGAGATAAAGGTCGGCTATAGAAGACGACTTCTTCTTCGATCCTCAAGATTCAAGATTATATCAACCTTCTGCTGAGACTCCTCGGGCAATCTAGGAGCTTTCCGGAAACGTTTAAACTCTGCAAAACTAGAAGGGGTATAAAGACCAAATATATTTTTCAGAAAGAGAGATAAAAAATTGTTCTCGGGAAAACTACGAAAGAAAAAAGAAAAAACACTTGGGGGAGCCCAGATCGTAGGGACGAAGACGTCATGAGCTTCTCCAGGGGCAAACTCCCACTCGCCGCTAAGAAAAAAATACCTCCCTTTCCAGTTATGGACTGAGGAAGGATTCCCGAAGATTAGTTTTCGTCCGGTCCGTGACCAGAGATAGACCCACCCATTGTTGGGATTGGGACTATTCCTCGGGGATACGCAGTACAGTAACTCGTCGGTTGTTACCTCCTAACCTTGGGATCGCCACAGAATTATGGCCGCTAAAATATCTCTCCAACAATTTGGAGTAAGTTGGGCCGGACAAAGTTTAAGATCGGACAGAAGACGCCTAACGACTGGTTGAAAGGGGACCCTGAACCCGGCGTCAAAGAAATGTTCATAAAAGACGACCTCTCCCGGACGAGGACTACTAGCTCGGTCATTTTCATTGGGAAGACGAATATTGACGGACTGAGGAAGGCCGAACTTGGCCCTTAAATTTGAAAAACGCTTTATGTCAATCGTACGTGGAACCTGATCAGCCACAACACTATAGGGGTTTGACTCAACATCGATTTCTTCTTCAACATCAACATCTTCATCCAAAGGTCGGTCACTACGAACCTGCCAACCTGGATCGGGAGGCCTCTTGTTCACTTTTAGGGGGTGTTTTCTTGAGTGGATTGTGGATGATGTTTATCCGTCTCGATTTATCATTCTCTATTATCCTTCTCTGTTATCCACTTTTATCCTTCTCTATTATCCACTCAAGATTGGGGTTTTGAAAAAGGATAAGAGTTTGTAAAAAACTGGGAGTCGCCACCTTATTTTTAGGGAACAAGGAAACCACAAAAAAGAGTTTTATTTTCAAGAAAACATTGACTCCATATTTTGGAAAAGCATGGTCTTTGAATCAAAGTTGGATTCGAGGGCTAGGTTACGAAGTGGGAAGGTTCCAAGAATCTCCTTGTAGGCACCCACCTCGCCCTAATTAAAGGTCTCCTAATTAAGTTTGGGCTTTATCAAAATCTTTTCAAAACAATCCTAGCATATCTAATCAATCACAAAATATGAATAATAATATATAATAATAATAATATATAGTACAAAAGTATACACAATCCTAAGGATCTTAGGAGACTAGAAGTCAACCTAAGATTGGACTTGCGTCCTATTGACTGCCTACGTACCTTATCAATTGCTTGACAAAGATCAAAGTCCACGTAGTTCGATTACCTAGAATTCTCCTATTGTAATGAACTACACTATCATTAGCATTCTATCTCATCCAAGACTCTATCTTCGAGAGTTTTTATTAATTTGAAATCATTTTTAGAAAATAATTCATCAATTAATAAATTCCCAATGAATTTAGAATTCTTTTTAAAACACAATTCTTTTCAAAATGGGAATTCTATCCCGAGTTAAATTCTTTCAAAGGGTGGAATTTCATTCCAAATCAAACTCAGAGTTCCAATTTCATTGGGATTCAATTAATTGTAGACTAATTTTGATAAAAACATTATTTTTGAAAGTATCTCGAATATAGGATCCTAAATTCACTAGAATCCTAAATCTAGTGTAATTCTTACAACAAAGAAGAATCCTAGGTGGAGCCAAGTGGCTCCCCTAACCTAGAGTCCCTAACTACATCCTAAAGTAATCTAAACAACCAAAAATAGTAAAACAATGCATGCTGGAATTTCTGGAAAAATAGATAAAAATGCATAAAAGATTGTAAACAATGCATGAAAATGGCCTAAATGCAATCTAAGTTATCTATGGGAACCTAAGCATGTTTCTAAGTTGATTTAAGCTTAAAAAATGAGTTTTAACGCACTTTTAGGTCACTTTAAACCCATGGACAGATTTGAAAGTGATCAAAAAGTGTATTTAAAGCCCTAAAAACAATGAATAAAAATAGTAAAAGAATGCACTAAATGCAACCTAATATGCATATTAAAACTATCATCATACATAGTATTTAACCACAAGGGAAGGGACTCACCTTTGCATGCTCCCTCGAACATATTTTTATATATCAATCAAACATCCCAAATGATAAAAATAAGCTATGATGAGAATAATATTAATACTAAACTTAGATAGATTAACAACCTAATATGAACAATACAAATCCATCCTAAAAATACTAGCATATGATTTATAAACTAACCTAACTTCATTATTAACTTAAAACACTTAAACATGCATGAACTTAATCCTAAATAACCAATCCTAATATGATATGACTAAAGAGGAATAGAAGAAGAGAAATATGCATATATATTAAAAATAAACTAGCCTATCATGCATACTAAAAGAAAATATGGAACCTAAACTATGCATACTTACAATGAACTCAACTCTATACATATTAACAATGAACTAAACCCTATATATAATAAGGAAATAAAACCTAACCTAACATGATCATAAAAGAAGAAGAAGAACAAGAAGAAGAAAAGAAAACTGCAAAACTTTAAACTACTAACCTCTTTCTCTGCCTCCTTGCTTCAAGCCTTCTCCTCAAGCTTCAAGCCTTCTCCTCAAGCTCCAAGGACTCCAAGGACCTCAAGGACTCTAAAACTTAAGCTAGAGTGCTATGGGGGAAGCTTGTGCAATTGCTCAAGCCTCTACTCTCTAAGCTAGTTCTCTAAAGCTTTTTTCTGTGTGTTAAAACTGATTTCAGGGCCCTCTATTTATAGGGAGACCTGAGTTTGATCAATGGCTGAGTTTGAATCTCTTTGACGTGATCAAAGGGCTCAAAACCAGCCTTCCAAGGTGTTCATACTCATCCAAAAGTCCCCATGGCCAAACTGGACACATGGCAAGGCTTGGAAGAGTCCTGGGTAGGTAAAAGACTGATTATTAGCAGTTACTGGGCGAGAGAATGGAT
Source organism: Hamamelis virginiana (assembly GCA_017140935.1). Taxonomy (NCBI): domain Eukaryota; kingdom Viridiplantae; phylum Streptophyta; class Magnoliopsida; order Saxifragales; family Hamamelidaceae; genus Hamamelis; species Hamamelis virginiana. Next base: position 904,486 of record JAESVK010000475.1, on the reverse strand, counting down.
GACCGTCCACCCTAGGACGGCCAACCGTCCCCTAGGGACGGCCAACCATCCGGGGAGGGATGGTCATCGATTCTTCAGCCCAAATTTGACCTATTTTGGGCCTCTTTCGACCCGTCTCGGCTTTTCGGGCCCGTTTCAAGTCCAAATTCGACGATTCAAGTGCCAAAACGATCGTGATTAGATTCTCCATGTTTCTAAAAGAGTTTGAGGATGAAAAACCTTAACCATGGTCAAGGGGTTGAGAGAAACCAAGCCGATTAGCTGTTTTGGGCTTATCGGACCCTTTTAGGGTTTTGAAATCCACTAACCGATTGGTCGTAAAAACCATTTCTACTTCTCGAAACAAGTTTTAAAACATTTTAAGAAATTATATTGAAGCCTTTGAAGGCTTTGGTTTGATAAAAATATCGAATCCCGGTCACTTCCGGTCGAAACCCTAATCTGGGCTTAAAAGGGCCCTTTGAGCCTTAAGAGCCAAACATGAGCCAGAAGGCTCCACAGACTTTGCCACTGATCAACTTAGCTACCAAACACACTTTAAATATCTATGTCAAAGCCTCGAGATCATTCAAGACAAGATCGACAGTCATTCAGGGCTTTTGTGATTTAAAAAACAATACTGCCCTTCAAGTCACAAAAGACCTTATTTTCTATCAAGCCTGGTTCAGAATGCCATGGAATTTTGCAAGGATGTTCTTAGACTCTCTAAAAACTAAATGCAAAAAGAACCGACTCAATCTGACCTAAAAATCTACATGCGATAATGACCTCTATCTAACTACTCACAAGGGTAAAACTGGTAACTTAGGGTTTTGACACCCTATTTTACCTCAAACTACAGGCAACCATTAATGACCGTACTTGTGGTAAAAAATGGATGTCTACAGTCACCTAATCCTTTCCTAGAAGTCTCAGGAAAAGAAGGAGATGCACGAGGACCACCTACAGAGGAAATGACTTCCTCATCCTCGAACCTATCTACAATCCTAGTCGTATGGGGAGGAATATCTATGATTTTGGGGGACGCCTCATCCTTGGAACTCTGGCTATTAAAAACCAGGCGACGTGGACGCTTCATTCCTTTTTGGAAGAAAGAAAGAAGGTACAGAACCAGAAGAGGAAAACACGAGAAAAAAAGAGAGAGAATGGAACAAACAACAATGAAAGCAATGAAAACAATGGTAGCATAGAATACCTTTAAGCTATGGAGTTGAAGATTAGCAGACGAGAACGAAGACCCGACTCAACTAAAAAATTTGGGAACAACTGGTAGATGAAGATTTCTGGTTATGGAGTTTCTTCGAGTCTAAAGAGAGAAACAGTGATCAAACATTTAAATACGATACAAGAACGATTGGGGTCCAGCCACGTGGCAGAAATTAAATGGCCTGAATTTGAAAAAACCCACATCTTTTCAGTTCCCCCCCACATTAAATGCAAGCATGCCAAACGTCACATCGGTTTCGAATTTCGAAACGCCGCCACTCCATGCTTTAAAGGTGTAATGATAACTCGCATATAGACTGACACGTGGAAATATTTGATATCCTCGGTTTTTGATCGTTTATTTCCTAATTCAACATAAGTTAAACTAGAGAAATAGGGGGCTCCTGATGAGGGGGGAAGATAGCATCTTATAAAAGCCGACATTATAGCTATCGGATCAAGGTCGATGACACGAGATCAGTCATAAGATGAAGACTACGCTAATCAAAAGGTCAAAGGTATAACTGGAAATAACGGTTGTACAGGGAATCCGCAGTATCAGCTATAAACCAGGAAAATCAGCCACAATCCGGGAGGAAAATAAGCCCAAAATGACGAAAGACGCACTCTATTTAAAGAGGTAAAAAACACAAACAGAGGGACGAAAAAAAAAGAGAATAGACTATGAGAAAACTCTTTGTTTTATTTAGTTCTGAGCATTAACTTGATCGTCGGAGGGTTTTCGCTGGATTCAATCCGGCCTCTTTAATCTTGTTTTGCAGGCTTGAGACTCGGTGTTCGAGTTTCCGCTGAAACTTGCACCATCACATAGGAATATTTTTGTTAATAAAAAGTTTTTCCAAGATTTATACTTTTATATATAGTATAAACTAATCAAATCAGTTCTTTTCTAGAAACTGATCAAATTGGAGTAAAAAAAAAAAAACTAATCAGAATAGAGTAAAAACATTTTTATAAAATAAAAAACATTCATGTATACATACAAAATGATTTTTTAGAAGCCGATCAAATCAGTCCCTTTTTAAAAACTGATCTTTTTCGTGGATAACAATTTTATACAAAACTAATGCGGTAGGATTCTTCCTATCCCTCGGTGATATCCCTTCGGTGTTATCCCTTCGGTGTTGTCTTTTCTCTTCTAAACTAAAGCGGATTGTTGAGGACCAAAAACCAAGTGTTGAGTTGATAGGAATGGAATAGAAAAGAGCTTCTTTTGGATCTCAAAGTTTATCATATTCTAGATTTGATTTTTGGGTAAACAAAACTTATAAAAAACACCTATGGGTATAGAGCCCAAGAAAATAAAAATCCAATAAAAAAGTTGGCAATTTTTATTGGGTAGTGCTATTTGCACTACTCCTATAGCCATTTGCACTAATCTTTTTTAAGTTATATGGTTGCAATGACACATAATCCTAATTTGGGGTCCTTCGCTACATATTATTCATAATATCAAAATTACGCTTAGATAATAGTATACCTACACAAGGATCAAAATAACCAAAATTATAATTATACATGCTCTTAAACAACACTCCTATTGTAACCTTATGCACTCCTATAAAAAATTACAGTACTTTAACAGTCGGTCTAAAAAAAAATTACAGTTTCTAAATGGAGGTGTACATAAGACTATATCAGAAGTGTTTTCTAAAAACATGTATTTTTGATCAGACATACTATTTTCCAAGAGTAATTTTGTTTTTATGAATAATATAAAATGAAAAACTTTTAAAAGAGAGTTATTTGTCGGAGGAGTGCAAATAAGACAACTTTTTATTTCAACTTGCCCAACTTTCGGAAGAATCCTATTAAAGCTGAATGATTTAACATTTTCGGAATCAATCAAATCAAATCTTGACACAGTGCAAAGTTCAAACTAACACGTGGCACGAACCCAACTGATATTCACCTGGCGCAGGCCACATCAGCGATCACAGACTTAACGGAGAAGAAAGTGGGTAGAATTGTAGAATTCTCCTTCAAGAAGTCTACTTCCTCTTGCTCTCCTTTACTTCAGAGAGACAGAGAGAGAAAAAGAAGGCTTCACATACAGAAGCTAAAAAGCAAGCATGGGTGGTGACAGAGCCTTTTCTTCTGGTACAATCTCTCTCTATATGCTTTCTCTGTTCATTTTAACATTTGAATCAGTGACAATAAAATTCACCCATTTTAGTGTTTGAACTTGCAGAAGAAGAATCATCATTGGAGCAAGATTTCCCAGAATTATCATCTCAAACCCCCACTTTTCTCAGGTGTGTTTGATTGACTATATCTATCTGTTTCTTCTTCATTTTCTTGTCCTTTCCCTAATTGTCAGTTTGGTTGCTGAGAAAATGTAGGAAAAGAAAAAAAAAAAAAACAATCTTTGAATTCTATATATATGTGTGTGTTGTATGTATGTACGCATGCATTTAATTATGTGTCTGGGGAAAAGTGGAAAACGTAAAGAACACCCAACTGAGCCTAATACAATAATTTGACTTATTTGAGTTGAGTTTTTCCATATCTCGGAAACCAAATTCATACGATTGAGATGATTCAAAATCTTATTTTCTTTTATTTTCCTTAGTTTTCATGGCAACCAAACGGTAGATGTTCAAAGGATTGTTCTGTGTTGGTGAGTCATTTATAGTGATTGTGGGTTGAATGGGTCAGGGATGGTTTAAACATGAAGGTTGAGGGTGGAACAGTGAATGAAGAGAAGGTGTTTGGAGAATTTGGCAATGTAAGTTGTGGATCTTCTTCGACTTCTTTGGAGTTTGATGCTCATCAGAGGATGACCAAGCGTGTTTATGGAGAAATTTTGCGAAGTTATGAGGAGTTGCAGATTCGAAGTGGGAGTTTGGAAGAGGCAAAGCGTAAAATCTTGAGGTATTTATGTTGACTCAGATTCATTTGTGTTATTATGATGGCATATTGAATGACTTTGCAAGATGTGATGCATGTTTTAAAATCTTAATTATTGGGTGGTTCTGTAGTGTTCATAACTGGGTACTATCTTTCTATATGGTTGTTTATTATGGATCAATATAGAAGCGACAATCTTGATTGTGGATAGAAGATGTGGCTATAAAGTCTTCTATATTTTCTTTGTTTTATTGTAATGGATACTGACATATGTAGATGCTATTTAAACTGGTGTGAGTATATCATGCAAAGCTAACAATTGATGAAATTGCTAACTATAGTTCGCCTACTCATTGTACACTTTTTTTAATGTCTGTGGATGAGAATGTTGGTTATGTAATGTTGATCAAAATTTTTCTCTAATAGCTAATAGTGTTCGCTTAAATTTTTTTTTTTTAATAACATTTTAATTTGGTGTACTTCATGGTTTTATTACCTAAATTTCAGATATTGTTTTTCAGGTAATATACAACTTTTAGTAGAAGGAAACAGAGAAATACCATAGAGAATATGGAGGAGATATTCTCATTAAGAAAGGAAGGAGTAAATAGTTACACTAAAATTGGTAGGAAAAAATGCTACAGGTGCTAAGTTAAGCAATCCCGGGTAGTTAGGTTCTAGGGAAGGGGAAATATTCTAGCAGGGTGGCTCCCATTCTCATTGTTAAAAATCTGAGCTGGATTCCTATAATAGGAGCATTGTTAAAAAATTTTAGCATTGGAGGCTTCCCTTGATAGGTGGAGGTATCTCCAAGTAGCAATGGATGCGTTTGAGTGAATCACATCTATCAAGTCTTCTTACATCATGAATCCCAGTAAACCTCTCTCCTTGAGGTCCCCCAGGTTTCATTGATAGCTAGAAGTTCCACTTGATAGAGCACCCCTAACTTTTGGTCTGGGAAAAACAAGTGTAACATCTTAATTATTGATTTTTACAAAGCTTTGATGCTCAATCAAGAAAGAGCAGCAATACACATTTAGGACTTGTTTGGGTGTGATTATGCTTATACTTTTATGTGCTTTTAAAAACTATGATCTTATTTGATCTAGTAAATAATAATTTTTTTTCTTCCACATTTAGGTGCTTTTCTGAGAAGCATGATGGCACCTGCCTAAAAAAAAGGCACTTTAGGTGCTTTTATGAGAAGCATGTAAGAACATGCTTATTATGCTTTTCAAAAAAAGCACTTTTAGCTGCCTATGCTTTAGTTTCCAAACAGGTCTTTAATATGAGATGATGTTTGGCAGGTGGAACCCATGGAAGGCTAGTCATGGTTAGAGAAAAGTTGGAGGAGACAACTACTCTTTTAGTCCACATAATGCTATTCCTTTTGTTTTTTTTTTATAATCAACGAATATATTAAAAAGGCAAAGAGGTCAAGGAGTCCTACTTACAAAAAAACAAGAACAAGATACAAAGAAAAGCAAATAAAGACTCAAGGATTACAAATAGCCACCCAATTTCCCTCAAGGACAAACAAAGGGATACCCTTAAACTCTTTTGTCACCGATACCCACAAAGAGGTCAAAAAACATATTGTATCCCACAAACTTTGAAGAGACTGACTTTTATCTTCAAAGATCCTTGCATTCCTCTCAAGCTAAATGACCCAGAAAATTGGCAAGACAAAACACTTCCCAACAATAGAAGCTCTTAGCGAAGACCCAAGAACCTTAAAATCAATCTCGATCAACTGAGTAGCATGTTGAGGTGCTACCCAATGCACATCTCCAAGCTGAAACAGAAACACCACAATTCCCTAGCTATAGGACAGTGCAAAAATAGATGATCAATACTCTTTTTCTCCACAACATATCACACACCATTGAGGAGAAAGAAACCAACTAGGCATTCTTCTCTGAAGAAGATCATTAGTATTAATTCTTCTATGAGCCACTGACCAAGAAAAAACCTGAATTTTAAGGAAAATTTTTGCTTTCCAAATAAACTTTGTAGGAACAAGGGAGGAACCGAAGAGTCATCACATAAAGCATCAAAACAGGATTTACAAGTAAATATCCCCGAAGAATGTAACACCCAACCTCTCCTATCTTCCATCAAAGGATACAAATAAAAACCTTCAAGAATGGCCAAAAGAGAAGAAAGCTCCATGGTTCGAAGTATCGGGCAAGTCCGAGATGACTCGGACGAGTCATCCAGGTATCGGAGCTCACTTGGACGAGATTTCGTCCCGAGTTGAAGTTCACTGCGAGAATAGCTAATTACGTGCATCTCGGCCGAGACGAGACGAGTTGTCAAGAACTCAGCTTCTCGTCTCGTCTCGGCCGAGATATCGGACGAGATGCATGAGTCTACACCAATAGAACAAAAAATCTAGGTTTTGAAATGAAAGAAAGCTGCAAATTGCAAAAGAAGAGAGACGAGTTCCTCACGGGTTGGACTGCAAGCTTTTTGCATAAATTAATGGGTACCGAGAGACGAGTTCCTCACATCTTCATCCTCATCCTCTTCCTCTTCTTCTGAGAACCCAGTGAGTACCGATGGCAACTCAAAAAATCCCCCCTTTTTTTTTTCTGGACTGCCGACAACCAACACTGCCGACAACCTTCGTGGCTGGTTGGACTGTTGGAGGTCTTCGTGGTTGCTTAGAGGTCTTCGTGGCTGCTTAGAGGTCTTCGTGGCTGTTGCCAACGCATGGGAGATCTTCCGGCGAGACTGCCGCTGCTCTCTGCTGTCGCTGCTCCCGCTGCAGCTGCTTTTCTTGAGACTTCCCAGTTCTCACTTCTCAGTCGCAAAGTGATAAGGTCCAGTTAAAAGGGCTTGATTTTAAGATTTATAAATATCTTGGTTTTATATTTTAAAAGGGCTTGATTTTATGTTATTAAAAATAACTTTCTTTATATATTAAATATGGTCAGACCTGCTTTTACTCTTTTCAATAACTTGATTTTTTAAATAACTTGCTTTTATATTTTAAATAAGGTCAGACCTGCTTTTATATTTTAGATACTTTGATATTTTAAATAAGTTGCCATAAAAATTAATTTTATAATTTTATTTTTGAACTAAATATATTATTATATTGTTGTTAATTTCCCTTTACCATTTTTTTTTACCTTTGTTTATATCATCCATTTTCAAATCACCAATGTCGGTTAAATATTTTGAGAAATCGACCATTGGATTAGATACTCTTCTTATACAGGTCATATATGCCAAAAATCACATTGATCCAACAGGCAGATTTTAAAATATCTCACTGTAAAAAGCTGCAATGTTTCTAATTATAATAATTTTTCACAGTGACATAATTCAGAAACTAACCGTTGGATCATTGTGATTTTTTGCATACATGATATACATAAAAAAAGTATCTAATCCAACGGTTGGTTTCTGAAAATATTAAATTGACACGGGTGTTTTACAAACGGATGATAGAAATAATAGTAAAAAAAATGGTAAGGGGAACACAACCCTTTACATAAATAGGCCTAAAGTTATTTTTAATATATATATATCTATATATATATATATATATATACACACACACACACACACGTACTCCATTAGTACCAAAGTTTTTTAACATAACAAATAAGCATATGAATTTTGAAATCTTAGGGACCACTAAGATCATGCACTCTAATAATATATGTATTTCAATGCTGCAATTCAGTGCGCTAGCACCTTTTTTTTATGTTTTAAGTCATATTATGCACTCTAAGCCATTTATTTTACTTGTTTGATGGTTCCAATTTGATTGCCTGAATTTTTCTGAATTTTCTATGATTTTTAAAAATTTTTTTGAACATTATTTCTTGCCTAAAGTTGCATCTCGCCCGAGACGCGACGAGTCGTCCGTGACAGAAGCTCACCCACTTCCCTATCATTAAGATTTCTGAAAAAATGAAAATCCCAAGAAATTGGAAAGGAATATGAAACCACAAAGCTATCAATAGGATCATTATGGACAAATGAGAGATTATACAACCTAAGGAACATCGAAGCAAAAGAATGCTCCTCTCTCCAAACATCCTCCCAAAACCTAACTTACCAACCTAGAACGAAACAAAGTTCAAGAAGATGGGAAGAATTTGGGAAATACCTTTCCAAGGGCTACGATAAGTCACCTCCCTACTCGCTACAGCATCCCAACCATTATCTTGCTATCCGAACTTACTTTTGATAGCTTTGTGACAAAGGGAATTAGTTTCACGAGGAAATCTCCAACCCTAATAATGCCAAATTCTGATGAGTGATGTTACCCACAGCAAGCCCCCCATTAGGTTTAGACCGACACACCACTTTCCAATTTACCAAGTGAATTTTTTTCCCTTCTCCCCAACCTTCCCACAAAAAGTCTCTCATTAATTTCTCTAAATTATTAGCCAACTGACACCTTAAACAAAGACATGAAATAAATAGGAATACTAGACAAAACCATTAGAACCAAGGTTAGCCTACCCCCTCTAGACAACAAATACTTCTTCCAACCATCTAACCTCCTCCTAATCTTGTCTAACACTGGATCCCAAAAAGAGAGAGACCTAGGATTCACCCCCAAAGGTAATCCTAAATATTTCAAAGGCCACGATTCAACCTTGCAACCTACTATATCCGCCAACCTCTTAACCTCCACTTCAGGAACATTCACACCCACTAAACCATTTTACCCAAATTCACTCTCAGACCCGACAATATTTCAAAAACCTGCAAAATCTTATGAAAGTTCATTAAATACTTCTCATCATTAGACGAAAAAAACATAGTATCATCTGCAAACTGAAGATGGGACACAAGAACCCTATCCCTACCTACTCGAAAACCTTCTACTAACCTAGCTTCCCAAGCCTTATCAACCATCTTGTCTAAGACATGAACCACCAAAGTGAACAAAAAAGGGAAAAGAGGGTCACCTTGTCTAAGGCCTCTAGACACTCTGAAACAATCACTAGGTATACCATTAAAAGTTACCGACATATTAACTGAAGACAGGCAACCCGTTATCCACCTCTCCATCGATTACCAAAACCTTTACTCTCCAAAACGAAATTAAGAAAACCCCAATCCACATGATCATATGCTTTTTCAAAATCCACTTCAAACAATAAACCCTCTTTATTCTTAGACCAATACTCATCGACCGCCTCGTTAGCTATAAGAACTACATCAAGAATCTGCCTTCCTTCCACAAAGGCCCATCGAGAGCAAGAAATGGTATCACGAAGAACTTATTTTAATCTTCTTGAAAAAACTTTAGCCAAATAACTTAGAAAGTGATGTCACCAAACTAATTGGCCTAAAGTCTTTTATTCTTGCCATACTCTCTTTCTTGGGGATAAGACAAATAAAAGTAGCATTAGTGCACAAATTAACCCCCCATTTTCATAAAATTCTCCAAACACATTCAAGAGATCTGATTTTATAACATCCCAACAATCTTGATACACAAAGGGTAAAATCGTATGGACCAGGGGACTTGTCCCCACTACACTCCCAAACTGCCTCTTTAATTTCTTCAAACTCAAAAGGCCTCTCCAACCAATTTAACTTCTCAACACTAATAGGATACCAATCCAATCCCTAGGCCTCTCCACATAATGCTATTCCTTGGAGGACTCTTTAACTCTTTTGGAATAAAAACCTGAGGAGAGACAAATAGTTTAACTTCTTCAAGAAAAAACCAAAGGCTTCCATGTATATCCAGACATTATTCTATTTTTGGCTTCTCAAATTAGCCATATAGAAGAATGAAATCTACTCTGTCCCACATCGCCTAAATGAAAGGCTTGCTATAGCTTCATAAACTTGTATTGGGCCCTCCACCTATAAGCTTAAGCTTTTTGGTTGGATTGGAAACTTAACATGGTATTAGAGCATTGGTTATCCACGCGACAAGGCCTAAACAAGCCTGCACGTGAGGGGGAGTGTAGAAGAATGAAATCCATTCTGTCCCACATTGCCTAAATGAAATCTACTTCTTTGCTCCCAAAAGCATGGAAATCTCATATTTTGAGGTTTTATGTTTATACATCTTTCTCCTAATGTTTCTTAAAAGTAATAAAATTTTCACGCTTGTAACATTCTCTGCAATTTCCTACCCTTCTTTTGCAACATTCATATCATCCACCAATTTCTTCAACTCAACTCAGCAAAGCCTTAATCCTAACTACATTAGGTACCCTATCTGAATCCTTTTCCGCCAATACCTCTACCACGGGTCGTATTTTTTGTTATGTTCCTAGTACACACGTCATTTTTTATTACTTTTTTTTTTAGAGAAGGCTGAACTATTATTAAGAAACCCTCACTTATGACTAAGGAAAACCATATACAAAGGAGAAGACAACGATAACCAAAAACCTGAACAAAGAACCTATAGCAAACTCAAATAGACAAGAAACAAAAGGAAAAAACAAGGCAAAGAAAAACTAATGCTTGGGATTCTCGTTTTATCTAAAATAAAAAGCACAATCAAAGCTTGGAGAAGATGACGACAGGTTCAAAAGAAGCAGTATGGCCTACAGCTCCAAGGTTAGCCAATCCATCCGCAAGATGATTTCTCTCTATAAACATGACATATCTCACAATGTAATAGAGAGAAAAGCTGAATCACATCAACCCATAGAGAGAGATACTTTCAAGGGGGATTTAACCCCTTTTTTATCCAATTCACCACCATTAAAGCATCAGATTCTAGCATTAAATTGTACAGGCTAAGTTGATAACAAAGAAGCAATCCATGCTTTAAAGCTGAAATTTCAGCAAAAGTGTTTGTGCCACAGCCGAAGAAGACAGAGAAACCATGAAGAAAAGAGCTGTCATGAAGTATAATTACCTCTCCACAACTAGCCATCCAGCCCATCCCCAGGTTACCCTTTGAAGCACCAACTAAATTCAATTTGAGCCTATTAAGCAATGGAGGAAACCATTTTGCCAAGAAAGGTTTCTTAACCTTAGTAGCAAGCAAAGGAAGGCGAAGCAGTTCAAGAACACTTGCAAAACGCCTAGGAACTGGTTTAGTTGACTTGAGGAAAGGATTTAAATCCTTCAACCAGTGAAACACTTTTATTATAACCTCTGTCACAGATTTAAATCTATTGTCATATCTGCCTAAGTTTCTAGCAAGCCACAACTCCCAAAGAATGAGAGAAGGAACAAGTTGAGCCAAGAGAGAAACCTGATCTTTACCTTTGAAAAACGTTCACCAAAGTGAGATTTTTTCCTGCCAAAAGAAAGCTGGAAAATGAGAAATTCCTAAGATATCTAAGAATAAAGCCCAAATAGCATATGCATTATTACTTTCAAAGAAAACATGACCATCTGGACAGCAACCAAATTTTGAAGATAAGTGGATACCACACAGCTGAATTTTCTCTTTTACAGGAATGTCATCATGCAAGAGGTTCCAAGTAAAAGGTGAAACTTTAGGAGGCAAAATAGAGTTCCACATATAATCAGCAAAAGGAAAGGGAGGAGAATGATTTCTCAATAAATCCCATGCCAACTTAATACTGAAAGAACCATCCTGGGAAGACTTCCAAATTTTGGAATCTTTCCCTTCCCTAATATAAATTTGAGAAGCACATACTGTATCAATAACACTATGTTTGGATTGAGAGAATTAGAGAGGAGAAGAGAAACGAACCTCATTAAGAGAAGAGAAGAGAAAGTTAAACAGGGGAGAAAGTTAGCTTTCTCTCCATCCTGTTTGGATAGCGTTCATTAAGGGAAGAGAAGAGAAAATATTAAGGTGTAATTTCCAACATTACCCTTACTCTTCTAATATTCCAAGCAATGTTTGTGGGCTAAAGAGTAAATCTGCTTTCTTTATCTTCTTTTCTCTCCAAATCTCTCCAATTTGGAGAGAACAAAAAAGCTCCCACTTTCTCCCCACTCTCTCCCCCTCCTTTCCTTTCTCTCTCAATTTGGGAAACCAAACAAGAGAAATAGAGGGAAACTTCTCCTCTCCAACTCTCTCAATCCAAACACAGTGTAAAAGATTGGTCTCCAAGAGAAGACGAATGAGGAAGGTTTCAACGTGGCGCAGTACAAATATCATTCAACTAATGGAAGGAGATGTAGCTTGATAACCTTTAGAAAGAAGAGAACCATCTCTAGCCCAATTTTCAGACCAAAAATTAATAGATTCCTCCTTCACTTGCCATTGACTTTCTTGCTGAAAAAAAGGAAAAAAATCTTCACATGGATCTCCATATAGGTGACCGTAAGGGATTAATAGTAACAAGGAAAAATCATTCCCCACGTACTTTGATGTAAAAAAAGTGGACCAAAGAGACTGAGAATTGAGAAACCTCCAGGCCAATTTACATTGCAAAGCATTAACCACATCTTACAAGTTACGAATGCCAAGGCCTCCCTCTTTAATAGGTTTACAAATTTTCAGCCAAGAGATCCATTTTCTCTTAGAATGCCCTTCAAAGTTTCCCTAGAAAAAATTTGCAAAAACTTGGCGCAGCCTATCAAGAATTTTCTTCGGAGGGTTTAGCACAGAATGAATGTGAAGAGGAATAGAAGATAAAAATGATTTTATGAGAGTAAGTTTACCTCCAGCAGAGAAGAGGCTTCCTTTCCATCCAGCAACCTTTTTTTGAATTTTTGATAAGATAGGTTCATACATGGCATAGGTAATCTTTCCACAATTTAAAGGAGCTCCCAAATATGTTAAAGGAAATGAACCTTTGATGAAACCAGTTATGGCAGCCACAATCTGTCTTCTTGATCTCGTGGTAGATTTATGCATCAAAAAGACACTCTTATAAGAGTTAATTCTCTGCCCAGAAGTTTCCTCATATGCTTTGATAAATTTCATCAAGTGAGATAAGCTTCGTTTCGAACCATTGGTAAAGATCAGTATAACATCAGCAGAAAGGATGTGAGAGATAGGATCGCATCTTCTCAGGATAGAGTAAGGACTAATTGAACCCATGTGAGATAAATTCTCCAAACCTCTACTGAAAGGCTCTTCACTAAGAATAAAAAGAAGAGGAGAAAGAGGATCCCCTTGCCACAATCCTCTACGTTTGAAAGAAGCCAGCATGGGTTCCATTCAAACAAACTGAAAACTTGTGCCCCACAAAACAGGATTGGAATAGTTTGACCGCTTTATCATGGAAACCAAAAGCCAAAAGAACATCCAAAAGATAGGACCATTCAATCCTGTCAAAAGCTTTGGCCATGTCCACCTTCAAAATGACATTGCCACCTCTATTCTTGCAACCTAAACTGTGAACAAGCTCTTGAGCAAGAGCAATATTCTCATAAATTAGCAGACCCTCCACAAAAGCCCCTTGTTGAAAAGATACTAATTTAGGCATAAAAGATGGTAGCCTATTAGCCAAAATCTTTGAAAAGATCTTATAAGAAACCTGGCAAAGGCTAATGGGTCTAAAATCAGAAAAAGTGTTAGAATTATCTACTTTTGACAAAGCCCCTTGTCATTTTTATTACCTCCAACCATATTATTTTAGCTCTTTCTTTTGTCATTTTTAGGACCTTTGACTTGAATCAAGTAACCCTTTTTACTGATGCATTACTAGGTCTTTGTTGCATATGAACAAACCATCTTTGACGGATTTCTCATCTTCTCATGAATTGAAACAACTCTTACATTTTTATGAATTATTGATTTCTCATTTTATATTTTCTCATATTATTACTTAGTCTTAACATCCACATTTTAGCGACGCTTATTTTTAAACATATTGTTTCTTAATTGCCCAACGTCTGGTATCATAAAGAATAGCTAGTCTTATGGTTGTCTTGTTAAGATTTCCCTTTAATTTGATAGGTTTTCTGCGATCGCATATTACTCTAGAGGCACTTCTCTACTTCATCCACCCTGCTCTAATTCTATAAGCAACACGCTCCCAATCTCTCCATCTTTATGACTAGCTGATCTAAGATAATTCAAACGGTCATTTTTAGGTATCTATTCATTGTCAATTTGCACTATACCCTTATCTTTAATCCTAATTTGACTAATTTATGTTCAATATATTCTATTTTAATCTTGCTTAACCTAAAATTTTTAGATTCTAAGGTGTCTATCCATAATTCGTACTTAGAATTAACCCTTACTTGAGTTTTATCTTTTATAATATATTGTCAGCAAACAACATACACCATGAAACATCTTCTTGAATATGTCTAGTTGTGAGATGAATTGTAATTATGTTTTGAAAAAAATACAAGTCCCCTTAGACCTAAAATACTCGAGAACACTTCCACATGTAATCACATACCCATGAACATTACATACAAGTAACAAACTAAAATCAGTGGTTTAGTAATTAACTCAAACACATCATGTGCAATATAACAACATAACATTGAGACTATCAAGAGGGATCCATGAACAACGCATAAATCATTCCATCCTTTTTGATAGTCTACTCAAACATTACTCAACATAATAAAATCTATTCCACACATAGATTTTACGTGGAAACCCTTTCTGGAAAAAACCACGGGAGAAACACAACAATTCACTATGAAAAAGAGTTTAGAGATTATACCATACACTTGTTCTCACCAATCCCAGGCTTAGTGTACTAAGATCCCTCTAGACTTAAACTCCATGAGTCCTCCTTCTCCATAGCATGCTCAACAACCAAATCCTTTGGCCTCACTCTTGATGCATTCATCTAAGAGCCATGAGAAATCTTTATTTCCATAGAAACTCCTCACCACAGTAGTTGAAGTATGATTTTCAAGGTTTCTACAACATCCTAAAAAGGATAAACATGAATCTATACGATGTTCATGGAGGAACACAAAGGTTCTCACAACAAGGAAGACACAAGAAGCTCACAAGAGCAACTCTAGGTTTAGAGAGAGAGAATATTCTATTCTGGAGGCTGGCTCTCTACCCTAATTCTCAGAAGATAATATATTTATAGAAGGGAAAATAACCTAGGGACTTTACCATAAGGTAAGAGCAGTAAGTAAGCAGTGAAAAACAATTTTCCCGTACTTGGATCGATCCAGAAGGGTCTTGAATCGATCCAAATTGTTTTTGATTGAGAAATTCAACAATTGATAGAAACTGGATCAATCCAGGGGGGTCTTGGATCGATCCAAAAAGCTACTGTTTGAAAGAATTGAAATTCCTGTTTATTGGATCGATCCAGCATTACCTTGGATCGATCCAAGAGTACCAAATCTCGACAATACCAAACAATAGGCCTTTTGAATCAATTCAAAACCACACTGAATGACCTGAGACACTCTAAGCACAAAAAGGCATGTATACAAAGGTTATAAGGCTGTACAAGAGCATCTAACCACCTAGACTTGATTAACTA
Source organism: Hamamelis virginiana (assembly GCA_017140935.1). Classification (NCBI taxonomy): domain Eukaryota; kingdom Viridiplantae; phylum Streptophyta; class Magnoliopsida; order Saxifragales; family Hamamelidaceae; genus Hamamelis; species Hamamelis virginiana. The sequence goes on along the minus strand of JAESVK010000475.1, from coordinate 889,061 downwards.
GGTCACTAAGTCACTTACCATCCTAGTCCATGGTGAGTTAGAGATATTAGCCACAACTTCGCTTGAGATCATTAGTACACAGTCTAAAAAGAATACAACCCAAACCAAGTTTTGAAACGAAACATGCCAACACTCAAAACTTAGAACCTAACATGTTTTATCAGTAAACGTTTTTTAGTATTTTAGTATGGACAGTTTAGCAGTTTCCTAATATTCTAGTTTAGTGGTTTCCTAATATTATAGTTTAGTAGTTTCCTTATACTGGGTTATTAGACTCGTATAGATAGACTTTTTATCTTTTTTTTTTTTTTCCAGTCAGAATTCTTTTCCAAAGTTTAATGGTATCGGAGCCATAAACCTTTCCACCACAGATTTGCACCGTCTCAAGTAAGAATTCTTTTTGCATAGTTTCATGGTATTAGAGCTCAAGGCTCTCATGGACCTATGAATAACTCATCTGCACTCTCTCAATGAACACACGCTCAATGCTCCAGTCACATGACTGGCCAGCAGCACATGCATGCCTCTTCTCCTACTTCTATTGCACCACAGCGAGCAGTTTGCAGCTTCTTTCAGTTGCACACCAGATAGCATTCTTCTCCTCCAGTAGGCAACCCTAGATCGGAAACTTCATTCAGTTGGTAACCTCAGACCAGAAACTCTACTCCTCCTCTCTTGTTGGCATTCCCAGCTTTTTTCTCCTGCTTTCCAGACTTGTCACCTTGTCTCCTGTTCTTGCACAATCAGACTCGCATTTCAGCAACAATCATAAACTTGTTGGCACTTTCTTTCTCATGCTTTCCACCAAAAAAAATAACTCTCTCCATCCTCTTTTTTTCTTCTCGTGCAAGACCAGCCTGATCTTAGCCTTCATCACAGTTTGATTACTTCTCAACTTCCTTCTCTCTTTGTTGGTATCCCCTCGGTCCAACAGCACCATAACTTAACTACCTTCTCAAGCTTTTTTCTTCTTCTCTCTAGCTATTGGAACAAGACAGCAAGGTTCTTAACTATCGCAGAACCCTTCATCTTCTCTCCTCGCACCAGTTGAAAATATTCCTTCAGCAAGGGCACCCTGTCACACCACCCCAAAATCTCCTGGAACTTCTTCTTTTCTCAAACTAAGACATCACCTCCTACAAGATTTCTGTTGCCAGTCGCATGACCCAACAGCAAGTCTCCTCTTCCACCCCCCCCACCCCCCGGGGCGATGCAGGGAGCATCCATCATACACTGTTTAATCTTGGCCCACAAGAAAGACCTAAAAGGATCCTAAAGAAACTAGGCTATCTTAGAGAATATTATTAGTTTTCTTTTATTATTTATTCCTTTTTAATATTAATTTCCTATTGTTATTAGTTTTCTTTTGCCATAAGTTTCCTTTTATTATTAGTGTCCTTATTTTGTTAGGAGATCTCGATTCCTTTACATTATTTGCATAAGGATCCTATCATATTATTTTTAAAGTCAATGGACACCATATAAAGGACTTTTTCTTTTTTTTTTTGTACTTCTCCAACAATTGCCGGAGTAAGAAAACCACCTCTATGGTTGATCTTTCTGGCATGAAACCAAATTGATTTTCTAACACTCTCATTTGAAGTCTTAATTTTCTCTCGCTCACTCTCTCCCAAAGTTTCATCACATGACTCATGAACTTGATGCCATAGTAGTTAGTATAGCTTTGAATATCACCTTTGTTCTTATTTAGAGGACCATTTCTCCATTCATCGGCATCCTTTTAGTCTTTAATATTTTATTAAGTAACTTAATCCACAAACTGCGCCTTCATCACTTATAGACTTCCAAGCCTCAATGGGAATTTTGTTTTATCTTACATCTTTTTCCATTTTCATCTTTTTCGTTTCTCATTTCCATTTTCATCTTTTTCGTTTCTCTTTACTTCAATTCTAAAAAAAAAAAAAAATACTATTTGTATCCTTAACAGAGTTACCAAGTTCTCTAAAGCTTGAATTCTTTTATTGTTTTCTTAAATAATTTGTTAAAATAACTCATTCACAATTCCTTAATCTCATCATAGTCTCATAATCTTTTATTAAGGGCTTATCTGGAAATTTTTAAAACTGGATTAGGCTAATCTAATCTCTTTTTTCTATTTGATTTTTAAACAAACCAGCTCACTGTTGGTTTGAGAAAAAAAAAAACTGTATTTATGCCTTATTTTTGGTATAAAGTTGAACAGATTTACGGGAACCGGGGGAATTTTGTTTTATCTTATATCTTTTTCCATTTTCATTGCTTTCGTTTCTCTTTACTTCAATTCTTTAGAAAAAAAATACAATTTCTATCCTAAACAGAGTTACCAAGTTCTTTAAAGCTCGAATTCTTTTATCGTTTTCTTAAATAATTTGTTAAAATACCTCATTCACAATTCCTTATGTTGAAGATATGCCCTAAAACCAATCCTATAGGGCATATCAATTTCATATTATATTAATTAGAGGGTATAACTTGTTTTGTATATTTGAATATATATATGATAAGGCCCATGAATAAATGATAAGAGAAATATGTATCTTAAGTTGTTGAGTTAGGGAGACTTATATTTCTCACACACATTTATTTTAAAGAAGTTCCTAATCATAGGTTTATTAAAGTGGACATTTATAAACCATTAAGAGTAGCATAGATTTAAACTAGCTCCAATAGAAGGATATGTAGTATTTCTTATCTGTGTAGTGACATTATAGTATCCGTGGGTGCTTATTAGAGAATACGTACACTAAACATGATCTACAAGAATATTCTTATGGAGTTTAAATCAAAAGAATATTCTTAATGTTACATCCATCGAATGGTAATCCTTAGACCTGAGACACCAGAGTTATCTTGTGCATAGGTTATTACAGTTTGATAGTATCTCGTACATCTTTAACCATCAGGATATAATCGGTACTCATTGGCTCTAATAAGTTACGCATGAAGATAGATGAGTGTGCAATAAGGAATCATCACTCTCACTTTGATGAGAGAGAATGTCAGGTTTGTTCACAAAAATAATTCTTAGTTTGAATATCTGGCCCGAGTGATAGGTGAACTGTGAAAGAGTTTCATCGGGTTCATCTTATTGAGATTATATTTTGTGAGACATATAACAAGTTGTTAAGATAGGGGTTTGACTTATAACCATACCTGATTATCTTAACAGTGACATTAGGGGATGAAGGATTAAGTAACATGAAGGGTTTATTTAGTTCTACTATTCATCCACACCTAGGGTACGTCATGATATGTTGCTAGATGTCACTCATGACTAGTGAAGGCCTAATGATAAGTGTTATCATTGAGAGCAAAACTGGAATTGTTCCAATTGAACCATAAATAGAAAGTTTCTATTTTAGGGAACATGAGATGTCCCTGTCCACTACTAGGTTGGGGTGAACCCAAAGGGTCACACAAAAAAGGACACAAAAGATCTCTTTAGTTTAAGAGAGGGATAAGTTTTTAATTTATGTAACTTATATGGTCTCTTTAATTAATTGTTAATTAGGGAGGACCAAGTTGCAAATTAGAAACCCTAGTATTTGCCTATAAATACATAGGGATGAGTGCATGCTAGCACTAAGTCCACTTAACCCTAAATTAGAAGAGAGGCATTCATCATTCCCACTGTAGGGCCGTGAGCTAGGTGCTCTCCCAAAGGTGGCCGTGACTTCCTCTCTCCTCTCTAGCTTGGTTTTGATCAAGTGTTGATCAATCGCAAGGACTTTAAAGAGTCTTGAGTTCGTGTAGATACCTTGGAGGCTTCTTACTCTTTGAAGCTTGGATTCGAGTTCTACGTTTCATCAAAAGGCAATCAACTAAATATGATTAAATTTTTTAATTGTTTTTCTTGTTTATATTCATGATCCTATGCTTGTGTTCGAGTCTTGAATTGATTGTGATGATGGATTCAATTTATTTAAAAAGTTTTATCGTATGTCTTTCGCTGCGAATCCTGTTTCGTCAAATCCTTTCACCTTAATCTCATCATCTTTTATTAAGGGCTTATCTAGAACTTTTTTAAACTGGATTAGGCTAATCTAATCTTCTTCTTTTCTTTCTTTTTTTATTTATTTATTTTTATTTTTTATTATTTGATTTTTAAACAAACCAGCTCACTGTTGAGAAACAAAACTGTATTTATGACTTATTTTTGGTATAAAGTTGAACAGATTTACAGGAATTGGGGACTTACTAAATAGTGATGAAAAAGAAACTGGTTAGACTTTTCTTCAGTTGGCCAGATTTTGTGCTTCCTAGACAATCCCAAGTGAAGAAAAGTTTATGCACGTCTTTCTCTCAAATCTCTGTGGCTAACTTATGGCACAAATCATCATAGGCCTTGAGTTTAGCCTTACTACTACCTTTTTAGCTTCCATTTTTACTAATTCATGCTTTTCATAATCTTTTTCATTCCTAATTTTGTGTAGAATCCTATGGCATGCTCATATTGTCCCAACTACTATTTAAACCTCCTCATTCCACCATTAAGTTTCCTTAAATGTCAGTCCATTCTCCTAAGATACTCCAAGAACTTCTTTTGTGACTCTCCTAGCAACTGGTTATTTCATTTCACAAATATTGGTCTCTTCATCTAGATACCATTTTCCTTCTTTTAATATTTTGTCTTTCTCCTATAAAATTCCACTACCTTGTTCTAAAATATTAAAAGATGGAACCTACGGCCTTCCTCTTGTCTTTGTAGCACCTTTGACTTGAATCAATTTGCTCCTCATGATTGATGTAGTTGCTCCCCCCTGCAGTCTGCTTCTTTTATTCTTCCTTCAAATGATGCTCTACCTGTAGTTTCTCATGAATTGATATATATCTTATTCTATTTGTTTTTCATTTTTATTTTACCCACACGGCTACACACATTTTATGGGTATGTAACCTTTTGTGGTTTATACCGTAAAGTATAGTTCGCATTATTGATAGGCAACTCTATGAAAACTGTCATTTTGAAGTATCCCTGATTATTCTCTCTCTGCTACCCCTTTATTCCTATTTTTTCTCAAGTTGCATTTATATATCCTTTCTTAGTCAGTCTTATTTTAAAACATTTAGATTCCATAGCAGCTCTCGCATATCTAGCTCACAATTTACCCTTATTATAGTTTTGCCATTTGAAACTACAGCATTTACAATGACATATGCTTGAGGACCTCTTTGGAATATGCCAAGTAAGTTCATCCATAAAAAATATAAGGGTTCAGTGCTTATTGCCAATCGTCGATTTAAGTCTATTTTTCACTTGTTCACTCCAAAGTAATATAGTTGATAGCCCTTTATTTAAAAAAACAACCATGTTATCTATGCAAGGACCCCATCATATACTTTTTTAATTCAAATTCCATATCTAGGTCTTTAGATGTAAAGCTTGTAATTACTTCACATCCAAGACAAATTTCAGGTAAAACTGAATGAGAATCACCTAGTGAGTTTTCTTGTGAGAAGTTGTTTTGTGAAGCGAAGTTCCACATTGCCTAGGTATGAAAGTAATGTGCTGTATATAAGCATGAAGGCACTCTCACCTCTTGAGCTAGTTCTTGGGTTTGAGTTCTACCCAAGATCGTGTAACATGGTATTTAGAGCTAGGCCCACCTCCTGAGTTCGAGTCGCGGAAGAGGCAACCTAGAGGCTAGATTAAAATGCCTTGGTATTATGTATGGGCATAGTACTAAGTCATTGAATACTGATAGGTGAGTGAAGCCACCAAAGGGAAAGGGCTACCATCGGGTCAATATCAATATTGTGGGCCACCGTGGACGTCAGATGCGGAAGTGTGGTGGAATGTTATGATCCTAAATGTATAAGAACCTATACTTGACACATTCCATCAGCACTGAGGCTTTTGGTGTATTAGTCTGGGTTAGTATCATTTGGTATAAGAAAATTCTGGATAGACTCTCCAAGCAATGGTGGCAAGCCGGTTTGTGGGCTCTTGGTTCCAATTGGTCAAGGGAGCACTTAAGGTGTGGTTCCCCAGGCGCAAGCTCATGACAGTGAGGTATGACTCATGAAAAACAAAAGTGTGGGCACAATGCTTGTGAAGAGTAGTGGATCAAACTTGAGGGGGAGTTAAACTTGATGTGGATTACACGTGAAGGGGGAGAATGTTGATGTTCGCGTGTGGGTTATCCCACATCGAAAAAAAGTAGAAAAATGATTGGCTTAATATAGAATGAATGGGGCTCACCACTAATGGGCTTAAGCCTTTTATGTGGGTATGGGTTCCGGATTTGTATATTAAGCTTGGTATCTTGGATTTTAGACTCTCTGTCTCCCCAACAAGTGGTATCAGAGCAGGTCATGGGTTCAAACATTGTAAGGCATGAACAGGTTGTGTGTTGGAGCTGAGAGGGATTGTTGGACGGGTAGTGCCAGCACCCTTGCGAGCGTGCAGTGGGGCTATGGCGCTGGCTGCTGGGCTTGGTTTAAGGAAATAAAGTTGCACCCTTTCCACCAAGCCTATGCTTTTGGAGCAGTGGCAAGTCTTTGATCCTAACAAGTGGTATCAGAGCCGGAACACCGAGGGATAGGTAGGGTGCGTGTCCCTGGCCTGCATGCGGCAGATGCTGCCAAGTGAGCACGCTGCACGTGAGGGAAAGTGTGAAGCAAAGTCCCACATCGCCTAGGTATGAAAGTAATGTACTGTATATAAGTATGAGGGCACTCTCACCTTTTGAGGTAGCTTTTGGGGTTGAGTTCTACCCAAGATCGTGTATAGGAAGAATGTGTATAGGTATTACTTGTATGATTATTGAACCTTGGCAGATACCATCACATTATAGAGCTACACTGAATCACATAACTCGTTTAGTTGGTGGGCCTAATGCATTGTATGCTGGCATAGGATTTTCAAGGATCTTTTGTAGAAAAGGAAAGAAATATTTGTAATTATATAGGATTATTAGCTGTAAATTAGAATAAGTCAATGGTGTAAATTAGGAATTAGCTAGTCAGTTTCCTTTTTATTATTTGGTTAGATTCCTGATTTTATGTATTCTCCTCTATAAGAGGAATCCATGTAACTCTTTTCTTAATAGAGCAAATATACAGAAAAACTTTCATGGTATCAGAGCACTAGGGTTTTTTGTCGCAGACCTCTTTCTGTGCCTTGGTTGCTTCCGCTTTCTCCTTCCTTTGTTGCTGCTCCCTTCTCCTGCCGCTGCCTGCTGCTGCTGCATACTTCCTCTGTTGCTTCAACCACTTATGGCTGAGATAACCTCAAAACCGTCCCTTTCAACACAAACCCAAACTCCCAATACCGATGCTCATCCAGCCCAAATTACCACTATTCGCCTTAATGGTGATAATTATTTACGGTGGTCTCAATCAGTTCGGATGTATATTAGAGGGAGAGGGAAGATTGGATACCTGACTGGAGACAAGAAGGCACCAGCAACAGAGGATCCAACCTACGCGACCTGGGATGCAGAAATTCGATGGTGATGACTTGGCTTGTGAACTCCATGGATGAGGATATTAGTTCCAATTATATGTGTTACTCCACAGCCAAGGAACTCTGGGAAAACGTGAATCAAATGTACTCTGACTTGGGAAATCAGTCTCAGGTCTATGAATTGACTCTGAAACTTGGTGAAATCCGGCAAGGACAGGACTCGGTAACCAAGTATTTCAATTCATTAAAACGTCTTTGGCAAGATTTGGATATGTTCAAAGATTATGAATGGAAATCCACAGAAGATGCCAAATATTACAACCGTATTGTTGAGGCTTCTCGTATTTACAAGTTTCTTGCGGGACTCAACGTTGAGTTTGATGAGGTTCGGGGGCGGATCATTGGCAGGACACCACTTCCTTCAATTGGTGAGGTGTTTGCTGAGGTTCGAAGAGAAGAGAGCCGCAGACATGTAATGCTAGGAAAGAAGACAACTGATGGGCCTGCTGAAAGTTCTGCCCTTCTTAGTGCCGAGGCTGCTGCTAACAAAACAGCCAGATTTCAGCAAAAAACTGAAGAGAAGCCACGGGTCTGGTGTGACTATTGCAACAAACCACGTCATACCCGAGAAACATGCTGGAAAATCCACGGAAAACCGCCAAATTGGAAGAGCAGCAAGCTTGGTGATAAAAATACTAGGTTCATTCCTAATGCAAATGAAGCCGAGACAGGTCCCTTCACCAAGGAGCAGATGGATCACCTTCTAAAGCTGCTAAAACCCAATTACTCACCAAGTAGTATTCCTACAGTTTCTCTTGCACAAACAGGTAGCACACCCAATGCTCTTTCTTCCTATTCATATTATGCTCCTTGGATCATAGATTTAGGAGCTTCTGATCATATGACCAATCTTTCAAATTTGTTTTGCACTTACCATGTTCTGGCCTTGACAAAATAAGAATTGCAGATGGTACTTTCTCATCAATAGCAGGGAAAGGTTTGATTAAATTATCTGAAAAATTAAACCTTAAATTTGTTCTCCAGGTTCCCAAGTTAGCTTGTAATCTTTTGTCTGTGAGTAAAATAACTAAAGATTCTAATTGCCGAGTGATTTTTTGTGATTCTTACTGTGTATTTCAGGACCAGACCTCGGGGAAGAAGATTGGCAGTGCTAAGTTGATTGGTGGTCTTTACTACTTTGATGATGATTTCTCTGGGAATAAAAAGGCTCGGGGCCTTAGTAGTGTGTGTTCTAATTCTGCTTATGAACAAATAATGTTTTGGCATTTAAGACTGGGACATCCTAACTTTCCTTATCTTAAACATTTGTTTCCTACTTTATTTAAGGGTTTGGATTTTTCATCATTTTATTGTGAAAGTTGTTGCTTATCTAAGAGTCGTCGTGCTACTTATTTGCCAAAACCTTATATTCCTTCCAAACCATTTTATTTAATACATAGTGATGTTTGGGGACCTTCAAGAGTCACTACTCTTTCAAAGAAAAAATGGTTTGTCACATTCATAGATGATCACACCCGTCTATGTTGGGTTTACTTAATGAGTGAAAAATCCGAAGTTGGAAAAATTTTTAAAGATTTTTACACAATGGTTGAAACTCAATTTCAACAGAAAATTAGGGTTCTTCACAATGATAATGGAACTGAGTACTATAAAGGCATTTTGGAAAATTTTTTGAAAGACAAAGGTATTCATCACCAGTCCACTTGTGTAGATACTCCTCAGCAAAATGGGATTGCTGAAAGAAAAAATAAACATTTACTTGAAGTAACACGTGCTATAATGTTTTCGATGAATGTTCCAAAATATCTTTGGGGAGAAGCTGTTTTAACAGCAACTTATTTAATTAACAGGATGCCTACACGTGTTTTAAAATATAGCACACCTCTCGAATGTTTTAAAAAAAATTTTCCCTTCTCTAGACTGCACTCAGATTTACCTCTAAAGGTTTTTGGCTGTACTGTCTTTGTTCGTATACCTAATAACACTCAGTCCAAACTTGATCCAAGGGCAGAAAAATGTGTGTTCATAGGGTATGCCTCCAATAAAAAGGGATATAAGTGCTATAATCCTCAAACAAGGAAAATTTATGTGTGTATGGATGTCTCGTTTTTTGAAAATAAATCCTACTTTCACAAAAATTCTCTTCAGGGGGAGAATGAGGTAATGGAAGAAAATTTTTTGGATTTATCTCCTAATCCTTTACCAGAAGTAATTTTAACTACTATACCTCATCCTCATTCCTCTCATCCTACCATTCCCGACCTTCAAAGTTAGGAACAATGTGAGAACAGTGAAGGAAGTTCTGGTAATATAATGCCAAACACTATTGTATCTGAAACAGGGGGAGAATCACTACTACAGCAGGATCAAAATGATTCTAACACTGAGCTTCTGGTTTATACTCGGAGAAAACATCATCAAAAGAGTCAAAGGCAGCAAGTTACTCTTAGTAATGATCAATCACAACCCTCAGGGATTGGACCTGCAAATATCACAGGTATTTCCGATTCTAACTCATCTTCAGGTCCCATCACTTTCCCTAGCAAAGAATCATCAGACCTTAATATTCCCATTGCTATTAGAAAAGGAATCCAAAATCGCACTAGGAATCCTAGATATCCCATTGCTCAATATCTTTCTTATGACAAACTTTCTCACACTCATAGGGCATTTACCTCAAAAATCTCATACTTGTTTGTCCCGAGAAACATTCAGGAAGCTCTTGGTGATCCAAATTGGAAATTAGCAGTGATGGAAGAGATGAATGCTCTTAGGAAAAGTGGTACTTGGGAGATAGTTGACTTGCCTAAGGAGAAGAAGACTGTAGGTTGTAAATGGGTATTTACTGTGAAGTGTAAAGCGAATGGTAGCATAGAAAGGTACAAAGCAAGATTAGTAGCTAAGGGGTTCACTCAAACCTATGGGATTGATTATCAGGAGACCTTTGCTCCAGTAGCCAAGATAAACTCAATTAGAATTCTATTATCTTTAGCTGTAAATTTGAATTGGCCATTACATCAATTGGATGTAAAAAATGCTTTTTTAAATGGTGATCTTGAGGAAGAGGTTTTTATGAGTCTTACACCCGGTTTTGAGAAGAATTTGGGATCAAAAAAAGTCTGTAGACTAAAGAAGTCATTGTATGGCCTCAAGCAGTCCCCTAGAGCTTGGTTTGAGAGATTTGGGAAATCTATGAAGATTTGTGGCTATTGTCAAAGCCTAGCTGATCATACTATGTTCTATAAACATGGTAGAGAAGGTAAAGTTGCTATACTAATTGTTTATGTGGATGATATAGTCATGACAGGTGATGACAGTGAAGAACTAGAAAGACTGAAGAAAGGACTTGCAACCGACTTCGAGATCAAGGATTTAGGGACATTGAAATACTTTCTTGGAATGGAGTTTGCTAGATCCAAAGAAGGTATATTTGTGAATCAACGAAAATATGTCCTTGATTTGCTTAATGAAACAGGTTTGCTAGGGTGTAAACCAGCGGAAACACCTATTGAGCTCAACCTCAAATTACAGCCTCCTAAACCTGAAGAAATCCTGGACAGAGAACAATACTAGAGACTTGTTGGAAAACTGATTTACTTGTCGCATACTCGTCCAGATATAGCATTTGCAGTTAGCATGGTTAGTCAGTTTATGCATTCGCCTGGACAAGAACACTTCAATGCAGTCTATAGAATTCTCAGATATTTGAAAGGGACTCCTGGAAGAGGTTTGTTATTCAAGAATCGTGGGCACTTGCAAGTTGAAGCCTATACTGATGCGGATTGGGCTGGAAGTGTTGTAGATAGACGATCAACTTCTGGCTATTGCACGTTTGTTGGTGGCAATCTTGTTACATGGCGAAGCAAGAAGCAGAATGTGGTGGCGAGAAGCAGCGCAGAAGCTGAGTTTAGATCAGTTGCTCATGGGATTTGTGAGGTATTGTGGATTAAGAGACTCTTGGAAGAATTGAAAGTTTCTAATCCACTACCTATGAAAGTGT
>JAESVK010000475.1:834413-857632 GCA_017140935.1 Hamamelis virginiana | reverse complement strand
GTTATGTGTATTTATATATTGAGTCATGACTTTCTGGTAACATGTTCTATCATTTTTTGGTTAAGGAGGTCTTACAATGAGAGGGTGTTTTATGGGTAGAGAGTCGTGACTCTCTCTTTTTTATGGACTATGATTTTACAGAGATACTAGTATCTCTGTAAAAATAAAGTGAGATCTAGATATATCTTGTTGGGATCATGTTCGTGGAGTGAAGGGCTTATACGTAGCCATATCTAGTAGTCAAGATTGAATAAGCGCTAAGGGCATAGCTAGAGGCACAATATTTGAAATAATCCCTTAATTTTATCTTGATATAATCCCTTGATTTTAGGGAAGTTGATTAGGGTGGATTTTCCTTTGTAATGAGTTTCAATATTTAAAATATTCCCTAATTCATGGAAATAATATTAAATAATATCCTGTTAAGTTGATTTTCTGATAATATTGGATAATATCATGTTAATGAAAGGGTATTTTTGTCCATTTTAATCATTTTTCACATATACAAGTATCATCAAAATGGACCGGTGCACATTTGGTCTGATAACCAATTTAATAGGGAGTGGATAATGCAACCCCTGAACTATTTGCCCACCCCCTTTGTTAAGTAAACCCTAATAATTTATAAGTATCCCCATGCATTCCCTAAAATAACCCTAGCCCAAATATTTGTTCATTAGGTTTATATCCCCATCCCATTTTGCAATCTACCCTAATCGATCACCCCTTCCCTCTCTCATCTCACTTGCAGCCGCACAACAATCTCTTTCTCTTCTCCACCCTCCAACCCTCTTGTCTCCCCCCCTCTCTCTCTCTCTCTCTCTCTTGATTTTTTTTCACCGTTAAAGCTTAATGATGGTTTTCTCTTGAAACTTAATGATGGAACTTAATGAAGCAACTAATAATGATGAGGTAAGTTTTTAGAAGCTTTAATGATGTTTTTTTTTTTTTTTGGGCAAAATCCCGTGGTGTTGCGTTACACAGAACCTAACATTCTAGGAATGTTGCGTAGGAGACGACCTAACATTCCCAGAATGTTAGGTTGGAAGTAACTCAACACATTAATAGGTACATTTTATTGGTTTTGTTGCGTTGTTTTTAACCTAACATTCCAAAAATGTTAGGTTGATCACAACCTAACAAATATGTTTTGTTACGTTGTGATCAACCCAACATTCCTAGAATGTTAGGTTGGAAGCAACACAACATTTTCCGCTCCCATTTAATAAGCTCACGGATCAGGCCTGATTCGGTCCGATAACTAATGGATTGGGCTGATCTGATCCATATGAAATGGATTGGACTGGACTAAGGATTTTTATCCAATGAGTCAGCCTGATCCGAGTCCGATAAGCTGCCCGAACTGATCCGCTAGCCCAATCTAATTGGATCCATTCATTAGCTCGTCCAATAGCTCGTTTGATTCGAATCGTTTGGCCCAACCCGATCTGTTAAGCCCAACTCATATTGATAAAATTAATAAAATTGCATGGTGTGGGATTTGATCCCCATACCTCTTTAAGATAAAAATTTTATTAAATAATTCTTACCACTAGGCTTAATATTAACTTATAATACTGTTCATAGTAAAATTAGCCAACGAATGGGGGAGCGACACATGGCTAATTATTAGCAAAATAAAAGACCCTGTTTTATTGAGATAAAAGAAGAAGCCATAAAAAGACACGTGGCTAAATATTGGATGGAAGAATTATAGTCTAATTCAAATGCATCTTAAGATGGGAAGAGTACACCTGGCAAGAATTAGTTTCCATGAAGCTAAAAAGAAGGAAGCACAACTGATTCAAAGCATGAATGAGCAATTGCAGGTACACGTTCCTAAAATAAAGGGGTGCATCATTCCATTAGCAGCCATTCCAGCATGAAGGAGGTAGTGGGTTTGCTTGCATTAAACTACGATCATGAAGTAAAGATGTTGAGGATGACAGTTATCTTGATAGAGTTCTATAAAAGAGATTAATGCAGTAGAAGGAGGGGACGACGACATCCCCCAACCAATGCGCAATGTTGCAGAATTAATTTCAAAAAGCTTTCAATTTCTGTTATTTTCGATTCACAGCTCATTTAAATTTCTGAATTTCAATTAGTTTTGGTTCAAGAGTTGTAATTACTCAAGTTTTAGCAATTTCAATTCGAAGCTCATCCATGGCGATTCTCAACTTAAACGCAGTAAGTTCATTTCTGTTTTTAATTTCAATTTCGTTTTTAATTCAAGTTAATTCCAATTGTCTTAGTGTTTGATTAATTTACTGTTTCTTTTAATTAGTTAGTAAGGTCTAAAGATATTCCATTTAAGAACCCATTTAAGACCTACCCTCACCTTAAGCAATCGCTTGACCTCGACCACATAGTGATTGACTTGGCATCAAGAGCTTCAAACCTTGATTTTGACCAAGAGGTGCTGAGGGTCGTGTTCTAGCAACCTCAATTGGACTTTAGAAAGTCCTGGTACGCCCACGCTCCCCGCCACGTGCTATAGGTTTTTTAGACGTGAACAAATACCTTATGATGATAGATAGGATTTAAATTAATTTCATTTAAATTATTTAATAACCATTAAATTTATATAAAATAATATTTAGAAAAAAAACATTATTGGATTAGACAAATTTCTTATGAATACCATGCTCGCAAAAAATTAGAGTAATCCAACAGTCAATTTTTGAATAATGATTATAAAAGATTAGTAATATTTTTAAAGAACAAATTAGACAATTTTTCATATTGCTATTTTTTAAAAAATGACCGTTGGATTACAATGATTTTTGACAATAAGATACTAATATTAAATTTGTTCAATTCAATGGTAGATTTTTAGGAAGACCTTGTATAATTAGCCGTATCATATGGCTTGAGATAGTAAATTACAAGGTGCACCTAATATGAAATTAAATGAGGTTACTTGATTAGAGTCAATCACCAATGACATTTAGAAAAACTAACTGTTGGATTAGATGAATACATTGTGAATGTCATGCTTGCAAAAAATCATAATGATCCAATGGTCAATTATTGAAAAATGACTATAAAAGATTTGTGATATTTTGAAGAACAAAACATACAATTTTTTACATTGGCATTTTTAAAAAATAGACCATTAGATTATTATGATTCTTTGCAATCATAATATTATTCATAAGAAGTTTGTTCAATCCAACGGTGGGTTTTATAATTTACAAATTACTAATTTTTTCTTTTAATAAGTCATAATTACAATTAAATGCGCCTGTTCAAGAGTATATTCGATATTTTTTTATTTTATTTTCTCATTCATGAACTCACCAAATTTTTGAAAAAGGGAAAAAAAAACTTATTTATTAGAAGTCACAAATTATCTTTTTAAATTAAGAATCTCATATATTTTTAATTAAAATTATTATTTTTTGACAACAATCTTTAAATCTTTTTAATTTTTAACTATGGTGAATCTTTTTAATTTTTAACTATAGTAATGCAACTCTCACCTACCAAAATTGTATACATTTGAAATATGAATAAAATAAGTTTATTTTTTATTTAATTATTATTTATTCATGTACTTTACTAGTTATGTTTTTTTTTTTTCTTTTTTTACTTTGTAATTTAAATATACTAAAAGAAAAATAATTTTTTTTTTTGACAAAAATGCCCGTTAGCCCGATCTATTAAGTCGTTAGCTTGATCCATTAGCCCAATCTGGTCCAATCCATTAGCCTGATCTAGTCCGATCTGACCCATTATCTTAGTGGACCAGTCTAATGGATCGGATTGGACTGGCCTTTTCTTCTTATAGGACTGGCTCGATCCGGTCTGATAACTTAACGGGCCAAGCCCGATCCAATCCGATAGCTCGTAGCTCACTTTATTAACGGGTCGGGCCAGCCCAATCCGCCCATTTTGACACCGCTAACAAAAAATATAGTAATTAGAAAAGAACAGTTTTTGGCCGTACAGATTAGTCCCAATTATCTTTTGTTGTGGTAACAACAGTCCCTAAAGTCAAAATATTCAAAAAATAAATATAAAATTTGTTGCAACGAATATTTTCATCCCAACTAGATTTTGTGACGGTAAAATTCGTTTTTATCGTCAAAATATTTAAAAACTTTAGGGGAAATTATCAATTGACTCTCTCTACTATTAGCGAAAAATACTTTGCACCCCTAAATTATCAATTGTGAAGCATTGACCCCATGTACTATCAATTTGCGACATATTGCACCCTTCAGTCAACTAATTGGACATCCGTTTAACAAATGGAAAATCAAGAGCATTCACGTGAATATATTTTTCCACCAACTATTAAGTGAAGGTATGAATGCACATGACTTTCTTTCTGTTAAACAGATGTCTGATTAGTTGATGAAAGGGTGCAATCTGTAGTAAATTGATAGTACAGAGGGTCAATGTGTCACAATGATAGTCCAACGATGCAAAGTTTTTTTCATTAATAGTTCAGGGGGTTAATCCATATTAATTTTCCCAAAACTTTATGACAATTCACAATGGTTTCTATCCGTACGTCCTTGTTGATGTAACAAAAATTAAAAACAATTTGCGACAGTGTCTATATATCCCTCCATGTTGGTACAACAAAAATTTAAAAACCACAAACTATAGCTTGTAGTTTGGAACACCAACAATAATCTGTATTTCATCTCACACTTAGCAAGCAAGATAATGACGATTACTGATTTTGGGTTCATTTTTGTCTTATTTTAATCTTATTATTTGGTTAACCTAAAAGCTCTCTTCATTGATGCAGTTGTGCCCCACACAATCGCTTGATTAGATTATCAATCAAGTGATGTTAATTATTTTAAGGAAAATTTCAAACAAAAAAGAAAATTAATTTTGACACGCCTCCCAGGACATAAGGTGATAAGAATATAAAAAATAAGAGGCATGTTGTAAATACATGCATGCACATGTGGATGACCACCTCATTCCATAACATATTCTCTTGGTATTCCACTCTTAATCATGTAACCTATGACCTCTTGATAATGTAACTTATGGCTTTTGGTTTTCCCACTCATTTTGTGTATTGGCCTATAAATAGAGGTGTCATTATCATGAAGAATTTAGAGAGAAAAGTAAGAGTTTGGAAAAAGCCATAGAGAGAAATATATTGTAACTTGTTAATATCCATAGTGAAGAGCTCGGATTGTTGGCTACCATGAATGTAGGCTAAAGGTCGAACTACGTAATTTATGTTTGTTGCGTAGAAGACGACCTAACAATCCAAGATTGTTAGGTCAAATGAAACCTAACAATCCTAGATTGTTGGGTTGCAATCAACCCAACAAAATTGGTTTGTCATGCTAAAGCCAACCTAACAAAATAAAAAAGAACCTATGTGTTAGGTTGGAAGAAACCTAACAAATTGAGATTGTTAGGTTGGCTGCAGCCTAACAATCCCAATTTGTTAGGTTAAAAGCAACTTAACACATACATAGAGGTTTTTTTTTTTTGTTTAATGTTTTGTTGGATTGCTTTCAGTCTAACAAATTTATTTTGTTCGATTGGTTGCAACCTAATGGAATATGATTGTTAGGTTGATTTCAACCTAACAATCCCAATTTGTTAGGTTGCTTCCGACCTAACCCATACATGAACATTCTTTTTTATTTTGTTGGGCTAGTTTAGCATGACAAACCAATTTTGTTGGGTTGATTGCAACCAAACAATTTGGGAATGTTAAGTTTCTTTTGACCTAACAATCCCAGTTTGTTAGGTTGGATGCAACCTAAATTGTTAGGTTGTCTTCTACGTGACAAACACCAATTGTTAGGTTCTATGTAACCTAACAGTACGAATTTTTTGTTTGTTTGTTTGTTTTTTTATTAAAAAAAAAACATGAATGCTTCAAGAGGGAGATGGGTTTGGGTTGATCTAGGGTGTTTGGGGTGGATATAACAAGTTCATTTACTCTTATTTAGAGTTGGGGTCATTTTAAGAAAGTAAATATGTGTGTGTGTGTGTTTTACCTTTGTCCCACTAAAATATTTAATAGAATGCAAAAAAATCAAAAGAAAATCTAAATGTATATGTTTTTGGATATTGAAACTTATGTTTCTCAACCATGACTTCACGAAAAAAAAGATGAACCATCACACTGGAAATAGCAAGAGACCTCCAACGAACATGTGAAAGTAGAGATTTGAATTCAAAAATGTAGGCATCAAAACCTTGGTGACATATGGGTTTTGTTCCAAACCTGACAAAACAAACTCCAATCCCAAACGAATGTAAGCTTGAATCACCATTATATATGTTTTATGTTCTGTATTTATATGAAATGAGACAAATATATGTGTTTTATGGATCATAAATGTTACCTTTTTCGACTATTTGTTAAAAAAAAGGGCAAATATGTCCCATATAAATAATGAAAGACCTATTAAGTTATCACTTTTTTTCTTGGACTTATTAGTCTAAATCTTATATTCAAAGGACTTATCACTAAACAACCCTACATAGTATTGAGGTTGCCTTAAAGTTCATTAGGGTTGCAATATCGGTTCTCTGCCAAAAATCCTAGTGAACAACAGTTGCAGTTTTCAGCAGTTAGAATTTTTCACAGTCTATATTTTAAAATGCTGACATAGTGACATGGATCACTGTGATTTTTTTCATAAATGAGATCCATAACAAGAGTATCTAATACAACAGTCGGCTTTTCAAAATACATATCTCACAATTAATTGAAAAGCCTCATGCTAACTTCGGTGAAAATCATCATATGTGCACATGATTGGGACTATAGTTATATATATTTTAAAAAATTCAATTTATATATTTAATTATAGTCTCATCCTATAAGGATGTCCTTACGCTTCTTATCATCAGCTCATTTTTACTGGGGTAGGAATTTTGAAAAACCAACCATTGGATAAGACAATCTTCTTATGAATGTCTTGTTTCTAGTTTGCCAAAAATCACAGTGATCCAACGGTTGTTTTTCAAAATACAAATTGTTAAACAATTATTACAGCATCTAAAAATAAATACTGTCAAAGTGTTTCACAGACTGTATTTTAAAAACCAATTGCCGAATCACTGTAATTTTTGGCAAGCATGACATTCATAAGAAGATTGTCTAATCCATTGGTCGGTTTTTCAAAATACCTATCTTATAACTCCGAGAAGGGTAGGCCAATGCTAAGATAGATAAGAAAGTCTTTACCTGATCATAATTCTATATAAATGAGATTAAAATTTTATAGGTAAATGAGAGAAGGGATATAAAAGAAATAGAATTTGTTGTGGTGCAATTGATAAGAGCAAAATTGGATTTTTATTTTCAAATGAGTGATGATAGAGTGGAAAAATTAAAAATGGGCCATTTAACATTAAAAAAGACAAAAAAAAAAAAGTTGTAGAATTTAAGAAAAAAATAACTATAAAATGAAAAAATAATAATTAAAATGCCCATTTATCATTAGAAAAATGACCATAGAATGTAACTTTTTCTGACTCATTAGGATAGTTTGAGAAGTCAAGGACCATGCTCTATGAAGTGGAGGCTTTGAAATCGAACTTTGACACTTGACTATCGGATGAATGGAATTTGTGGGTGATCTTGCTTGCCTTGAATGATTAGTTTGAGCACAAACTTAAGCGAGAATATATAGGCCTAGAATACCTTTTTTTTTTTAAATTATATATATATATATATACAGACTTGATTCATTAAGGTCCGGACCTTAAATTAATTTGGGGTCCACTCACCATTTCTCGGATAGCCCATGGTATTTTGAAAAAACAGCCGTTGGATTAGATAATCTTCTTATGTATGTTTTGCCTGTCAAAATATACAGTAATCCAACAATCGGTTTTCAAATACAGTCCGTGAAACACTCTAACAGTATTTACCATTGGATGCTGCAGCAACTGTTTAACAGTCTGTATCTTGAAAACCGACCATTGTATCACTATGATTTTTGGCAAACATGACATACATTAGAATATTATCTAATTAAATGGTTGGTTTTTCAAAATACAAATCCCAGTGAAAAGTGGACCCTAATTTTGATAATTAAAAAGAAATTATTAGAGACAATTAGTGGCATACTATTTTAGGGATTTTTTTAGAGCTTCTCCAATGCATTCATGCCATTTGAAGTGTCAATGCCAAAATTGGGCACCTCAAATGGCACCAAATTGTATCAATGCCAAATTTTTTATACAATGTGCTCCAATACATTAATGCTATAGTTTGGTATTTTCCGCTTTTTGAAGGAAAAATATAATATGGCATAAATGATATTTGTTATACGAGGTGCCAAATTTGACAGCCCTAAAAGTTATATTGTGAAAATTTAATACTGCAAATAGTTCACTATTGAAACATCCTATTTGAGTGCCAATGCCAAATTTTGGGGGTGGCAACTAAAATAACATAGCGTTATTGGTGATGATCTTTAGAGCATTTCCAATGCAAAAGCCAAATTTGGCACCCCAAAAAGGCACTAGTTAATGCCAAATTTCTCCACATTCCACTTGACCAAATGGTACTAGTTGATGCCAAATTCTAATTATAGCATCAAGTGATGCCAAATTTAACATATTTGGCATCACTTGATGCTATAATTAAAATTTTGTATCAACTAGTACTATTAGAGCAAGTGAAATTTGGCATCAACTAGTGCTTTTTTGGGGTGTCAAATTTGATTTTTGCGTTGGAGATGCTCTTCGCATTATTTAGTCATCCACCCTCGCCCTTGAAGTGCCTATGGATTTAAAAGGGTATGCAAAAACCCAACCCAAATCATTCCAGAGGCCTGTTTAAAAACCCTAGTAGGCGCCACTGTCAGCACAGCACAGTGGCACAAGGATCACAATTCACAACATCAGTACTCATTCATGGATCCATCATACAGTTGCAGGCCATGCTTACTTTCCCATTCCATCCATCATCATCATCACCACCATCACCCTCATCATCATTATCATCATCATCATCATCATCATCATCACCATCACCATCAGCATACCTTGCTTCTCTGCTCTTGCCATCACCACCGTCTCCATCACCACTTTCTAAGCCAACCCCATAAATGCCCTAGGTTTGGTTGTCCTCCTCCAAACCCAGAACTTGTTGGTCCTGTTCCTTTGCCAGACAATTTAAACATGGAGGTTTCTGTGTATAAAGAAACTCATGATTCAACTACTCAGTAAGTTTCTGCTTCTACTTCTTCTCAATTTCTTTAAGTACCCATTAAGTTGCTGCTTCTTGTTCTTCTTAATCTCTTTCTTCGTTTATTTGTATCCCCTAATGATCTGTTTCGTCGCTGATAAATTCTTGGAAAAACATACAACTTTTAATGTTAGATTGTTCATAATTTTGGATTAAGACAAAAAAAAAAAACCTCAGTCAACTGAGTCTAATGAACTAGTTGGCTCATTTTAGGTTAGTTTTTCATTCTTTGGAAACCAAAACATATGTATGACATAATATTCAAAACTTCACTATGGGTTTTTCTGGTTTTCTTAGCAACCAAACAGAGGGTAAAGAACAGAGGGTAAAGTTCTGATTCTTAGGTATTCTTTCGTATAATCATTTATAAACAACTCAGCTCAACAAATCCTTATCACAGCTTCTTTCATGTAACCATGAATCTTAAATTTCCTTGACTCCAAACTTTCTCTTTTTTCTTTTTAAAATTTATGAGAATGGATTTTGGTAAGAAGAGGAAAACAATTGCTGGTTAGGCTAAGTTTAGTTTGTCATTCGTTGTTATTGACGGGGATTCAATTTTTTATGCATATTGAGATTCTAGTTTTTTATTCAACTATGTACATCAATAAATTCAAGTTGATGGCACTTAGATTCTCAGAATGGTGGGGTTTCTTCTCTTTACTCATTGGAAAGGCTGTTGGAGAAATGATTTGTTTCATGAAGATTGATTAAAGAAGTATTTGGACGTGCCATGAAAACTGAATTAGTTGATGCAAGTTGGTTGTGTAATGTAGAGACATAATCTGAAGCACTACTACTATATAGGAAATAGGGAATGTCATTTAATGGAATTTTCATAAGCCCTTTCATCAAGTCAATAGATTAATGAATACACTCATTTAACGCAATCAGAAACTGAATGAACTCACTTTTGTTTAATAATTAAAACCTAATGAAGTCCAACTAATTCAGTGTACGACCAAACGACCAAACACATAACCAGCTCCTTAGTTTAATTTGTGTTTGTGCTCTGGTTGCAGGGCAATTTCAGGAAAGAGAATGAATTAAATTTCAAGTTCTAGATTTTTCACTAATTGGGATATGACAAACTAAATCCTCTGCTCAACTGAGTCTGTTACAACTTTTTGGTCTAAATGAGTTTTTTCTTTTTCAGAAACCTAAATAACAGAAAGCATCAGAATCAATATTTGGTTTCATTTTCTTTTTCTTCTTTTTCTCCAGCAACCAGGTGGATGGTTTAGGTTCTCAATTCACTTATCATTTAGACTCTGTTTGGTGTTCTTGGAAAGTAGATCCTGGAAATCATGTGGAAAAAATCCGAATTAATTATTATTTTTTATTTTATTTTTTTTGCTGCACAGCGATATGGGTAGCTTGTTGATAACAATTCTGCACTTCTTTAAAATTATAAAAATTGACTTGAAATGCCATCTTCAATGAAATATGCTGGATTATGTAAATTCTTCTATTAAATAGTTTAGTAAGTTTTAGAATCTCAATGATGCACAGCCTGACAGCCTCATCGATTAGGATGAACACATCCTTTTCTTTTTTTCCTTCTTTTTCCCACTGAAATCTGTGGAGCCTTAAAAACAATTGCCATTTTCATATTTCCCATTTGAATTGGTCTTTCATGATTTTGGTTGATAAATAGGATACTGCAAGAACTGGAGCATGAAGATAAAGAAGATGAAGAGGATGAAGAACCTGTTTTTGTTCTTACCGATGAATGGATGGAATTCTTTGCAAAATCTGAAGCTAAAAGAAAATTAGGTTGTAGCTCTTTCTTCCATTTTCTCATCGTGTTAATATAGTTGTAAATCTAATTGTTGATAATTTACTTATACTGATCAGCGAAGAAGCAGGCTAAGAAGAAGGGGAAAGCCTAAGCAGATAACTCGGGAACGTTCTTGAACTGTTCAATCTTCAAGTGTGAGAGATGGCAGGAGTTCTTACTTTAGATTCAGAGTTCTACAAGAGTGATGAAGAGCTTTTCGTCTCTCATCAAGATGCACCTGATGCAAGATTTCTTTCTCTAAAGTGACCTCTAGAGCTGATTGATAGCCAGGTACTTGGTATAGAGTTATTTCATTCATGTAAATAAGCACATGAAAATTCATTTGATGTTTTGATGACCATCCTCGTCGGTTACAATTACGCATTTTGAGACTTCCTTGTGTGATTTACTTTATCAATTATTGCTCAAAGCGAAGAACGCCCGCAAATTATACCTATACAAAAAGTGCTGCAATTAAGGTTCTATCAAATTCAAGATCTTTATTTATTTTTGGCATTGATTGATCGGTCAAATTTTTCAAAATTTGGAAGAGGAAAAAAACGTAATAGTGGTGCAAATTGCTACCAAGTTTTACCAGTCTAGTCAGTATGCTGGCATTTGGCAATGTTTATATGGCGAAGAACACTTCCACATGGCAACAAGTAATTTGTTTGTGCGCTCACTTTGATCACTATATCTTATGGTACTGGCTAAGAATTTTGCCCTATGATACAAACAACCTTTTCTGCTCAATCTTTGGAGTACATGCAGCTGTTATCTTTGTGTTCCTGAAGTCTAATAAATAACTCAAGGGAGTGTTATGATGTGATGACCAACCTACTTGAGGACCCATGACACCCGACGCTGCTCATAAGGCTTGTCCATGACACTTAAAATTTATACAACTATTTCTGTACTACTTTTGTAACATAGAACAAATAATATTGTGAGTCATAAGAAACAGTCCCTGTATTGGTTGCTGCTGGATGAAATGATTGTGACAGACTCCCACATCTTGAAAGATCTAGCTATTTTAAGCCCGTTTGGAGTAGTTTTGCCTAAAATCACTTTTGAAGTTTAAAATTTTACTAGACCTAAAGAGATGGATGATAATCACTTCTAAATGACCTGAGAGTATAGGAGGATTGAACAAAGTTACGCCGGTTAACTTTTGCCAGTCACTTTTATATACATGTTTTGATGTGTCGAGTTGATTTAGACATAATTCTAAGGGGCATGTCCAATCCTTACACAAACTCTCTCAAATTCAAATTGAGTAAAAATAGGCAAAAAAACCTCCTCCAAATCTTACTCAAACTTATAACAAATTGAAATTTACTCAGACCCAAGTTTAGCTTGACTCAAATATTTTGGGTGAGTCTCAAACGGTCAAATTGGGGCTGGCATCCCACCATGCCCTTCTTCTCTCTCACCATCCATGGCCAAGGGTGAAAGCTCGTGTGCAGAGATTTAGGGACTCTCTCTCTCTCTCTCCAGAAAAATGCACTCTGCTGCTACTTGTTTCTTTTTTGCAAGTAGGGCAGATATAGGAGAGAAAACGTATCAATTGGTTTGCTGGTTTTCAAATAGAAATAGGGTAGTTATAGATGTGCAAGAAAAACTTGGCCTCCTCCAAAGTTTCCTGTTTTTCAATTATTAAAACCTACTCTTGGTAAGAAAAACATAATTTTTTAAAAGATTTGAGTAAAAAAATAAGTAAATGATTGGAGAGCTCCTCATCAAATTAAGTTTGTTACTCATTTAAGTAAGAACAAGAGTAAGAGTAAATGGTTGGAGCTGGCGAAGATATGTGAAGATATAATTTTCCAGAAGGGTTTTTAAGCAAAGTTGCAAATGCGCCCTTCCTTATTAGTCTTGTTCGCTACACCTGCAAGTTTTTGCCAATTTTTATCTCACTTTGCTTCCAATTTTCTTCCACTTGCCTATATATACTTTCTTTGGGGTGTTTAATGTCGTTGCATTATGCCCGATTGGGATCCCTTGAACTGGAGATATGTTGAATGATTTCGCAGTTGGCTGGTTCTTATTTTCATGTCCAAAGTTGTCAACTTGCATGGCAGAGAAGATGACAATATATGGCATTCAATCGTGAAGGATGCTCAACTCTGTTGGATGCTTTCGTCGCATCTAGCCTTTGAAATAATTTGATATTCTTAGGACTTGTTTGCTTTAGCTTTTTCAAAAATAACTTTTGGAGAATTATGTATTCATTCATCTCTTTAGAATTATATTCGAACCATATCATTATATATTAAAATTTTCATACTAGAAATAATTGTGGCAAAAACTATGAGATTTAGAAAAACCATCTGAAAAGTACATCATACCTTTTGTTTTTTTTTTCCCGACTTATGAGCTTACAATAGGAAATAACCTTCTACTTTTCCTTAGATCCTCCATACTTTGATGAAGGTAGAATTCTAATCTAGGTATCTGGTACAACCACCAAGATACTTTACCAACAAGCTAGCTATCACCCTTCCATTCAGTACTATTGCACTAGAAATTAAATAGGAAAAAACTATTCATACTGCTGTTAGTATACTGCATCTCTCACATTATGCACATGAAAATATGACTATATCTCTCACATGTGGCACATGGGAATATATGGAACTCACACAGCATGTGATGTGAGGCTTAGCCCGTGTGAGAGTATGGTTGGAAAATTTGGTCGTGCAATATCTGGATCTTCTGCTTGTTCTTGGGTGATGTGTCATGATTTGGATCCTCTGGACATCATTAAAAGTAAGAAAGCAAAGGATCCAGATCATGACACATCACCCAAGCACAAGCATTAAATGGGGTAGTGCATTGGCTGCCAAATGACTAGATCATCTTAGTATATGGCTCCCCTGCGTATGCAAAACTCCCCATTAATTCTGTACTCATCTTTAGCAGTGTCTCCCATAGGTCATGATTTGAAAACAATCACTGAAAATGACCAGAACCAAAAATGACATATACAGATTTAAATAAACTCCTTGGTAAATTTTCTTACATAGAAACTTCCCAATCCATCAGACAGACAAATAAAAAATTTCCACCCCAGGACTCCCATCAGCTTATTAACATCCCCTGTATCTTATGCATGACAAAGAAAGTACTCTACATAAAATATCACTTCTACCAGAGGCATTCTTCGCCATTTTAATTTTAACTCCACCAACAGTGTAAGTGGATTTTAATCAAAGAGCTGATTGTTTCAGTCCCATATACACCATGACCGTTAATTTTACTGGAGATAAGCTACCAATTGTGTTGTGGTCATAACAAAAATAGTTAAGTGTCCAGTGAGCGAGCAGCAGACTTGCTAACAATTTATGGTTTCAAAGCTAGCTTGTTGAGAGTAGCATTAATCCTCTCTTCCGGGACCATTTTGTGGTTGTCATAGAAATCAAGAATCTCCATTGAGATATTTTTCACCTGTCAGAAAAATTCGTAATCAAAATTGGGATGCAGACAAATAAAGCGAGCTAAACATTCATTACTAGCAAGAAAACTATAATTATGCTGTAGCAAGGTGAGAGATACCCAGATGTATTGCAAATACCA
The DNA here is from genome assembly GCA_017140935.1 of Hamamelis virginiana. NCBI lineage: Eukaryota > Viridiplantae > Streptophyta > Magnoliopsida > Saxifragales > Hamamelidaceae > Hamamelis > Hamamelis virginiana. Next base: position 843,074 of record JAESVK010000475.1, on the reverse strand, counting down.
AGTTGTACAGAGTCCAACACAATGACTAAGATCAACATAAAACCATGTTTTGAAATGAAACTGCATCTTCATGCATACATACCATATACAATAACAAATTTCTGACAAGAATATCAGTCCAGTCCTTTTTTTTTTTTTCTTCAACAGCGACTTAGGGTTCCAATGTAGATATACTTATAATGAGAGGGGGACAGAAAAATACGACTGCGAGAAAAGGATAATACTTCGAAGACTCACCACATTCATATCAACCCGAAGCTCTTCAAACCATGCAGTGGTGTCTTTGTCTTTAAGTACACTTGCAATGTATATGCATGCCAAAGCAATCAGGTGCGGAGGATGTATGAGAATGAGATCCATTCTGTAGGTGTCATTGACAAGACCCCTGTGTCGTATAAAATATCAGATTAAATCACATAAAATGCCTTTTCTCTTTCGACCTTCAAATTTAAATAAATATAAAGAGCAAATTTTCAAGACAAAAATAAGACTAAGTATGATTCGCAGAATTTGATGCTGGCACAAAGAAAAGATGTGTCCAAGAGCAAGAGTAGAGCAAGATGAGGATGTTTAGATAATTTAAATCAACTATCCAAAGTCTAAACCACAAAGTGACTTTCCTGAGCATATTCTTTTCACTTTTACATAAACAGAAAAGGCAAAGAAAGCAAAATATGATCTTTGGAAAATTACTCAAAAGGAAAATTAGTTCAATTTCAGCTCTGTTTGTTTCCATGGAAGTCACTTGCCAGACGGCAAATTGTTTTCAGAGTGTTCAGTAAGCAAGAAAACACATTCTAATTAGATCTTTTTTCCGAATTGCATCATGGTGCTATTATTTTCTATTAAGCATGAACACTTCCTTGGAAATGTTTGCCAATGTAGAACACGTGTTGGACACATCACTTCTCTATGATATATGTGATACTTCCTTATGTATGTCATGGCTGCCAAAAATCAGTGATCCAACGGTTAGTTTTTGAAAAATGTCAGTGTAAAAAACTGACATTTTTGTTCTTCAAAATCTCACCATTTTTTCACTGTCTATTTTTTCTTAAACAGACCATTGGATCACTGTGATTTTTGGCAGACATGACATACATAAGTGGGGTATCAAATCCTACTGTTGCTTTTTTAAAATATATTGTGCAAATGGTTGTAATTGAAGTGACCTGATGCAACTTGCATCAGGTCAACTTGACCTTAGCATTCCTGTATATAATATATATAAAGTCCTATTATAAGGTGCACCTTGCGCAAAGTTGCGTAAGGTGATCTCTCTAGAACCAATTATAGAACAGATTTTCAAAATTTGATCTTTGGATTAACTAAACTGCTTACGAATTTCATGTTCGCCAAAAATCACAGTGATCCAATGGTTGGTTTCTGAAAAAAAATCAATTAGGAAAATTTGTGACTTTTTTGTTTTAAAATATCACCATTTTTTTCCAGTTGAATTTTTTGGAAACCAGTTGTTGGATCTCTGTGATTTTTGGCGAACATGAAATTCGTAAGCAGTTTATCTAATCCAACTATCAGTTTTTGAAAATATGTTCTAGAATTGGTTCTATAGAGGTCACCTTACACAATTTGTGTAAGGTGCACCTTATAGTAGAAGAATTGTGTGTGTGTGTGTGTGTGTGTATAAAATTTATTAATGTTGTGTTAGGATTTGCAGCGCCACATTGTCATGTGTCCATGCCACGACGTACCCGTGTCCGTGTTAGTGTCAATCTCCATGTTTCATAGATTATTTTGATGAAATAATTTTAAAAAATAAAATCAGGCAGAATGTTTTCAACCATGCTTGCCCTTCACAGCTAGTATGTAATAAGCTACAGTATGCAGTACACACTACCCCTTGCATCTTTTCTGAATAAGCAAAAGGGCCTAAGAGAGGAGCTCTTGAAGAAGAAACTCATGAGTTCCTTTCTCAACAACATGGTACAAAAGGACTTTAATTTAAGTAGGATTATGTTGGAAGGCCAAAACCATCTAATCAGTTTAAGACTCAGATCTTAGCCATACAACTGGCTCAGCCACGGGCAGGATGTCTCTGGAAGCTCTTCAACTTAGAAAAAGATAAAAAAAATATTTGGAACATTAAGAAAAATACTAGGAGGGAAAAAATAGTTCAGATAATTATGTTGACATGGGTTCAAGCAGAAACTTCAGAAAGTTCACTACTCTGGAGTTTAGGTTCTTACCATGATACATGAGTCATGCTTGTATCATTCATGCCAGCATCCTGAAGCAACCTGCCAAAGGGCGAGAGAGTGTTGTTGACTTAAATATCCTAATGAGAAATAGATTGACTAGCATCATAAAGGACCAAATTGAGTTGTCTAAAAGACTGAAAGGCATGTATCAAGAACATCATCAACATATATTGAGGCTAAGATAGGTTAGAGTTGGTATAATTTGATATTTAAATCCGACTTGTAAGACTATACTGAAGATGTGGAAATGAATACAACTCTAAGAGTTAGGGATGTACCACCGTCCTATAAGAATCTCATATAGCCAGATTTTGGGCCCCAAATTAGTAAAAACAAAAACCAATTAATTAAAATTACCAAAGTATGTTTAAAACCTGCTCCACTGCCCAAAGCATTTCTAAACAGCCCCTAATTATTGGAATTTTGAGTGTTTTGCTTTGATTATTGAAGGCCTAGTTGCCTAGATTATTGTTCTTTCATGGTCACCTAGATGATTATTATTATTATTATTCTTTAATTCTCTACATTCCAGTGTTATCTACATAATCAACAATCTGCCCTTGCTCTTTTACTTTCTAAATATAAAACCCTACTTTTAGAATTTAAAATCAATTTCTACTTTTAGGCCATCATGCAAACACCCAGAACTGTAATTTAGCTGCTGTCCATAATTTTCAGCAACAGATTTTCTAAATTCTAGCCACTTATTGCCTTTAAAACCTCAGCCTACTCCACCTTCATTCATCTACAAAGCCCAGTACCCTTCTTCCACCATACAACTTAAAATCTCAAGCTATCTTGAGCCTTAGCCCACCATAAACAATCATAGACAGCATTGTTCTAGTGCTATCTGGCATAATGTATAAGCACAAAGACGATATTTTGCACCAAATTGATCAGAACTTCTAAGTCATTATATGAAACTTTGGTAGAGAATAGTTAAGCAAATACTTTGACATACTTAGCAACACAGCTTGATTCCATGCCAAGGAGATATATGATGGGAAGTTTCCTCATCTATGCAACAGATGGAAGATATACCCATGCAATTAAAAAAAAAATGATATAGTCCCCAGGTAATTTGCTGCAATTAAAAAAAAAAAAGAAAGAAACATTTGCAGTATGGAAAACTGAAGTCCAAACAAATTGATGAAAGGAGTGAATCTCCAATTACATTAGGCTTATATTATGGATCTACACCGACCCGTAAACTTTTTTGCATTTTTTTGTAATGTGAACACATAGCCAGCAAGTTTTCCATAGAGTATGTTGGTGCACATTGTAGCCAAACAATTTAGACCGAACTGCACATGCGCGACATAAGTTGGAAAGAAGATGAAAAGCTTACTGAGACAATGCACGATAGGGATGAAATACAACTAAATAGTAGTTGAGGGCTTCTAAAATCTTCATTTCCATCTCAAGTATGTCTTTAATTTCATACCTATACTTTTCATCTGAATCTGCAAACAAAAGAGGCAGGTTTTCAGCACTTCTCACGCAACATAGAATGCCGATGATTAAATTTTGCAGAAAATAAAACGATTAACCAAACATCAGATCCAGTAACAAGGAGTCCTTACATATTTTTTTGATGTAAAATACAAGAAGTCTAGCCTGCACTGTGCTTTCTTCTGCTTTTGATGCCAAGTACAAGCATGTTGGAGCCACTAAACGTGGATCATATTCTGTCATGCTCTTTCTGAAAGCCGAAGAAGTTAAGCTTAGGAAACCATACCATATCTGGGCATTAACATATACCAGAATTTGATTCATTATGAAACTGTGCTTTCAAGGATATTGATATATATATATATATATATATATATCAATTTTACTTAATTTTTTCACTTTTTCATACTATTTAAAAATATTTTTTTAATATAAAATTTGAAAATTCAAAAGGCTTAGTTCCTACACCTTGGGGCTTACACCTCACTTCACAGGAGGGAAAATGCCCTGCCAAAAGCCCTCACCTCTTAAAACATTGATGAGTGTGTGTGTGTGTGTGTGTGTGTAATATTACTTATATTGTAACCATTGCAAGAAGGAACAGTTGGATGTATGTTTATGATAACTGTGCATGGGTAGTTACCAAAAGGATGTGATACTTCACGAGGGATGCAAGAGAGTATAAAAAGGAGAATAGGTAAGAGAACATGACAATGACATTCATTAGATGCATATTGACTTCTTGCTTCTCTCTCTCCTAGCTCCTTACTAAGCATAGATTGTACTTTCCACCCTTTTTTGCTTTATATTTTATTTATCTCCACCCTTCTCTCTTATTATTATAATACTCAGAATTTGTTGAGTGATCTGTACATGCATATTAATTCACATCCAGATATGGATTAGAATACACACACACATGCAATATTTGGCAAGATTGCCAGTCCAATAATGGTGATCCACACGGTCTGCATTATCTGGTTTAGGCTGCCAAGCCTCTGTCAGCCCACTCGAGTCCTAAGCCTAGATAAAGCAATGTAATGAAACGGAAAACGATTAAGGGATACGATCTTCGTCAATATCCTAATATAACCCTAGAATCCACTAGGGATAAAGTCACGGAGAAAAAAACTCTCTACAAAATATTATTGATCAAAAGTTTTCTTTGCCTTAACGGCTACAATGCATATAAATAGAGAAAACCTAGTAAAACCCTAACACCCATAAACTAGGAAACACAAAATACTGTTATAACCGAGTTAGGAAACTAATAGAAACAGAAATAGGAAAGAAAAAGTCAGACTGCCCGCTTTAGACAGGTCCTTGACCGGTCTGGACCGGACAGGTCCATACCCCTCAGACATGTAATAAGTGCAGGGCTTTAAAATGATTCGAAGTATGTCATGAGGGTATGATGGACAAATTCACAATACCCTCAAAATTATTAGTAAGACAAAAAACAACTTAGTTCAATTAAAGCACAAGCCATTTGCTTCTAGTTACTAATAGCATATTTCTACCATCATCAAGAAATAATTTAATATACCTGGTGTAAACACGTCTCATATATGTAACTGCAGTAGCTACAACCCTGAAAGATTGAACGGTGTATTAGAGATCATTATAATGGATGAAAGTTCATAAAGTAAAATGTTTTTCTATATCAATTTTATAAAGATGACAAATAGGTTTACTGAATTTTTTTTTTTTTTTTTTCTTTATGAGTTCCCAGAATATAGTTAAATTTTGCTAATAATGAATTCCTGCAACATGTCATGTACAAATCAATTATGTTCCAAATATATAAACAACTTCTGTTAGAAAATACCAACAATCTTCTAGTTAGCAAGGAAGTGATTAAATGATCCAAATGGGAGCACCAACTATACCCATATTTTAAAGATCAGTCAACTCAAGATTCAAGCAATTCATACTGACATTTGAGCGTTTCCCAACTTAGTGCTGAAATTATTGTTTTATTATTAACAATTTAAGATTTAAGACCAAGTTGCGGCGTTGAATTATAATATTATGTTTAAAGAGTCATTTTCTTATAGGTACGTAGTAATGTACACATATAAGCTTATGTGAGGACTTGGATTTTTAACCACTATGGGATATGTATTTTGAAAGACCAACTGTTGGATGAGATATTCTTTTTATAAATGTCATGTGCGCCAAAAATCAAAGTGATCCGACGATCAGTTTTTAAAATACAAACTATGAAAAACTGTGATAGTATCCAACAGTAAAAACGGTTACAATTTTTCACAGACTGTATTTAAAAAACCAACCATCAGATCACTGTGATTTTTGCCACGCCAGACATGCATAAGAAGAATACCTAATCCACGGTCGGTTTTTCAAAATACCAATCCCATATTGACTAAAACCCAAGTCCTCACATAAGCTTATATGTGTACGTACCTATAAGAAAATTACTCCACGTTTAAAAACACTTGAACTTAATGATATCCTATTGATATCAATCATCCTTCCATTAACATCAATCTATTTTTTTTAGCAAGTCCAGCCACCACTTGCTAGTTTCTGAAATATCCTCATAAAAGTTATAACCTATGTGTTTGACATTAGAGTAATTGTAATCAAGTTTGATGACACATAATAGCAGGAATTTGATGATCAAGATCAGTTCAAATAAGGACAAATTGTAGATCTCCTTTAATAGTAAGGGCTCCTCTATTCTTCATAGAAAACTCGATAGGGATACCATAAATCAATCCAATTTCTATATAAATCTTTTATCATTACATCGCAGAAGATATCCTTTCCTAGACTAGCTAGACACCTTTTTGTGTGAAAAGGGGCATAAATTTTTGGCAATCCGATCACCTTCCATAATTTTTTTGATTTTTCATATATTGGGTTTTGTCTTGTATACTTCGCGTGTACAGGGATCATGTGCCATTTTATTTTTGTTATTTATACAACTTTTTACTTCATCAAAAAGAAAGAAGGGGGGGGGGGTTAATCAAACTATGACATGAGAACCATTAAAATTCCTATAACGGGTATATCTTTTTTTTTTTAATTAATTAATTTATTTATTTATAATCAACAATTATATTAAAAAACCAAAGAGGACAAGGAATCCTACCTACAAAAAGATCCAAAAAAACAAAAACAAAGACAAAACAAAAAAACAACGTACTCAAGGATTACAAATAACCACCCAATTATCTCTAATGACAAACAAAGGAACACCCTTAAACTCTCTCATCACCGACACCCACAATGAGGTTAGAAAACAAATTTTATCCCACGAACCTTGAATAGACTAACTTTTATCATAAAAAATCATTGCATTTCTCTCAAGCCAAATTACCCAGAAAATAGCCAAGACAAAACATTTCCATACGATGGAAGCTCTCAAAGAAGACCCAAAAACCTTAAAAGCGATCTCCATCATCTGAAAAGCATGTTGAGGAACAACCCAAAGCTCATCACCAAGCTGAAATTCCAAATTTTTGGCAAGACATGTTCTTTAAGAAAAATGCTACTCATCACATAACTTTTACAGCCTCTCTCACAAGAGATGGAACCCATGTGGATCTCACGCCTTGTGAGCGAGGTGGTAAGAGGAGGCTGCAAAAGTTACAAGATGTATAGCATGTTCTTTAATCACAAGCTGAATTTCTGTGTGCAACTTGGAACCAAGAACACTTAATTCTCAGCTTAAATACAATACATCCATACTGTTATTGAAATTACCATAGGAATAATGCACATTTAAGAACATATTAAACTTAGCAAAATAAATAAATATACCCTCAAACTAACAATTCAGAGATACAGTGCTGTGGTACCCAAAAAAGGATAGCAGGAAAGATCAACTGAATAAGCTCAAAAACAAACCCATAAAAGAGAATATACCAAAGGTTTCATATTAAAAATAAATAAATAAATAAATAAATAAATAAAAACAAAGAACAAAAAGCACATAAAGAAAGAATAACTTTCAACTAAAATTCTAAAACCATTAATCAATCAACGGAAAAGCAATCCTCAAGACATTCTTCAAAGTAGGCCTATTATAGACCCAAAACCATCCTTAAAGACAAGACAACTTGAAAAATAAAGATTTTTAGGCCAACAATATACTGATATCTAATTGGAATAAACTTCTATGAGTGTTAAACCCAGATATGGGAGATAAAATGAAACTAACAACTCAGTAACCAAACAGTACTAAATTAGAACTTATAAAATTAACTTTAAATTACTAGAATTCTGTAACCTTCATCTTCACAGGCTTCCTATGTAATTTCTAATATGTACATGTCGTCCAGATATCTAACTGAAATAAAGTTCTAAGAGCATCTGATATGGTAGCCTTCGTCCATCCCAAACCACAAACTAGCCAGAAGTTAGTCAACACTCCAGATGATAACCACTAACCAGACTTTCAAAACTCTAGATTGGAAAGAAAACCCTGTGCAAGAGATCAGAATCTTGAACAAATACCAGCCAAAATTATAACTACTATAGCATAGGCCTGCTTCTAAACATGAGTCATACACTATGATGCTTTAGCCCGCTTCTAAACATGAGTCATACACTATGATGCTTTAATAACATCCTAATTCTTTGATAGTCTAGGAAGCAGCAATCACAAGAAGTCCAAGCATATGAATAAAGATTACATGGAAACATTGTTGGTGAGAAAAAACACTCCTACCTAGAAAATGACAGATGAAAAGCATACACAAAATTCTTAATGACATTGAGAAATAATTGGTAATAGCTGAAGTAATTGGAAAATTGTAGAAATAACAGCAAATTATGATCAAACCTTTGCCGCACTTTAACATGTTGTGCCAGCTTCCAAATATCTGAAAAAATATATATATACAAAATAAATGTAAAATTATGAAAATATGAAGAATAAGACTACAAGCAGTCCATTTCTAATTTTTCATAAAAATAAAAATAACATATATATATATATATATATATATATATATATATA
>JAESVK010000475.1:817132-834313 GCA_017140935.1 Hamamelis virginiana | reverse complement strand
AGAGAGAGAGAGAGAGAGAGAGAGAGAGAGAGATGCACACACAAATTATCTATTAAAATAAAAAGAGAAAAAACCTCGCTGTCTCTTGAGAGTGCCATTTACATAGTAATGTTCATGTGAAACAAGTTATCAGATGTTGTGCAACAATTCAGCTAGACCCAAAAAAAATAAAAATAAAAATAAAAAATCAGTGTAAAGGTAAAGTTGAAACAAATGCACAATTAAAACATCCAAAATGAAATGTAACTAAGAATGCATTTGTGTGCATGTATCAAACTATTTGCCTTTGTGTGAGTTGGTGTGTATATATGTTGCTCGTTAATGCACTTGGACGTAAGCTTTTAATACTTAAATGAAAAATATGATTAAAAAAATGGAATAAATAAATCATCCAAGGAAGTTCAAAATGTACATATAGATGTATATACACACAAACACATATGGTCAGCCAAATTTGGACACTAAATATTTTTACTCCTTCATGCAGCTTATTTTATGATTAGGTTTTGTTAGGACCTTAGCTGCAATAATTGTAGTTCCTGTGCAACACACCAAGGAAACACTAAAGGTCAGTCTAATGAAGTTAGATGTCATGAATTTCATTGAAGTACTCCCACATGAAAAATCTACATTATTTATCAACATTCTCTAATAATTCTTCTCTTCTCAATATTAGAGAAAGCGTGTCAACTTTGATAGATAAAGACACAAGGGTAACTTTCGTCAGTCAGTTTTTGCAGCTGTTTTTGAAAGGATTAGAATTAATAGAGCAAAACCTTCCAACCATAGGAACGGATCAATTAAGGTAGTAAACCCATGTTTGCATTTGTATTCACATTGTTCAATTTTTATTCTTTATTGTGGGCTACAACTTCAAACACAATATACACTAGAGCGATTTGTGGTAATGATATAACTGGGTTCTTAAGTATGGTTGAGTTCAATATAATGGTAGACCATGATGAATGAGAAAGCCCCATAAGCATAAAAGAAGATTGAGCAATAAACAGAACTTCAAATTTGAGCAGAAAACTTTGCTGTAGGTTTGTGATAAACATTGTTACAAATAATAATGGTCACCCACCTTGCAGCTTATCCTCACTACATGTAAATATCAATGAATACAGACAAAAAGACCCAGTTTGAAGATTGCCTAGACTTTAGTTATATGTCCTAAAGCAATCCTCATATTTCAATGTCGAAGATTTTGGTGTAGCCAAAAGGATAGACAAAGCAACAAATAATTAACTTTCTGTCGGTAGTGTTACATCCGAGAGTACCTTCATATTATCGTTTCCTATCTTAATCCTCTACTGGCTTCATAAAGCACTTGGATAGACAAAAACTCCAGATGTGAGAAATTGAATTCTAGTCCAAAAGAAATTACAAAACCAAGCTGCTTTTTCACACAAATAGCTAAAACTCACATAAGAAACACATTGCAATGCAGTAATGGTAAGAAATTATTTACAAGCTAAGATTAGAAAACACCTACAATAAAAAATCGATGACACCAAATACTGATACAGAACAATAACCCAGATGAGATAACTTCATTTAAAATCTTAAAATTTTAAAATCCCAGTAGAATTTATCGAAAGGAGCTGAAAAGTAGATAATAAACAAAGCATATCGATAAGAAATACTTCACAGACAAATAATCTCAACACAAGCCTGAAAAATTGAAATCAACAATAAAAGACAAAGACCCAGATGAGAAAGCTTCATCTAAAATTCTAAAAATTCAGGAACCGATAATAATTCATGGAAAGGAGCTGAAACCCAAATGAGAAAATTGAACACAAATGAATCCAGAAAAATAGAATCATAACATCTGATAGGAAGTCAGAGAGAGAGAGAGAGAGAGAGATACGAGTGGCCATATGCATCTTAATGAGCTTGAAATCTTCAAGAGTTAGGCCCTTCTCTTTGTCAAGTGGGTGCACTACATCTACCTCTTCCTGGTCCAGAAGCTGTTTGCTGCATCAACGAAAAAATCCAAACCAACAAAACCAAAATAAAAACAAGTAAATAAAAACATACGCAAACGTAAAACAAATAAATCAATAAACACACAAACACAAAGAAGAAAAAACCCTAAAGAATGGACTGAGATGAGTTAGAAACTAACTAGTGAGAGGAAGTCCAGAAATTAGCAGCCATTTTTTGGGGGGATGGAAAGGCAACAACTGAATTGGCAAACCGTTGATGACTTCAATCCAGATTCATCAATTCTGAATTCACAGAGCTAAGTACGCAACGTTTCATCAGGACTGAGAATTCAGGCCATACTTGCTGATTCGAATTGGGTTGGATCAGGACCCGGAAGCTGGAGGATCTTGGATAACTCAAACCCAAAAGTGAAAAAAAGTCTAACAAGATCTTGGGTCAGATTTGGGCCAGATTTGGGCTTATTATAGGGACATGTTATTGCAATCCTTTCCAACTATTAGTCCACCCCAATCATCTGTGATTTTTTACCGTTTTATAAAAAAATACATTATTTTTAAGAAAACTAGCCCCGCTATCTACTAGAAAACATCATTTTGAACAACTTTGTAGAAGAAAGTTTTTCCAAAATCTATCATTTAAGTAGACTTTTTGACCATTTATTGTTTTTACAGAATATTTCGTAAAAATGCCAAAAAGTCTACTTAAATGATAGATTTTGGAAAAACTTTCTTCTACAAAATTGTTCAGAATGATGTTTTCTAGTGTATAACGCGGCTAGTTTTCTTAAAAATAATGTATTTTTTTATAAAACGGTAAAAAATCACAAATGGTTGGGGTGGGCTAATAGTTGGAAGGGATTGCAATAACAAAGCCCAAAAATTGGGTTTTGAGTTAAGGTGGGATGGGTTCGAGATTGAGGTATCAAAGTTGTTTGACAAACGTGATAAAATGGAGTTTTTTTTTTTATATATAAGAATGACCTTTTAAAAAAATATATTTGTAAAAATGACCTTCAAAAAAATATATTTGTAAGAATGACCTCCGTTGACTTGATCATCTCATGGGCAAGTAGGGCCCACAAAACATATGTGGAACCAAAAATCATTGTTTCAAACAACGGTTTTAGAAGACTTTTTTTTTTTTTTAGTTATTATGTTTAAACAAATTGGAAAACCTTTAACATGAAATTAAAACAAAATATACCAAAACACTTTAAAAAAATATATTTTAAGCGGTGAATAATCACAAGCCAAATGATGGCTTGTGGTTTTTTTTATGTGGTGGACTTGGATCTCCATACGCCCCACAAATCTCGAATTGCGGTCTCTTTCCCTGCTTATTGACCAACAACTAACATTGATGTATACTATGTGGCGAAAAAAAAATGAAGGTGTGGTTTGGAAATGTTTATGGATTGTTTTGGATGATTGATGTTTATGCTTGGAATGTTGGCTTGTGGTTTTTTTTTTTATTATTATTATTTTTTTTAAAGTATTTTGGTATATTTTACTTTAATTTCATGTTAAAGGTTCTCTACTTTGTTTAAACATTTAAAAAAAAAAAAAAAAAACACTCTATTGAAACAGCGGTTTTTGGTTCCACCTATGTTACCTGCCTATGTGGCATGTTGATCAAGTCAGCGGAGGTCACTCTTACAAATATTTTTTTGCTCATTTTTACAAATATATATATATTTTTTTTAAAAAGATCATTCTTATAAAAAAAAAAAACTTGATAAAATGACAACTAAAGATGAGTTCAACCGGTTTTTTATTCACCATTGTATGATAAATTATTAATTTTTTGCATTTCATAAATCTATACGGCCTTAAATAGAGAATAAAATATAAATACAGTCTTTTCAAACTAACTATAAAATGACTAATTTAAATATTAAATAACAGTAAAAGAGCGGATCTAACCTCAAATAGAACACTATGTTGTTTTTACTTTTTAATTATTATTTTTATTTTTATATCTAGCAAGAACATTGTATAAGCTTGTTTTTTTTTTTTTTTTTTTAAGTGAGATCATACCATTTATGAAAAACTTTCAACATCATCAGATATTCTCATGAGTTTTACCACTTCCCCCTTCCTAAAGCCAGGAATTCTGGTGAGGAGGGGTGGATTTTAATTTACTATTAAAAGTTTATTCCAATTTAAAAAATCGAGAATATTTTTGTTCAATTTTTTATCTTGTTAGTTTGAGGTAGAAAAAATTGAAAAAAGTTATAATCTATTTATATTTGATAAAAAATATTTTAATTCAATACATTTCAATTATTTTCGATGGACTCTTATCTGTTGAAAGAGTTGTATCATGGCTTCATTAGTGCATCTCCAATGCATTCATGCCATTTGATGTGCTAATGCCAAAATTTTGTGCCTCAAGTAGCATCAATGTTAAATTTTGGCGAATATGTGCCCCAATGCATTAGGGACTTTTTGACGAACTTAAAAACTTAGCCAGCTGAGGATAAGTTATCTGGTTTTTATTCAGTACTGTTTGATAAGTGCTTTTCTTCTATAAATCAGTTCAATCCTGTTCAAAAAATAAAGCATACTCACAGATTTTTTCAAACCAACTGTTACCTGTTTTACATAAAAATCATATAACAAAAATAGATCAGAACCATCTAGACCCAGCTTTCAAAGTTCCTAAACAGGCCCTTATTGTTATATTTTGGCATTTTACATTTTTTTTAGGAAAATATGACTTGGTATAAATGGCAATTGCCATTTGAGGTACCAAATTTGGCAGCTCCATGTGTCATTACTAAAATTTGACATCCAAATGGCACATCATTGGAGCAACTTATTTGGGTGTGTGGACACCCCATTTTTACCAATTATTTCTATCATATACTTATACAAATGATCAACTCGAAGAGTGGATTATTTAGTGAGAAATTGACCTTGTAAAGACTAAACTACCTAAATTGTCATTTTCTGAGGAAAATGACAATTCATTATTTCATGTGTACATTTGGATTGGAATCAACCCATTTGTATTACATTTGACTTTTGAGGTGTTTTAGAACATCCCTGTAAATTTTCATGGCATTCTGATGAGAGCTCGATAGGTCATTAGGGTTTTTGCGACTTGAGGGGCATTTTCGTCATTTTTCTCGTATAATTTCCGAATGACCTCCGAATTCGAAACGGATTGTTTCATTGAAATTATATGGATGTATGGAGTGAAGTTGGAGTGCTAATTGAACCTTTGAATGGTTATGATATATTCGCCCAAAATCGATCCCACAGGTAAGAATGAGCTGAATTAGGGTTTTATTCAAATCGACCGTGAATTGGTCATTTTCACCAAAATTAAATATTTTCAAAACATGTTTTCAAATACCAATTTCATATTAAAACCATGTTTTTAGAAGTGGTTCAAGCCTAATTGATCAATTTTATAAAACAATGAATGGTCATTTGACTAATTTTGACACAACCGGATCAATCGGCTAGCTTTTTACCAAAACCCTTGACCATGGTCAAGTATTTTTGACCCAAAAACCTTCTAAAAGTGTGGAGGATCAAAACACGGTTGTTTTGATACCTGGATCATCGAATTTAGGTGAGAATTGACCAAAATATGACCAAAATACAAAATCCCATTGAAAATTGGAGAAATTTGGGAAAGTCACTACGGTGACCGTCCTAGCTAGGACAGCCAACCGTCCAACCCAGGACGGCCAGCCGTCCAGGCTAGGATGGTCATCAGGATGGTCGACCCCATTTTTCATTTTTGGAAGTTTTCACCTATTTTGGCCGATTTAATTCAATTTTTTGGGGCATTTTTCGAAGGAACTCAGCTTGTACACCCTAGAGGGATTCATTCTAAGCCCTAGGATTGTTTTTAGATGGATTAATCTCCACCATTCAATGATTATAACCCTAACTCTATAAATACACTACTATAGAGTTAGAGAGGAAGAGGTTTACAAAGAGTTCAAGAAGCTAGGGTTTAGAAATTCGTTTTTGGTTCATCAATTGAGGAGAGAACCAGAGTGGAGAAGAGGGAAAGAAGAAAGGATTCAAAGCTTTGAAGCTTGAAGAAAGGTAGCCAATAAGTGAGAAGAGGGGTAAGTGTTCTATCCTTGTTCATATATTTCATTCTCATGTAAATCTTCTTCTATGCTATGGTGGAAGTTCTTCTCATTTTCATATGAGATGAATCATCTCCTATTTTATGTGTTTGTTATATATGATAGGATAGTCTCTTGCTTGTTCATGCGTGATAATATCATATTAGCTTGAGTTTGATTATCTATGGTATTTGTTTAATATGTTTGCATGTTAGAATAGGATGTAGTTCATTTTTCTTATATAGGACAGTAGTATATTTGTGTGTTTAGGAATATGTAGGTTTGATTAAGATGTCTTTTATTAAGATTTTATGTTAGTAAGCATGTTTAGAATGCTTTTTTTTTTTATGATTTTATGTTAGTAAGCATGTTTAGGGTGTCTTTCATTATGATTTTATGTTAGTAAGCATGCTTAGGATAATTTTTCAATGTGTTTGCATGATTTTTGAAATCTTGTGATGATTATATGATATCCATGATTGTGTAAGTATGTTGAGGCATTTTTGTAGTGAGTCTTGAGTCTTTCTTTCGTGTTTTTATGATTATTTAAACACTCGATATATGGTTTGAATGTATAAATTGTGTACGAGGGAGCGTGCAAAGGTAAGATACTCCCCTTGTGTTTAAATTAATTGTTTAAGCATACTTTTGTTAGTTTTGATGTTATTTTGTGTAATAATCTAGTCAAGCATGTTAGTTCTGATTTTTGTTCATTATTTTGAATGGATTAATTATGCTAATTAAGTCCCATAGAGTCAAGGTTCAAATCTGTCCAGATTTGAACATGGGCTTAGATGAGGCTTAAATAACATTTTTAAGCCATGATTTCATGTATATTTTGTAGGTTAAATTTGTATATTATGTTAGTATGCATATTAAGGTTTTTGTTCATTATTTTCCATGGATTAAGAATGATTTTTAGGCTATTTAAAGTATGTATTCAAATCTGTCCAGATTTGAATATTTATTTTAAAATGGCTTTATTATCATTTTTAAGCCATGTTTTCGCATGATTATTATAGTATTCTTGTAGTATATTCATGTAGGATGCATGCTAGGTCATTAACACGATTTTTATTACTTCTTTTCAAAGTTTTTAGAATGATTTAAAGTTCACTTTCAAATCTGTCCGGAATTGAAAATGGTCTTAAATGACTTCTAAAAATTATTTTAAGGCCAAATCCAACTTAGAAATATGCTTAGGTTCACATAGCTTAATTAGTGTGCATTTAGGAGCATTTTCATGCATTGTTAGAATTGATTACATGCTTATTTGTTTAAATTTCAGCATGCATTGCATTAGTATATTAGGATTTTAGACAAACTTGAGGGCTAGTTAGAGACCCTAGGCTTAGGAAGGTCACTTGACCTTCCCTAGGAATTTCCTTTGTTGTAAAGATCATGATTTGAATTGTGTGTTTTATTTGATTTAAGTGTCTATCTTCGAGAGATTTTCTATAAAAGATTTTGATATAATGTTTATGAAATAAATATGATTTTATGAAAGATTTGATTATTAAATGATTTTCAAAAGAATTTGAAACGTTTTAAGATTTTTACCTTCGAATGAGATTCTTCCCGATATGATTTGTTTTCTTGAAATATCTTTGAAAAAGATTTTCAATAGGAATTGAATTCTAAAGATGAGAATTATTTAGAATATTTGGATTTGAAGAAAGTCTTTTAATTTGAAATGATTTTGAATAAATGATTTTAAACAAATAAAAACTCTCGAAGTTAGAGTCTTGAATTAGGTTGAATACCTTTGATGATATGATCGATTACAATAGGAGAGTCCTAGGGTAGTCGAACTACGTGGACTTTGATACTTGCTAGGTGACACTAGTAGGTTACGTAGGCGCTAATAGGGCTCAAGTTCGCCCTAGGATGCCCGTAGGGTATTCTAGGTTCTTAGGGTTTGTTTGTATCTTTTCTTTATTATTAATATAACTAATATAGATTATTGCATTTTATATCACTACTTTATTGGTTGATTTAGATGATTTAGGATTGTTTGTAATAAGAAATTTAAATAGCCCAAATAAATTAGAAGTCCTTTAATTAGGGCGAGGTGGGTGCCTACAAGTGAAAGCTTGTAATCTTCCCACGTCGTAACCTAGCCCCCGGATCCAACTCTGGTTTGTAGACTATCTTTTCATTGAAAATGGAGTTTGTTTTGTTTTATTGAAAATAAAATATTTTTATGGTTTCCTTATTCCTTAAAAATAAGGTGGCGACTCCTTTGTTTTGTTGTTTTCTTAAAATCTCTAATCATCGCCTGGTGATGATGTGGACACCTCACAAGCCCGTCAAAAAGGCTGGTCCACAAGGTGTCAATGCCAAATTTTGGCAATGGCAGCTCAAATGGCATATCATTAGTATCGACATTATCAAATGTCATTCTCTCAATAAATACAACCAAGCTATTATCCATGAATTGAAGCTATTAGGGATTTGCCTAATTCTTATAATGACAAATCAAACCCTAGCTAACTCTATTTACCAAGCACATAACTATAAATTTTTTTTTAAAAAAAAGGGATAGGAGAGTAAAATGAATGGGGCTAAAGAAAAATGAGAAGGAGCGGATTCAAGATTATTAAAGTTTGTAGGATATAAAATTAATTTATTTGCAGAGTATAAATTTTATTTTAAAAATTTGAGGGGGGCAATTGCCACCCCTCAACTATACATGGCTTTGTCCATGCCCCCTTCTTGAAAATATCCCATACTTGAGGTGCAAGAAGGCACAAGTGATAGTTAAAGAAGTAGAGAGGAACCGATTGAGTCTAGAGAGAGAAAGTGTGGGGGAGATTTCCACATTCAATCGTACATCAATGTAAGTAATTTCCTTTAGTTTTATGCAATTTATAGTTTCAATTGAAGTAATTTGATACCAATAAGAGTATTAATTGGTCAGATTTTGGTTATGAATAAAAAAATTTGAAGGGCTGCGAAATAGTGTAACCAGCCCACTTTAGGCCCATTTTAGGATGTGTTAAAGTCAGACATGTTATACACCTCCATGATATTCAAAATATACTTTTTGTAGCATCTTGAATCATCAAATTCAGAGATGTAACGAAGGAGATATGAGCTTTCAAAGTTTGAAAAAAATTTGATGATTTTGTTGAAAAACAAATTTAGCTGCAGAAACTGTGGACAAAGATGGAATGGACCAGTTTGGGTCTAAATCAGTTTTGGTCTAAACTGGGTTGGATTTGAACAGAATGGGGTAAGAACTAGTTTAGGTTTGAACCAGTTTGAGTTGGATCGAGTTGGGTCTGAACCAATTTTGACCAATTAAAAATATAATCATTTAAACAATTTCGACAATATTCAACGGGAAATACTGTCACAGTAATACACGGACTGTATTTTGAAAACCAATTATCGGATAACTGTAATTTTTGGCAAACATGACATTGATAAAAAGAATAAAGTGCTTTTGGATATTGTATAAAGACTTGGCTATAAATAGAAATATGACATTCATAATTTGGGGTCATGATTGGTAAACCAGTTATGATAATTGGTTTAATAAGAAGATTAAACCAATTATCCAAAGATTATTTTTTCAAGTTAACTATAGTTTATTTTATTTATTTATTTTTTTAAAGTGGAGAACAGTAGGAGATTGGTCATCAATTGTAAGTTATTATAATAATTATTTTAAAAGGATAGAACAGTAGGAGATTGGACTTCACTTGATCCGACTTTTAATTTAAAATTTTCAAACACGTCCTTAAATTATAAATAGAAATAAAGGATCAAGGGGAATGGTGCCACAACTTTATCCTCTTATGCTATCAATTAATCAAGTTGTTAAATGCAAAGCAGAATTTATTTATTTATTTATTTATTTTGTCGGCCATATATATTAGTAAGGTTAGTTGTTAATACTTAATGGGGAGGAAAGCAACAAATGGGCAAAAAAACCTCATCTATAAGAAATAGAATCCAAGACCTCGTCCGATAAAATGAGAGACATGAACCACAAAACCAAAATTCCTATTTGATATGTTAATAAAATTTTTGAGGACATGAAAAATATTGCATTGTGGGGGTTAGCGTAAGTGGAGAACATTTTAGTATCAAAACTCGACCATTTTTTTGGTCGGATCAGATTTAGGATCCGAACCAGCAGTGAAGGATCTTGGACCAACCAACCAAGACAGCAAGTTCAAGTAGCCTAACCCATCTTGGGTCAGTTTTGGGTTTGGCAAATTGGGTTTTGAGTTGAGGTGGGCTAATTTGATGGTTGAGATGTCTTGCTATGCTAGCAAAAAATCAAGTTGTTAAATGCTAACTAGACACAAAGAGCTTTCTTTTTTCCCAAGTGATAGAAGAAGATTAGAAGTTATCTATATTCCCAAATTTCCAATGTTAACAAATGATCGAGTATCGATGCACTTCCATTTGCTCGAATCCTTTCTCCTAAAAAAAAGGATACATGTCATTAGGCTACAAGCCATTGGTAGAAAAATAGAGCTTTCTGATATGGTAACAAATTGCTGAGAAGCTATATTATATATTGAGGAGGATGGTGTAAGCTGGGAAATTTTCAATTTCAAAATTTAGCCCACTTCTAGGTTAATTGTGAATCAGGATCCAAAGTGGTGGAGGATCCAAAATCAGTCCAAACCAAGACTCCAAACAGATTAATTTGATATTAGGTTAGTTTTGGCAATCATGAAAATCTAATCACCTGAAAATAAGCCCGGATGATTTTATTTCAATACTGTACAGTAAGTCCGTTTTCTCTCAAGCTGGTGTTTGGGAATGAAGTAAAAACGGGACATCCGAATTTGCTTCCATACGATGGAGTCCATTTGCGCATTGGTTGCGGCATTTGTGCCAATGATCCATTTGTGGAATGAATTTGGAAGCTTAATTCCTACAATCATGGAATATTAAAGGAATGAGTGATATATGCAGGTCTCTTTTGCTCAAAGCAAATAGTACAGCAATGACACTGGTGGCCACAGAAAAACCCCAGCCCAATTCCCATAGCTGTTGCGAATAAGCCCACCCACTTCACCTAATCATGGATTACTTACTTGGGGCGGAGCCATTTGTATTTAATTTATACCATCGATCCCTCACCAAGGAGAGACAAGTTTTTACTTCAACTAGTGTTTTGATGTGTTCTAAAAGAATATACGAGGATCGGATGACCACTCAATGTATAAAATTAAGGCAATTCAATGCGTAAAACTTTACTATCAGTGTCAGGTCTGGAAATCATTGACGGAATTTTCGTTTACTCACGAAGGAGTTGTAGGCATCACTATCATTTGATAATGGATCATGAAATGATGTGCTAAACTTCACAACCACTCAATGAAAATGACGGTCTACCTCTCACAAGAGGCTGCGTTGCCTTTGGGGTCCCTTCTAAAAGTAATATTTCTTTGAAAGAGTTAATTTTTAATTATTATTCACTTGACCTCATGTAGGAGTTTTTGACTCAATTTTCTTGTGGAATTCTGGTCCAAATGGGTTTCTTTTGTGAAAAGTATTATCATATTATAACTCGGTGACCAAATTTCTTCTTAACTTCGCCTTCAAATTTTGGTCAAACTTTTCTTCAATTTGACTCACCAACCCACAATATTCAAAATTCGCATATGTAATTTAAGTCATTACTTTTGACTCATTACAAAGACTAGTAAAATTAATGCAAGTTATTATTATTGTTTGGAGAAATTTGTCAAAGGTCCTATTTTAGATATTTTTTATGCTTAAAGTCCTCCCCAAAGAACTTTCATGCCAAAAGTCCTTTTGGCATTAATTGGACAAAAGTACTCTTTCTTCCCAACAACCTTCAACGCCATCTCTATCCCTAACCCCAAGTTCACTATGCTAGATCCTAGATTTCACTACTCATGAGCTAGACTTCACCACCCAAGACCGCGGATTTCACTACGTCGAAAATGCGTTTCACTACGTCAAAATCGGACTTTTTGGAAAAAAAAAATGTTGTTGAACATAAATCATTATTTTATGAAGACCGACGACATTTTTTTTTTTTTCAAATCTAAGGGGAGGTTTTGTAATTTACGTTAAAATTTTTTATGAATTTTTTTAGATTTTTAAAGTTGTCATAAAATCGCTTCAATTTAAAAATTTGTGGACCAAATTAAAAATTGGTATAAAATTCAAGGTACTAAAACGTAATTAACCCATGTGGTTTTCTAATGAGCACATGATTTTTTTTTTTAGGAAAGTTGGTGCTGACGTGGCACTGACATATATCATTGAGTACTGATGTGGGACTGACACATGGCATGACATGTGGCACTAAGATGCCGGCCATGTCATTGCCACATCAAATGTTCTGTCAAGTTTAACTAACGGTGTTGCTGTATGGCCTACATTGGCACCACAACTTTTAATTTTGTACTAAATCGAGGCTAACTAAAGTTTGTAGCCTAAATTGAAAATCGGTATAAAGTTGATGATACTAAAATGGAATAAACCAAAAAAAAAAAAAATACAATCATTTGACTTATTTATTTATTTTAATTGCGTAGTAGTTAATGTGAAAAGATACGTATACCTACACATGAAATGTTGTTATTTAATATTTAATTAAAAGAGTTAAAAGAGAGTATTTTGGTCTTTGTAAAATACTCCGTATTGGAATATGAGAAAGACAATTTGATATTTTATACTCCGAACAATTTAAACATTAATTACGTGTCGATCATAACAAACTAATAAAAGATAGTAAAGCGTAATCTTATTTTAAAAAATAGGGAAAAATTTGTTATTCGGAAAAAGTCATGGGAAATTATTTGTAATTTTCCCTTATTATTATTATTATTTTCCAATCTTTACTTGAACTAGTCCACTGCAATTTGCAAATAACATCTCTTTCCTTAAGATTATTTCCAATCTTTACTTGAACTAGTCTACCTTTCCTTAAGTTTTACAAATTTCTCATATCTAAGATTTGGGATAAAATTCCAAATCCAAATCCAAATCCAAATCCAAATCCATGGTTGCACCCCAAACACAGGTATTAAATTTGATGGCTCCAAATCCAAATCCCACCCCTCAAATCCATCTCCAATTCATTGAATTAAAGGCACTTAAGCTTCATTAATGCTTGATTGTTTGAACAATCTCCCTAATTCATTATATTGACACAATTCTGAGTCTTTTTCACAATTTGTTTTGAATAGTCTTAAAACTGAATCCTGACAATAGCTGATGCAAATGCCAGAATAAGGTCAAACATGTCAACTTGGTCTCTCTCTCTCTCTCTCTCTCTCTTCCAATTCCACAAGCTCATGACAAAACTATTACTATATGACACAAATGAAGCATGAATTATTAAATTCTGATCTGCATTATATTATTAATTAACCAAACATGGAGTACAAATACCCAAAAAAAATATAAAAAATAAAAAATAAAAAACCTCTCCCATTTCTATTTCTTGTGCTTTGTATCAAAGTATGGTAAACTCAAAATTACCTTCCACTTTTTAGGATGACTCCCTATTTCTTCAAATTCCCAACACGGAATTAGGAAAAGAAGCAAAGATAATACATCTTTGGTGTAAAGGATGAAAAAAACCATTTTTAGTCAAAGCCACAATCAGATGATTCACATCTTTTCTGCCGCATTCGAGCTCCCCATGACATTTTCTTGCTTGATTCATTGTTCATGCTCCTCCTCTTCAGCTCTGCAAGTTGAGACTGCCATTGATCCTTCCACTTGCCACTCTTATCCAATCCCTGGGTACAAAAAAATCCCACATCAACACAAGAATGGTAAATCAAAGGAGAGGAGAATCTCATACCAAATCACTTACAAATGGACCTGACTACAGATTATTTTGGTCTACATAATATTAATTAATAAGTATTAAAAATTTGATTGGACCAAGACACATATAGTTGAGAAACTTGATGAACAAAGAAATTTGCTTTTCATTACAGAAGTGATGAAACTAGGAACAATAAAATGATGGTTGGAGAAGTGGAAGAGAATTAAAATATCACCTAATTAACATTTCTACCAAAAATCCCCCCTCCCCCTCTCTTTTTTCCCTTTTTTAGAAAGGATGCGAAGCGAATTCACCAATTCAAAAATAAGGTCAGAAAACAGTAGGCAGCTAGAGCTGCAAAATTCTAATAATTCTAGATAAAATAATTCCCACTTTTCATGAATCCCGAATTCCCCTAAGGTTCGATTATATATTCATGAATTCCCCTAAGGTTCGATTATATATATATATATATATATGGAAGGCATAAATGAATATTAATTACAGTGGTTCTCCTCATTAGAGAGTACATATCTCCATCTCTTCCAATAAGCTAGACAGCTAACTTGCTAGATACAGTGGAAGGCATAAATGAAGACTGATTATAGTGGTTTCCTTCATTGATTACATTGGTACTCGTTATTTCCAAATTTTGTCATTTTCAACATTTTAATTTAGGTAACTTGTTTTATATGAAAAATCATTTCCAAATAATGTCATGTTCAGTAAGTTCACCTCATGAGTCATGACAGCTAACTTGCTAGACACAAAGTATTCTCCAAAGCATGCCATACTCTGTCTAATCTAGGGGATTATTGCTTCTATAAACTGTGAAAGGTTTTTCCCTTTTTTGGGTAAAATTTTAGTGAAAATTGTTTCTACCAGTTTCATCCTGCATGAAGAGACGCACATATATCGCTCAATAAAACTATTATTTGAAGCCACCATTGTACTGTTTCATTTTGTGGGACATGTTTTTCAATCGGGACATGATTTCTATGGACACACAAGATGACAAGAATCCACAGAGACAAACAGAGCCTATTAAATCCTGCAAATCTAAGTCCAATAAGGTAAAAAATTGCGTAGCTCGAAGTCTGAAAAAGGAAGAAAAAATTCTGCAAGTCTTTGATGCAATCAAATAAAACCGAATGCATACAAATTCTATCGAAAGTTAAAAAGAGAAAAATCCCAATTATAGAATATGAGATGCAAAGCAAGTGCAGCAGCAACCCGAAAACTCATAAGAATCAGTAATCATGATATAAATGTTCTGTAAAATACAATATAGTGCCCATTTCATAAACCACACATTTAACTGCAAATAATCAGGAATTTTATTTTTCCTCCACACCAGATTGAAACATTTGCATAATGGAATTTACACCAATATTAACATAGCCCAAAACTTACAAATTTTCTTCGTACTAGGATCAATTTTCAAATCTTCCTGAACTTCTGTCAATTGAAAGTTTTAGCCTCATTACTTAAAAAAGAATAAAACAGCCTACTCCTATTAATGCTTTTCCCAAATTGTTCTTTCGTTGTTCTTGGAGAATTTACAAATTTGCAACCTAATATCTTTTCCAGCCCAAATTTAGCCCCAATTCTACCTAGGAACTGCATATTCAACTCAACTCATCTTAATAGAATCTTAATCCCAGCAGCCTAGGCTTGGTTACATGAATCCTTTTTTACCATTCAGCTCTATCTAGGAATCCACACACCATTCCTAAATCCAATAAATACAAATTCAGATGAATTTACTGAGAGTAGTAGCTGAATTTTAAAACCATGATCACAGTGAAAAAGTAAAGAAATACAATGTTAATGTTAGCAGAACTTTGAAAAATTAATATAAGATCAAATTCCAAATCAAAACACACATTACACATCATTCAAAACCATCTTTCACCGACAATGAAGAAGAGTGAACAGAAAAAGCAATATACCTGATCATATTGGAATTGTTTCCTAGCAGAGAAAGCCAAGTGCAAACCCTTAGCCAAATCTCTGTCATACAAAGCTCTTCTGTTGGGATCAGACAATGTCTCATAGGCCTCCTGCACCTTAATGAACCTCTTTGTATATTCCTCTGTACGCTCAGGTGGTGACACATCAGGATGATACTTCCTTGCCAGTTGCTTATACGCTTGCTTGATTTCTAAGAGACTCCCACACTCTGAAATACCCAATAAATCGTAGAAACTCTCTGTGCTCGATTCAGTCATGTAGCGGTCGTCAATGGCGGCATTTGATCTGGTTCTAAAAGACCCAGATGGAGTTTTGATGAAAAGGGTTGGTTTGTAGAGGTGGGTATTGAAGCTAAGGTGATTACAAGGTTGAAACATTGACTTTTTGGTAACGATGTTAGGTTTTTTGCAGAATTGGAAGTTAGCTGAGCTTCCTGATATCATTCCCTGGCTCATCCTTCGCCTCTGTCCCTATGTTTCTCTCTCTGGTGCGCATATATTTATACCTTCTTTCTTTTTTAATCTTGGGGGGGAGAGGCTCGGAAGTTTCTATGTATTTTTCTGTGGGTAATGGTCTAATGGATTTCAGGGAGGACTGTAGGAATCATCATCAATAATATAATTAATTAACATCTTAGATTTGGACTATGAATTGAAATTCTCTTTTCATCCTTCTTCACGTCTCTTCATTTTTAAATTTTAACTAGACTCGTATCACATGAAGAAAAATATTAAAATATATATTTAAAAAAATTTTAAAAATAAATTAAATTTTAAAATATAAATTTAAAATGATAACTTTTAAAATATTGGAGTGAGAAATATAATAGGATAATTATAAAAATAGCGAGTGTGCTGAAATTTCATATATATGCATGCTATTTTATTTTTGTAAATGTATCGATTATGAATCATGGTAAATATTATTTTTTTTTTTTTGTAAAAGATAAACATAGAAAGTAAATGTTAGCATACCAAACTCTAGTGTTGATTTTATATATCGGTATAAATTACGTCTTAGTGATATTTACTTTCACTTTTAAATAATTACTCCCTCCGTCCCATAAGAATAGGCATCTTCCAAAAAAACACGCATATTAAGAAAACTCATTAATGCATTGATTTATGACTTTTTTGATCTTTTATTTCCAAAACTACCCTTATTCCACAATTACATTTGGTGTCATGTTAAGGCATTCTTGGAATGATAAAGGGTAATAAAGGAAAGTTAAACAAAATATAATTTAACTTTTCAAAGGGGACTAATATTTTGGGACTTCCAAAAAAGGAATAAAGGCCTATCTTTGTAGGACGGAGGGTGTATATTTTATTTGGAGATATAAACATACAAAAATATTCATTTATAAAAATTAATAAAGTTA
>JAESVK010000475.1:705570-722132 GCA_017140935.1 Hamamelis virginiana | reverse complement strand
AGATGTACTCAAACATTAAGCTAGATCAACCCTTTATATTTATACTCAAATTATAATATTAAACATGCCTGAGGTAAAACCTATACCTATACAATGGGGTTAGTTCATGAATAAAAAAATAATAATTGATATTTTTATCAACCTTTTTTTTTTTTTTTAGTTTAATACTATATTCAAACTCAAGAAATTTTCCTTTTTTTTTTTCAAGGTTCATTAGTAGCCACATAATTTGGGAATTCATCTCATGACCACTAATCCCCTATAATACCTCCTTTCATTTTCTTAAACGTACTTAACACGGAAAAAAGGTTTCACTTGTTTTCTCAGCTGCCAAACACTTTTTTTTTCTCATAGGTAATCATAAAATTAAGAATTTTTTAATTTTTTTTTAAACAATTGGGCTTGCAATATATATGAGTCCACGCATCACAATGCACTTAGCCGGTGGCTACACATCTCTGCATAGCCAAACATGAGTAATGCTAAATGAACCAGATATTAAACTAGAATTTTTAAACCATTTGAAGTGGCAGTAATATATTTTATATAATTTGGTGTATTTTTTAAATACACCAAAGTAGAGGTAATATCATGCTGACACATCATTTGGTTTAAAAAGTTTGGTCTGTTTAGTATTTTCTTTTTGAAACATCAAACTCGTATTGTTTTGGATTTCTAACATATGTGAGAATCAAAATTTCACATGCATTGATATATATATATATATATATATATATATATATATATATGAATTTTTGTCGAAACCAGCCATTAAATCTTTGATAAAATCATGGTAATTTACTGAGTTCGTGAAAAATAACAAAACTTGGTGGTTGATCTTCCTAGGTCACATAAATTTAGGAAAAAATAGCAACGAGTTCGAAGTCATGCAAAATCCCACGAAATATCACACCCCTGAGTTTGGTCCACCATTAAGGAACTTTGAATCTCTGTTTAAACTCCTTTAATGGCCAAGCAGTCCTTTTATTTTCCATACTTAATTAAAAAACAATAACAGTTATATAATAGTGATTACAATAACAGAGAAGAAATTAATAAATTAACTTGAAATTAATGGGATTATATGATGGCATGTATTTGTTGTGGTCAGATTCAGCCACAACTGGACATCATGCATGACCCAGCCATATTCAATTTTTTTTACTCATAAAACAAGATATTAACAAAATTCACCCATTTACAGACATACCAGTGAGTCATGGTTTATGAATTAATCCTTTTTAAATTTAAGGGTCGTTTAGTTATAGGTCCTTCCAACTTTTTTTTTTTTTTTTTTGTGTGAAAAAATACCCTCCTAAATAAAAATGCATTGAATTTAAAACATCCATTATTATATGCCGGATTGTGAAATAATACCCTCCTATATGTTTATTTATTTATCTATTTATGTGTGTTTTTTTTTTTTTTTTTACAATAAAAGATGATAAAGGTACCACCTTTTACTCTGTTTTATGTTCAGATACACTTTCTTTTCTCATTTTATCAATTTAAACATTTTCTTTTCATACAAATTTGTGTATTAATAATTTTCTATAATTTTATATGTGTGTATCCCATTTGGGATTTTATTAGACATATTTTAGTGTTTATCTTTTTTTAGCTAGAATGATAATGAGAAAGCTTCAACCCTTTTTATCTGTTAGTTTTTCGAAAATCAATTATTTTTATTTTTATTTTTATTTTTATAGTTGTATTACAAATGAAAAAGAAAGACCTTTTATTTATTTATTTTTAATCAGGGATATGTTCAAAAACACAACATTTTTTCAATTTTATCAGTGAGAAAGGTTCCATCTTTTATCTTTTTTTGGTTCCACTATTTCTTTTCTCATCTTATTAGTCCAAACTTTTTATTTATTTATTTTTAATCAGGGATATGGACTCTTGTAGATCTCAGCTGTTGAATCAATGGGTCATCTCTTGGTTGGACATTCACCAAACTTAAATAAACGATCTATAATGTGCAAATGAACATTAATTGGATGAAAATTTATCATCATTCACTTCCAACTTAACTGAAAAACAAGTAGTAAAGAGGCATGCAATGAAAAATAGGAGAGCCTGTTACCTATAAGAAAATCTTTACATGTTTAATGCATGGTTTTACGAAAATTAATTGATTCTTAATTCCTTTGCTTGGCATTATTAAGAACCAATTGACATCTAATTTAGAAGTAAAAGTCAATCATTCTCTCCTTTTATTTTGGAGAAAATACCGAAAACCCCCCTCAACTATTTTTTTTATATATTATTTTATGAAAAGGATCATATTAATATTACTAAGAAGAAACATAAATACAACGAGGGTATATAGAACCCATAGAGTCATAGTATAGTAGCAATTAACACAAGAGGAGAAGGGGGTCCATAAAAACAACAAATTGATCCATAAAAGACGCCCCCTCAACTATTGATTGCAACACTTTGGCCCCCTAGATTTTCATAGCCTATTTTATGGTAAACCGACTTATTTGATCACTGTGGTTTTTGGTGTGCATGACATGAACAGACAGATTATCCAGTCTAACAGTTTGTTTTTTAAAATACAATTTCAAAAACTTATATATTTTAAATCTGTTTTTTAATCTAACATACTGTTTTTTTTTTTTTAATCTAACGGTCTGTATTTTCAAAAATTGACGTTGGATTGGATAATATGTCTGTCTATGTTAGGCACGCCAAAAATAACAGTGATCCAATAGTCGGTTTGCCATAAAACAGACTGTGATAATCACGAAAGGGGATTATTTGTCACAATTAATTCAATAGTTTAGGGGGACAAAGTGTTGCAATCGATAGTTAAAGAGGGGGTAAAGTGTCACAAAGTGATAGTTGAGGGCTTTTTCGATATTTTTCCCTTTTATTTTTGGTTAAGCTTTCTTTTTTATTAGTACTGTGTTTATCATGAGACATGCAATTTTAATTGGCTGTTTCATTTTCTTGAAATTTATAGTGCTTATAATTGCCTAGTATATGACACTTACAAAAAGGGCAGCACCATAGGAATTCTATATATGTTTGATCCATGCACTTTATTCTAGTATATATATATATATTCAATTTTTATTCAAATGCAGTTTTAATTGTATCTCTCTTTTTTTTCCTTTTTCATGCATGACGTGTTTTATGTAGGTATTTTTAGTGTCATGTCTACTTATCCAAATCCAAATTTGATTAATATATTGAATGGATACAAGTTGACAATTAATTTCAAAGATATGAGGGAAATATTAACAGATTTATATTTGGAATAATATATGGGTACGTCTTGATATGCTTTCACGCGCTCGAACCTAAAACGTACATGTCTCTTATGAAAGTGGGAACACATGCCACTAGGCGATGAGCAATAATGAGACAACCCAATTAATTAACATGACAAAACAATGGACAAAACAATGGCTATGGCAATCTTTAAGTATAAATGTGCCAATAACTTGTTGACCTAATGGCATGTATTGTCACTCTTGTTTGACCGATATGGTACATTATGACTTGGGAATTCAACAAAAGTACTAATACAAACAATCACTCATTACATTCAATTAAAATTCTCCATTATTCACTTACAACTGTAACTGATAAACAAAACCATAAAGAGGCTTGGCAGTGGTGACTAGTGAGATGCTAGTTAGACTGTAACTGCCTTCAAATTAAACAGACTAGAAAATTTCAGAAAAACCCATGTCCATAACCAAAATTATGGACATGAGAATTTGTAGAGGTATCACTTATTTTAATAGGTTTCCTCTCAAAGTGATCAACATTATTTCCAATATTAGCATTCATAAAAAAGGATGAAGAATTAGCAGCCTGAATTGAGAGCTTATCAGCTTGTATAGCTACATTCTTCTTAAGCTCCTCCATTGCCTCCTTCAATTGGTCAAGCTCATGCAAACCAAGCTCATCAATGGGAGCTTCCCACCAACATTGGCATTGACTTGCTTTCCTCATTTGGCTAAGCACATCTCCTCTCTTTTTCTCACCTTCTAATTGATTAAGGACTTGAGTGAGCTGCAAATTAAGATTGCGGACACTAGCATTACGTTGAGCCTCAACGAGATGCAGTGAACTTGATGAATTTGGTAAAGGGTTTCGAGTAAAAAATTGATCGATGATGGACTCAACATTAGGATGACCAAAAGAGAATGCCTTTCCAGCTGGGGAAAAGACTAGTATCGCGATTTCAACCCCACAAAGAGTGCAAAGTTCACTAGCCTTCTTGAAAAGACCTGATCGACGTTTTGAGAAGGTAACTTGGAGGTGATTCTTTATCTTAATTTTTGTAATTTCAATCTTTTGGCGACCCATGCTTGGCTTCTTCACCATAGCTGCTACTAGCAAAGAAAATTCAACAAGGTGTATATGAGGAGAAAATGATTTTTCTTTTTCTTTTTTTTTTTTTTTTGGTTGGATTTGTGAGGAGTTGGAGGGGAAGACATGGGGTTTATATATGAGGTGGTAGTGTCCTTTACATTTACTTTGGAAGCTGGCTAAACTTACCCACTTAGTCTTTTGTATGTGGTTAATTTCTGATTTGGGAGTTAAAAAAATCGTACAGTTTTAATGCAGGGGTACTTACCCTCTTAGTCTTTTTGTATGTGGTTAATTTCTGATTTGGGAGTTAAAAAATCCTTACAGTTTTAATGCAGGGATATTATGAAAATTGATTCTCCCATATTTGCATTATGGTCTCTAATTTGGAAGTAAAAGTCAACCATGTTGAGTTTTGATTCATATGGAATACAAGCATAAGAAAGAAAATAAAAATAAAAGAATGGAAAATCCATTAAACTGCCCTTATCAAACGTTACTTTTCAACTAAAAGCATTAAACATGCCATAAACATACTGAAAAAAGAGATCCAGGATCCTTCTCATATCCAGAAGTGTTGTTTCCTCATCACCATGCACCAGAATTACTAACCTTTCTAATCAAATCTTCGTTGAGCCTCATCATGTCCTCAAAAGGAGTAAAAGCCAGTTCCATATCCAGTTGTGTGAACTCAGGTTGTCTATCTGCTCTTAGATCTTCATCTCGAAAACATCTGCACAGAGAGAAACACAATCTTTAACATTAATCACAGTTTTCCATTTAATGCAAGAAGTAATTAAAAAATTGAATTAGGACCCAAGAAAACAACAACCGAGCCTATAAAATTACTTGCCTTGGTTGAAATGAGTTTTCATTTTCTTTAAAATAAATGATATATATATATATATATATATATATATATATATAGAGAGAGAGAGAGAGAGAGAGAGAGATTCTGTTTTATTTTCCTTTCTTTTCCACTTAACTGAGGCTATAGAAGTATACAACTATTTGCCTTAGTTGAGATGAGTTTTTCATTTCCCTTAAACCAAATGATATATAGTTAAGAGATTCAATATTATATATTCTTTTCTTCTCTTTTCCTAAGACTCACTTCATTTCCCTTACAAAACAGAGCGATAACTCGGAGCACAGTAAAAATAAGCAACAATTATAGTATATCAACAAAACTCAAACAGCCAGTGACCAAAAAGTATTACCTAGCTATTTGATAGTATTTAGCAAAGCCGGAGACCATAAGCATTTGCTTAAACATGCAGCTGCGGACTTTGTGGTAGAGCATAGAATTCTCCTGGCTTCAAAATACAGATTAGAATTAATCAGACCAGCAAGCCATGAAGAAAGTATTCCAAGTAAAAGATAGCTATCAAATTATGATCATTCAATTAATCGTTGTGCCCAAAGTCAAAGCATACAAATATTAGGCAACAAAACGAATGAAATATAACATTCTTGCATCCAATAAAAATAAATGAAACACATCTAGGTATATGCATCATTCAGATGGTATAGACACTACTAGAAAAAATGCCTACGACGAGTGTTTAAAACACTCATCTTTATGCTAAGATGAGTGTTATAAAAGAGTCGTCTATTCCAGGGTCGTAAAAAAAAAGACGAGGGTTTCGGAACCCTCGTGATTTTGAACAAAAGACGAGGGTTTAACACCTCGTCTTTTCTAGAAACTACGAGAGTTTTGCACCCTCGTCCTTTCTCAAAATAACGAGATGTTTACACCATCGTCTTTTCTAGTTTCAGCAAATGGCCTTTTGGTCAAAGACGAGAGAATTTACGAGGGTTTTGCACCCTCGTGTTTTTAAGAAACGGCGAGAGTGTTGAACCCTCGTCTTTTGCTCAATTTTTGATATTATCATGCCTGGGATTTGAGAAAAGACAACAGTGTAAAACCCTCGTATTTTGTCTTGATAAACTTTTTTTAAATTAGTCCTTTTGGATTATGCAATCAAAAGAATCATATGACATGCATATGACCATGACTTGTATCTTGTATGACCTGTAACCTGGTTTTCATATGATATGCATATGACCTGTCACCTGTAACCTGTATACATGCATATGACCTGTAATCTGTATACATACAATCACATACACAAACACACCATTAAAGTACCTAGAATAATTAAAAAAGAAACAACTTGCAATATACATAAAGTCCAAAAATCTTCAAGGTATACTCCGTATATGACATATAAGTTAAAAAGTGGCATCCATGACACTCAAATATTTGAAATCCTAACTATTTATATGTACATACAATCAATCAAGTCATCCTCTATTGGAAAATCAAATCCTAAAAATGAGACCAAAAATAAATCATTCACTCGTAGAAGCTAGTTCCTCTATTTTCTGGTGTACGTGTAGCTTGATACATATCTTGGAAACCTACATAAATGCATAAGATAAACATGGTTAAAAGATATCCCAACCATTTGAAATACTATGAACAGGATGGCAATACCCTTTAAAAAAATAAATTATAATTTAAAAAAAAAAAAAAAGGAACACATCCCAACCATTTTTAATACTATGAACAGAAGGCAGCCATTCATGTCAACGCAAGCCAAGGCCAATCTATTGAAACCAAGCTCATAGTTAAGGATTCCTCATATAGACGACTTCAAGAAGTTTAGATCCAAATGTTCAGGAAAGCACAATTTCTCATCTTCCAAGTTCAGACGTGGTACAAGCATTCCATGGTTGACATTTTCATAAGCAACAACTCATCATTTCAAGGTAAAAGAATTATACCATGTTGAACCACTATATTATGGTTTTAAAAGCTGAGATTCATAAATATTAATATCCTGTATAAAGATATGCTAGCGCCGAGCACCCTCAATGCAAGTGAGAAACATAATCCAATTAGGGGAAAAATTCTCCTCTTAGACAGGGCCCACAGCATTATTACACCCACTGAGGTGCCCCATAATTAATGTGATCGAAATTTGGGCAGGTGAATAATGCAGCAGTACCAGTCTCTGAAGCCATAGTAGAATGTTTTTAGGACAAGATTCCAAAAGGACAAGAGTTAAGGCCCAAAACATTGTCTTGGTAGTGAGAAAGTATGCGTGCTAGGAATTTAAAAGAGGATACAATGCCTGATAAAATTGTCCATATTGCATGTATGGATGTCCAAAGTTACACTTCTAATCAGGAAATTTCCAAAGTTATATTACAATTACATAATTAAGCAAGCACACCACTACAAAATTTTATATCTTAGGGGTAAGAGCTGGTTCATACCTGCTCAAGAAAGCACATAGCACAGAGTCCAGCCATTTGATTGAAAGAGATGTCCACTGCTATATTTTGAATGATGCACTTTACAATCTTAACCTGCCATCAGAAATCACAAAATCAAACTAGTGAAACCAAATATACTTGGGCACCAATTGTTTCACAGAAAATATGAATAAATACTTCCTCCAAATGATAACAGTATGTTATCTACCATCCTACTCTCTAACATCGGGGACAGTATCACAAAACAAAATATCGACATATACCTTACATATGATCCCAAATATACTCCAAAAGTTCCACTCGAACCTCATCAATTTGAGAGCTATTATAACTTTCATTACTAGCAAACTGCCATTAATGAACAAAAGTGCCATTTAATAAGATATTGAGAAAATTAAACTAGTAAATAATGATACGCTTAATAGACATAGTATCTCACCAAATTAGCTAGCTTGCCCCCCCTGGATTCCACGATATCCTTCATATACCTCAAGACATAGTACCCACATTCAATTTTCCCAGATTGTTTCGGGCACTACATACATGGGAGATTGCATATATATAAGATCAAGTATGCATATCCATAATTGCTTTTCTAATCTTCAAAATATTAAGTTACTACCTGAACTATGTCAAAGGTTGCCTTCGTCTTGCTTGGCATGAAGTTCTTATTGAAATCTAAAATTTTGCATGCACTGCAAAATTCACTAGATGTCAACTTTCTCCATAGTTAAACTTGATTAAAACCATAGTAAAGCTGGACAAAGATTACATACACTTACTTTTTTATAATGGTCTGAAGAGTTTCGTCTATTGCATTGCCAA
Organism: Hamamelis virginiana; assembly: GCA_017140935.1. NCBI lineage: Eukaryota > Viridiplantae > Streptophyta > Magnoliopsida > Saxifragales > Hamamelidaceae > Hamamelis > Hamamelis virginiana. Next base: position 713,687 of record JAESVK010000475.1, on the reverse strand, counting down.
GTGGATCAAAATAGAAGGTATGGCGTTCCACGGGTCAACAACGGCCAATACCCAATGAAACCTTCAATACATTTATATACTCACATAAATATAACAAATATTAGATTACAATGGAGAGATTGAGCACTAAATGTGAAAAAAAAATTATAAGTACCTACCCAACACTAAATGGATAGAAACAAATTTGACCCGGTTTTGCAGTGTTCATAGAGCCACATAATAGTTCCTGATTAACTTCAGTTGTATGTCCTCTTCTACCAGCAGGTAGCGCAAATTTCAAATCACACTGTTGAACCCCTATCTCTTTCAACTTGCTAAAGAGAGAACTATTAAATAGAAACTTGTGTTATAATACAAGAAAGTGTAAATGGAAAATATTAAAGACAAAGCATATAGTGATCATAACTAACCACATGTATACTTTGATCATTGAAATGCCAATTTCTTCGAAGTTTATTACGTGCATTATCTCATCTCTGAACACGGGTATCTCAACCATAAATTCACGCTTTGGATCGTACGTTTTAAATACTTCCGCATGAACTTTGATATTTAAAGCATGATCCTCACAATATTTGGTGGCTTGATCAAACAACTTACCAAAAGATCTAATGCGATCTTTATAATTCTTGCCACTCTCATATGGCCTTGAAAGTTGCCATAAAAGAGAAAAATAATATATAAAATTTTGAAATACTTTGACAAACAATGTGGTAACATATATAACCTAAATGTTATGCTTTGAGGATTACCGTGTCAGAGTTAAAAATAATAAGATGTCTTGGCCATGCCACATACCCTCCAAGTGCCTCATCAAGTGTGTTTGCACCTTGAGTCGGTATTGGGAGAAGTTCCTTGCCATATTCAGATCTCTCTAATGAAGCTACAGACACACGAACATTTCTTTCACTAATTACAGCACCATGTAGAATATTCGATTCGAAATTCTCATCCAACTGTCCATGTGCGACAATCTTGTCGATCGATCCCAATGCCAGTGAACATTCAACTTGTCTAGTCTGCAATCAAAACAAACCCACCATTGTACTTAATGTATTTATGAAAATTAATCACATTTCATAACAATACTAATAACGAAAACATTACCATCTCCTGTGGTGGCCCAGTTGGCATGGGATCCTTTTGTAGAATTGCTTCATTGCCTGTATCATTCTGTATGGTCTATATCTACATTCAAAACAAACAACACATTATTCACATAAAACATGCTCCACATAAATACTTGGTCAAATATAAATTACCTTTTTTGAGGGTTGCACATCTGTGGCACAAGGTGGTACATCCACTACTGGCTTCCTTTTCCTATTTCGTTTACAGCTCTACAAAAATCATTTATAAGAACAACACACACCAAATCATGCATCAATATTTATCAACTCGTCAATAAATTTTCGTAAGAACAATACAAAGCAATACCTTCAGTGATGATAGCTCATGAGATAAATGAGACATTCGTTGTGAGTTAGGTTGCAAGCCAGATGCGCTGCATCTAACACTGTTCGATTCAATGTTCTCAGCATCAAGAGAAAATGAGTAGTCGCCCTCTGGAACTTGCCCCCCAAGTCTGTGCACTTCGGAGGCAAGTGCCACCATAAACTTTTGCATCTTCATCATTGAATTCGTCACTTCTAAAGGCAAAGAACTTGTAGGTTGAGGGGTATTAAAGAAGTCTGTCAATGTGAAACCATGACCTAACCCCCTTACTCGACCACCGTGCTCTACCATACCCAAAGCTTGTGCAAGCACATCGTTAAGACCCTCAGCGATTAAACTCCCATCTTCAACTTGAGAAGATAATTGATCCTGCACATAATATTAACATCAATCCATCTTCTCACATAGATTATATATGCAAGTTAGTAGAAAAGTTATAAACTGACTTACAATTAGGTCCACTTTTTCCCTCACTTTTTCATTACTGCATTTTCCGTCCTTGACCCGAGCCTCCTTCCATAAAACATGCCTTTTAATAGGCTCATTTGTTTTTCGCTCACGTTGCTATTTTAACAATTAAACATATATATATATAATTAATTAATAATAAAGTACAACATACTTGCAATAAATAATCACAATTGCAAAATCTATTCATTTATACTAAAAAAAAATGCAATCACCAGTTCTTCCTCCAATCCAGCATATCCTTTTCTCGAAAGTCTATGCGGATATAAATTTTTTTTTCGAGATTCCTGTGCTTTCTTCCGCTTTGGCTGCAAAGTTCATAAAAAGTATTAATATGAGTTACATTTTACATTTTTATGTAAATTACGATTTAACTTAAATATTTATTTGAAGAGTAAAACCTACATACCTCCCAATCCTTACTAGTTCGCTGCATGACAAACCCCTGCCAATGTTCTTTTGTAATAGATGTATACTTAGCCGGTGGGTCAACCAATTTCGCAAAATTATCAAGGTTAGGCAAAATAAATCTCTCATACAGCCTACTCTTGAAGTCACTAAACCGGTCTCGCACCAAGTTAAGAACATGTGGCTGCCAATTCTTGAAATTATGGCACTCAAAGTTCTCCTATCTCATTAACAAATTACAATATTAATAAAGTAAGGATAAAGTAATAAGCATATAAATAATATAATCCTGTACTCCTCCTTTTTATACCTCTATTTCCACCATTATCTTAGCTTTGATGCTATCGGGTACATGTTTCCATGTGCTGCAATTAATAGGGCAGAAAGATCGGCAAAGCTTGCCACATTCAGTAGATACATCTTTACGCGTGGGGCCAATTGGTTGCTTTTTTGTATTTAATACTACTAATAGTTTCCTGCCATGTAGTTGCCAACTAGGTGTGAGCTTTGTTGGGCCCCTCGTTTTCCTTTTTTTTGGTGAAATGGTGCGAGGGGGGCTTGCACTTGCGCTCGTACTGCTTTCAGAATTATTATCCATTATGCCTGTTCCAAACAAATGCTAATACAATAAGAAATCGCGCGACATTTAATTGCAATGTATAAAACAAAATAGATAATTATGGAATTGAAATAATGTCAATTTCAAATAGTAAAACAGTATAAAAATATATCAATGGTGGGGGGAAGGGGGGATAGAGTGTTTCAACCATTCAATTTTATTAACATCAAAATAACATTGCACCACATTTACTCGTCCTCCCAAATTCCCTCAACATCCACTCGAACAAATGATGACCCACTTGGGTCAATTACATCAAAATGGTCATCATATGGCATTCCTCGGTCAACCTCAATATGTTCCACACAACCTTCATCACACACGTCGTCATTTGATTCGTGCATGTAGTCTCTTTGTGGTGTTGTTAAAACAACATGCCACATCGGATTAGCTTGGTCTTCTACATAAAACACTTGCTGAGCTTGGGATGCTAAAATAAATGGATCATTCATATGCCCTATCTTACGAAGCTGTACCAATGTGAAACCAAGTTCATCTACTTTGACTCCACCATTAATTTCCACCCAATCACACTTAAACACCGGGACCTTGAGTATGTGATAATTAAGCACCCATATCTCATCAATAATACCGTAGTAAATTGCATCACCCATCACCGGATTCTTGTCCTTTGCACTTGACATATGCATCGATGTAGCAACCAAGCTCACTCCACTGTTTTGGTTGACACAAACTTTATCACGCTCATGTGTGTAAAACCGACATCCTTTTATGACATATCCAGGTACTTTAACCACTTCATGTGAAGGTCCATGTGCTATCCACTCCAAAGTTTGTGAGATATGATTTGTTGAGCCTAAATTATCTTCAATCTATGAGAAGTTGTGTAGGTAGAAGAACCATATTAGTTATATATACAGTGTACAAAATAATGCAAATTGTTAAGTGTTCCATTACCTTCTTACGGATCCAATCAACAAACGTGCGGTTATGCTCATCTTGAAGCCACTTGGGTTGTTTAGATTTTTTAGGATGAAGCTGTCTCAGATGAGTCATATGCTCGCTATTAATTTATAGTGAAGCAAACATGTAATTAGGTATTGTCCAATTGGGAAAAGGGTACATAGTTAATTAAAATAAAACAAACATAAATGGAAACAAATAAAGAAAAAAAAAAGGGTCTTACTCAATGTACGGTTGGACATCAACTATATTTTCCAACACATAACGATGTGCTTGCTCCAAAGATTCTCTGCTAACCCTAACGAGTTTACCCCCAGATAATGCTCTACCAGTCCCAATCACTGTCAGGGATGTTTCGGTTTAGTGGAATGCCAATTGTATCTACATCCGATAAGTAGTGTGTAGAAAATTCAACAGCTTCCTCAGCAATGTAACATTCAGCAATGCACCCTTCTGGTCGATTCCGATTTCTCACATATCCTTTTAACACTTTCATGTACCTCTCAAATGGATACATCCACCTATAATGCACAGGTCCACAAAGTTGTACCTCCCTAACTAAATGTACCGTTAGGTGAACCATTATGTCAAAGAATGATGGTGGGAAGAATTTCTCAAGCACACATAACGTTTCCACGAGTTGATTTTGAACAGAATATAACACCGTGACATCCACCACTTTGCTATAGATATTCTTAAAGAAGAAACAAAATTTTGTAATGGCATGCCTCACATTCTTTGGTAACACTCCCCGTATTGCGACGGGCAACAACTGTTGCATTAAAATATGACAGTCGTGCGACTTGAGACCAAGCAATTTAAGGTCCTGCATTGACACCAAATTTCTAATATTTGAAGTGTATCCTTCCGGGACCTTGAGTTCCGACAACGTTTTGCACACCATTTCCTTCTCATCCTTAGACAATGTAAAGCAAGTTGGAGGCAAATATGTACGTTAACCCACGGTCGTAGGTGCTAATTTAACCCTTGATGTCATTTCCACCCAATCTCGGCAAGCATTTGCCCCATCCTTTGTTTTGTTGGGAATATTAAGCAACGTACCCACAATGCTCTCACAGACATTCTTCTCAATGTGCATAACATCCAAATTGTGCCTGACATGTAGTTTTTTCCAGTACTCAAGCTGAAAGAAGATCGATTTCTTAGTCCAAAATCTAGTAGGACATGTGTCATCGCCTTCAGCAATGCCTTTCACCTTGGCTTTTTTATTGCCTTTGTCTGTTATGTTGTCTTTGTTCTTGCCTTTGCCTTTGTCTTTGCCTTTGCCTTTGCCTTTGCCTTTGCCTTTGCCAATTCCTTTGCATTTGACTTTACGTTTTTTGGACTTTTTTCCCCACACAGTTGCAATCCCTTTAACACATCGCAATATTTCATCCCCACATAATGGTATTGGTTTTTTACCGTGGCATTGATTTCCGTTAAATGCCCTCATTTGGTATCGATATGGATGTCCATCGGGAAGAAATCGTCTATGTCCAGCATAACAAATCTTATGCCCATGCCACAATCTCTCAGAATGCGTATCCGAACCACATATCGGACAGGCAAAATATCCCTTCACCTTGTAGCCACTCAAGTTCCCGTAGGCTGGGAAGTCATTAATGGTCCACAATAATATAGCCCTTAAAGTGAAAGGTTGTTTCCGAAATGCATCATAAACCACAACGCCTGCCTCCCAAAGCAATTTCAAATCATCAATCAACGGTTGCAAGAAAACATCAATATCTTTACCCGGTTGATATGGTCCGGATATCAACATTGTTAGCATTATAAATTTTCTCTTCATGCATAACCACGGTGGCAAGTTATATGTGACCAGTAAAACGGGCCAACAACTATATGGAGTGTTATACGAGCCAAAGGGGTTGATTCCATCAGCAGATAGAGCCAAAAATCTGGCCACGTGCGATCCACTAACTTCCACGCAGCTGAGTCTGCGGGGTGTCGTAGTTGACCGTCCACTTTTCGTTTTTCCACGTGCCATATCAGGTCTCTTGCAATTTGTGGGGTTTGGAACATCGGTCTGAATCTTGGGATGGGCGGAAAATACCAAAGTACTCTTGCAGGTACCCCATTCCGTTTCTCCATCGGATGCTTATCATCCATCCATCTAGATGTGTGACAAGTTGGACATTCAGATGCACTCGCATACTCCTTTCGGTAGAGTATACAGTCATTGGGACATGCATGTATTTTCTCATAATCCAATCCCAAAGCAGTCAAAGTCTTCTTCGCATCATACATGGATAAAGGCAACACATTGTTTTTCGGCAACATTTCACCCAACAATTGGAGCAACTCCGTAAAACCCTTGTCTGAAAAACCATTACTGGCATTGAGCCTGAAGAGCTTTGCTACTGCAGATAGCTTTGTAAATTTCGTGCATCCAGGGTATAATGGTTTTTCGGCATCTTCAAGTAACTTCTTAAACACGTTAGGATCACTACTGCAGTGCTCCTGTGCAGCCCTAACCATTTCTACAGTATCAAGCACATCCTCCGATGGATACACATGAAATTGCTGAGTATCGACATTATTGGCATCTCTGCTCAAAGATGAGCGGGTAGGCAATTGCTCTCCATGCCAAATCCACGTGCGATACCTTTGATCGATTCCATGTATGAATAAATGATCTTTAACCTCTGCAGTAGGCAAACACTCATGATTGGCCAAATGAAGAGAAAATTTTGGGAGCTGAGGAGTTTATTGCCAAAACGGCACCGTTTACAACTCATTAATGTAATTTTTTTAAAAACAGAGTGAACCTAATAAAACGGTCGGCAAGATTGAGGGTTTTAACGAGAGTTTTCCACCCTCGTGATAACTCTTCTGAAAATAGAGATAAAAATTGGCTAAATTGATTAATCTAAGACGAGGGGTTTTATACCACCCTCGTCTTTTCTAGCCTTTTAACGAGTGTGTTTTAAAAACCCTCGTTTTTATTGCCTTTTTACGACAGTTTTAGAGCACCCTCGTCTTTTCCCTCCACCCCTTGTCGTCGTAGCCCATTTTTCTTGTAGTGAGAGTAAAATGAGAAAATAATATTCTTGGAAAAGAAAAATACAAAATAAGAAGGATGAGGAACCATCATGAAGAGAGAGTACACACTGCTAATATTGGAATCAGAGCAGAATTTTCATGAAGTAGAGAAGGAAAAACATTATGGTTAAGCTGGCATAGCCAATTTAGTATCAGTCACAGTACCAGACTACCAGTCAGCTCTTTATTAATTTCCCCAAATCATTTAAAATTTCTTAAGGGTACATTTGGTTCAAGGAATTGGATTTGGATCTTAAATTTTCAAATCAAAGAATTACAAATCTTAGAACTGGAAATACGTGAAATTTGAATTCCATTGATTGGATGAGTAGTTAAAACTCCAAATCATCTTGGATTTGGAAGTGAACTAAAACTTATAATAATATAATGGCAGCGGTGACAATGGTGGTGCCATAGCGAGTGGTTTGGTAGTAAAAGTTGGTAGTGGTGATGATTCAAATTAGTTGATAACAGCAATGCAATCATCGTGGTGGTCGGTGGTGGCCGCGGTGATTGGTGATGGCAGTGGTATCAGCAATAATGGAGGTAATGGCAACAGCCGTGATGGTGGTGGTGTGAATTGGTAGCAGTAGCACTGATAATGATGGTGGTGGTGGTGGTGGTGGTTGATAGTGATAGAATGTTTTGAAAATTGTGATGGCTGAAAACAGTGATGGAAGTTGTGGTAATGGTGTTTTCTTATATTTTCCTTTTTAAATCTTTATTGAGTAACCATGATCGATAAGGGGGTTGGTATAGATTACTTGCAAACAGAAATTGGATAAAATATAAAATAATAATTATCATAATAATAAACAAAGAAACAAAGAAACAAAAGTAAATAAATTAAAGACTAAAAAACCCTGACTGTAATGGGCCATTCAAAATTATCATCATATGGTATCATATTCGCTGCAATTTCAATCGAGCGAATATGATACCATAAATGAAATACACTACAACATGCGTGATGATAAATTTTGATGCAATATGGTGAATTCTGGCAATATGGGCAACACTCTCATGAGCTAGCAAAGATCATGGTTTGGGTAGTAAAGCTTGCTTTTGTTTCCTTTCTCTATTTTGAAATAAATATATTCCATTATTTACTGGATCTTGCTGCTTGGAAAGTTATATTTATAGAATATATTGGCTTGCGTTTTTTTTTTTTTTTTTTTTTTTT
>JAESVK010000475.1:684639-705470 GCA_017140935.1 Hamamelis virginiana | reverse complement strand
AAACCTTTAATATGAAGGATCCATGACTAAAAAATCCTTATTAAATTATAGGGCAATAAATTTGAGGTAATTAGAGAAAACAATATTGATGTTAAATTGCTTATTATTTTTCTTTGTTTGTATATATATATATATATATTTTATGAGGAGTATATATCCTAGGCGTACATAGTTGAATTTGGATCTAATCCTCTTGTGTCCATCCTCAAGCACATACATCCGATAAGTGAGAGAGCAGTGACTCAAACTTGGGGGGCTTCCGATTTCTAGGTTGTGATTCTTTGCCATTTACACTAACCTCATTGGTTACTAAGGCACCGTTTGGATTTGCTTTTCATAAGTACTTATTTATTTTTTTTTAAATTTGCAATATGCAATTACTTAGAAAAATTTTTAAAAAACAAATAAGTACTTATAAAAAAACAAATCCAAACGGCGCCTAAAATTTTAATTAAGGTTTCTAAAAAATTGCCAATAGTTTGTAGTAGCATGGCAAAAGTAGAAAAAGTGAGTATTCAAATGCTGTCACTGGCCCAAAAAAGCTCAAGACTCTAATTTCACCTTCCATGGAAATCAACATCTTGTATTTCATGAATCTTTGAGCGACTAAGGAGAAAACTTGTAATTAAAGTTCTCAAGTTTATGTATTTCAAAGCTCAAAGGACCTTAAATAACTATAGGGGATCCCCATCACCTTCATGGATTTAGTTGGAACTTTTGGTTAATTTAAAATCAACTTTTAAAGTCCTTCCTTCGAATTGTGAACTCTCCATTTGAACGGATTTTTAAAAATGATCTCCAACAGCTAGTGATCCATTTGAATAGGCTTGAGGGCTGTTCGGACGGTATGCGCAGAATTGTTATTTCAACAACATTTAGTGCTATCAGCTACCTAGTGCTTGATTGGTTATGAGATCCAAAGGCTATGAATAATTTTCAGCCTACTAAAGGCGATTAATTCTTCCTCCATTTGGAAGTTACCTAGTGAATTTATCATCATCCTCCAAGAGCATTCATTGTGAAGAGCTTCTACTCTTTCATATTAATTTGCTTCAACTTTGATTAGTCATTAATAGTTGACAACTATTAGTGTGGGCTTCAATATTGTACAAATAAGTCCGAGAGAAGCATTTATTATTAGGGATGGTAATTTGCCCCATCTCCACGGGATCCGCCCCGCCCCTATAGAGGCGGATTATTTTTGAATTTTCGGGATACAGGGTGGGGATCGACTTAAAAATATTTACCTTGCCTGAGTACGGGATAGGGTCGACGGATTTACAATGCCCCGCCCCATTACCCCGCTCAACCCCGCCTATTTATCCCCGTCCCGTGGGGATTCTCCATCCCTGCTTATATAAATTTTATATTTAAAACATATAATTTTATATGATTCATAAATTATATTTTTTATATTCTATTATATATAATATATAATTTGAATTATTAATGATCTCCTAACTTTTATGTCCCTCCTATCAATTTTAACATTTTTAACCATTTTTTAATAATATCGGTTACTTGATTTTCTCCTATCTCAGTAATCTCACTAACAATCTAACATTTTCTAACCATTCTTATATATTTCATATATAATAAGTCAAGTCTCCCTTACTGTGTTGAGTTGGTTAACTCTTTACTTCTATTCAATTATTTAAGCTATGACTCTGTTCAGAGTGACAGAAACAATGTTGTTAGAAGTTGTACTTTACACAACTATGTTGTCTATGTGTAAGGTGATCGACCTCTATAGTTTACAGTTTGTAGGGAAAACAAAAATGTATTTTGAAAAACTAACCGTTAGAGTAGATGCACTTCTTATAAATTACATATTCGCCAAAAATATAAACGATCCAACGATTATTTTTAAAAAACAACTATCTGGATATAAATTGTGACATTTTGAAGAATTAAAATATTATAATTTTTTATGGACATTTGTCAGAAACTGACTGTTAGATCACTCTCTGTGTCCGTGCATGAGTCCACATCATCACTGCGCGTGATTTGGGATTTTAGAAAACAAAGGAGTCGCCACCTTATTTTTAAGGAATAAAGAAACCATAAAAATATTTTATTTTCAATAAAATAAAACAAACTCCATTTAATGAAAAGGCAATCTGCGAACCAAAAATGGATCCGGGTGTTAGGTTACGACGTGAGAAGGTTCCAAGTTCTTACTTGTAGGCACCCACTTCGCCCTAATTAAAGGACTTCTAATTTATTTGGATTATTTAAAATCTTAATGCAAACAATCCTAAATAATCTAATCAACCAATAAAAATAGTGATATAAATGCAATAATCTATATTAATAATAATAATAAAATAATATACAAACAAACCCTAAAAACATAGGACACCCCATTAGCATCCTAGGACGGACTTGAGCTCTATTAGCGCCTACGAAACCTACTAGTGTTACCTAGCAAGTGTCAAAGTCCACGTAGTTCGACTACCCTAGGACTCTCCTATTGTAATGAATCACATCATCTGAAAGTATTCAACATTATCAAAGACTCTATCTTCGAGAGTTTTTATCTGTTTGAAATTGTTTTGCAAAACAGTTCAATAATTAAAAGATTTCCAATGCAATCGGAATTTTAAAAGATAAAACTTATCTTTTAGAAGCAAACCTCAATTTAAACTTCTTTTTCAAATCAATCATTATCCATGGAATTTCATTCCAAAACTATTTCTTTTTCAAAGAAATCATTTTCAACACAAATTCTTTTAAAAGACTCTCATTTCATGGGGAAACCATTTAATAAATCAATTATTTTCAATAAAAATCATTTTTAAAATCTCTCTCAAAGATAGACTCCTAAACTCATTACAACACTTAAATTTGAATGCAACTCCTACAACAAAGGAAAGTCCTAGGGAAGGTCAAGTGACCTTCCTAATTCTAGGGTCTTTAACTAACCCTAAGTTAGTCTAAAAGCCTAAAACACTAATGCAATGCATGCTGGAATTTAAACAAAATAAGCAAATATACATGATATTAATTCTAATAATGCATGAAAAATGATCCTAAATGCATACTAATTCAACTATGTGAACCTAGGCATATTTCTAAGTTGGATTTGACCCTAAAAATGATTTTTAGAATTCATTTAAAGGCATAAACAAATCTAGACAGATTCGAATACAAACTTTAAACCATTCTAAAAACCCTAAAAAAAAATAATAAAAATCATGACAATGACCTAGCATGCATCTTACATGAATATGCTATAAAATGATATAAAGAAACTATGCAAAAACAGGCTTAAGAATGGTAATTAAGCCACTTTAAAGTATATATTCAAATCTGGACAGATTTGAATACATGCTTTAAATAGCTTAAAAATCATTATTAATACATGGAAAATAATAAACAAATATCTTAGCATGCATACCTACATGTTAAATTAGAAAACTATACAAAACAACATCAAAACTATGCTAAAACATGCTTAAATAATTAATCTAAACACAATGGGAGGATCTTAACTTCGCACGCTCCCTCGTACACAGTTCATATATTCAAACTATTAAGTCCATGTCGAGTGTTTAAATAATCATAAAAGCATAAAAGAATGACTCAAGACTCATCACATATCAAAAAATAATGCCTCAACACACTTACATAACTATTAATATCATATGATCATCAAATGATCACCACAAGATTTCAATAATACGTAAGTATATTAATACTTACTTTAAGCATGCTCACACACATAAAATCATAATAAACAACTACTTAATCCAACTAATATACTCCTAAACATACAAATATGCTATTGTCCTATATTAAAAAAGGAAGAAACACATGCACATCATATTCTAATATGCAAATACATTAAACAAACAACATAAATAATTAAACTCAAACTGATATTACTCTATCATACATAAACAAGCAAGAAATTATCCTAACATATGTAGCAATAACATAAAATAGAAGTTAGTTCATCTCACATGAAGATTAACGGAACTTCCACCATAGCATAGAAGAAGATTTACATGAGAATGAAATAAATGAGATGAGGACAGAACATTTACCCTTCTTCTTCCTCCTTGACTACTCCATGGTGTATTTATAGAGTTAGGGTGGAAAACCAATGAATGGTTGAGATTAATCCATCTAAAATCATCCTATGGTTAAGGATGAATCATCCTAGGGCCAAGGATGAGTCTCCTTAGAGTCCTAAGGCTTAATTACATTTGAATTAATTCAAAAAAATCTAGCAAAGTCGGATAAAAGAGGTGGGAGAGTCCCAAAATTTGAAAACCCAAAAAATCAAGACGACCATCCTGGTGACCGTCCTAGCCTGGACGGCTAGCCATCCTAGCTTGGACGGTTGGCCGTCCTAGCGTGGACGGTCACCATGTGTGGCTTCCTCAATTTACCCTATTTTTTAGGGATTTTGGTATTTTGGCTCTATATCGCTCATTTTCAGTCCAAATTCGATGATTCAAAAGCCAAAACTACCATGCTTTGATCCTCCAAATTCCTAGAAGGTTTTTGGGTAAAAAATGCTTGACCATGGTCAAGGGTTTTAGTAAAAAGCTAGCCGATTGACCCGGTTGTGCCAAAATAGGTCAAATGACCATTCTTTGTTTTGTAAAATTGATCAATTAAGCTTAACCCACTTCTAAAAAACATGGTTTTATTATGAAATTGATACTTGAAAACACATTTTGAAGATATTTGATTTTGGTGAAAATGACCAATTCACAATTAATTTGGATGAAATCTCAATTTGGCTCATTCCTGTCCGTAGGATCAATTTTGGGCGAATCCATCCCAATCATTCAAAAGTTCAATTAACACTCCAAATACACTCCACACATCTATATAAACTCCATTAAACAATCTGTTTCGAATTCGGAGGTCATTTGGAAATTATGCGAGAAAAAGGACGAAAACGCCCATCAAGTCGCAAAAACCCTAATTACATGACATGAATGACATGAAAATTTATAGGGATATCCTAAGACACCTCAAAAGTCAAATGCAATGCAAATGAATTGATTCCAATTCAAATGTATGCATGAAATAATGAATTATCTTTTTTCCCCGAAAAGGATAATTTGGATAATTTGGTCTTTACAAGTCCAATTCTCCACTAAATGAACCACTCTTCAAATTGATCACTTTCAAGAACGAATAATAAAACAATTAGTAAAAATGGGGTGTCTACAATCAGTTTTTCAAAATCTAGTTTACAATTGGTCCTACGCACACCACCCCATACATAGTTTGACATATGGTTTGTAAAACTAATATGGAATAGGTATTTTGATAAACTAACCATTGGATTAAATTATATGTGTGTACACATGACACATCATATATATAAAAAATCACATTGATCAAACGATTAATTGTTTTAAAAAAATTCATATATTTGAGATGAGCTACAAAAAAAAAAAAACTACTGAAAATTGTTACAATTTTTTTATAATTTATTATTCTTGTTTTTAAAAATTAGCCATTGGATCAATGTGATTTGGGCATGCATAATGTATATATAAGTGGAATATCTCATCCAACGATTAATTTTCAAAATATCTAATATAACACTTGCTTTTTCAAGTGGATCCATTTGAGAGAGTCGTTGAAAGATTATTTATTTTAAAAGTATATTACAATCAACATGCATGCAATTTAGTGGTTTAGAACCTTGAAATACAAGCTTTTTAGTGGAGGTAATGGGTTCGAACCCTCTCTCAGAAACACATTTAATGCATTATATTTTGAATTTGTTATTGAAGGAATGGGGGCAAAGATAGAATTACATGCCCCGTTAGGGTACGAGGTGGGGATGGGGAGTAGTTTTACAATCTGGGACGGGGATAGAGGAGTGGAAAACCCTCCTCGTCCCGTTGCCATCCCTGTTTATTGCACTCCAAACAATCCTTTTTGTGTATGTGAGTGAAGGTTACTAGTTAACCCAAGAGAGTTGTAAGTAGTTGGTCTATTATAACTTGGAAAAATAGAATTGTTCTTGTGTATGTAAATGTTTCTCCATCTTGAAGGAGAATCCCTAAAGGATTGAGGAATTCTTGAACTTGGAACTCGAAGGAGTATCCCTAATGGATTGAGGAATCCTTGAGCTTTGTGATTGAGGTGTGGACATAGGCAAAGAGGGTCAAAACAAGTTAAAGCTTGTGTTTGCATTCTCTCTTTCCTTATCTCCTCTATTATTTCATTTTTTATTTTAGTTGCTATATATTTGAAATCGGACTTAAGTTTTATTTAGTAATTGATTTGAAAAAATTTTGCTCGACTCTATTCAATCCTTGATCTCTAGAGTCAATACTTGGGACAACTGTAAATCTATGGAGAATTCATATTTTTAGGAGTTTAAATTCTTAAGAATTAAGATTATTATTAATAGTGTGAACCTAATATTTTAAAAGAGATTCTTTACACTAACTAACCATTTATAATGAAAATAAAAGTTATTTTACCAAATAAGGGTTCCAATAGAAGTCCTTCCATTTATTCTGCAATAGTGATTCAATTAAAAAAAAAAAGAAAGGAAAATGCTGAAAACCCCGTACCCTCTTCCCCTTTTTTTTCCCGTCTGATGTTGCTTGACTTAAAATAACGTGCAGTGCATGTGTTCATTTGTTTACTTCAAATACCTATGCTGTCAAAATGCACTGCCTCCGAAACAGGTCAAATCAACACTCTGCTTTTTCAAAAAGAGCACTTACTACATTCATTATAGGAGATTTTTGAAGTAGAGTATACTTCATCAGAATCCTGCTTTATTTATTTGAAAGTAAGTAAACAAAGGCATGGAGAATGCACAAGATGAGCTGGATGAACTAATCTTACAATTCGAAGAATTGTTGCCGGTACCGGTGAACTCTAAGCCGGCACAGTTAAGGATTAAGGTGGCTTTGGGAACAATACAGACATATGCAGAATCACAGCTCAGTCGGAACATCTTGGCGAGCAAGAAGGTTCATAGTCATAACATTTTCCATCACATGGTTTAGCAGTTCCGAAGAATAGATCTCAGCCTCTTACCATTGCATGTCCCATACTTAACTCCACAAAATCCCCTTCCCAAAACCATCCAAAGCAGAGCCAATCACCATCAATCCCCCTAAAGCATTCCCATATGAAACCAAGCACCAGGTGCCCTGGAACTATGGCTTTGAGGCCGTTCTGTCTACAGGATAGAAAGATGAACCCATATTTCGCCTAGCAATGTGGGCTGTTTCAATTACATTATGTCTATGTCCACCCAAATCTTCTGCGGTCATCTAGGTAATCTTGAGCTTGCTGTGGCCTCTCTTGGCAATACTGGTATCCAAGTTTTCGCCTACAACCTCATGGTAAACCATCCCCCTCTCTTATCCATCTATATATCTATACATCATATGCTTTTTTAAGTGTTTTCACTATCTTTGTCCCTTTTTTTTTTTTTTTTTTTTTTTGAGTTTTCAAAGCATTTTGAGTGTTTTCACTGTCTTTTAAGTGCGTTGGGAGTGTTTTCACTAAGTTGGAAATGTTTTTCACGGTCTATTTTTTTAGTGTTTTCACGGTCTTTTAATTATGTTGGGAGTGTTTTCACTGAGTTTGGAGTGTTTTCACTGAGTTGTGAGTGTTTTCACTGTCTTCTAACTGTGTTAGGAATGTTTTCACTAAGTTGTTGATGTGGTACAGATGTGAATTAAATACGGTAGTGATGCACAAGATCAGTAGCATTGCTCAAAAAAAAAATTTATCATTTTTTGCCATTTTGGGTTATTTAACTTATTTTAAGTAAAAAATCATACATTGTAATCAAGTAACTTAATTTTTTAAGAAAATAACAAAAATACCCTTGCATGCATACTGACTATGTTTTTGTCGACATTAATTAACAATCTTGTAAAGTAAAGTAAAATGATAAATTTCAAATTTTAGCTACTTGTAGAGGTAGGCTGTGTTTGGTGTTTTGTAAAAAATTAATGTGTTTGTGTCAATTTTTAACATTGAACAGTTCAAATGACTTAAAGTTTTATTTGCATAGAGTTGAGTTGAAATTAAATCCGTTGAGACTTGTTTAGGATTAGATAACAAATATATATAGTTGGGGCAAGCCCCTCAGACTAGTCCAGGCGGTGACTGTAACGCACCATTGGAACAAAAAAAAAAAATCCATCGAGAAACTATTTGCTTCGCTTTTGACTAATTAATTTGTGGGTGGGGTCAAAAGTTGGTTTGAATCCATAGGTTTCGACTTGCACAAGATTAATTAGAAGTTAATACCAGAATTAAAATTAATTTCAAATTGTAATTTTATTTTGAATTTCATCATACTTGGAAAAATTATTATTAAGATGGAATTATGATTTTGAATTTTGTATAGCACAAAAAAGTGAGAAAGAAAATTGGAATTCTGCACAACTATCTATGTAGAGCTTGCATCATCATCGTTACGAAGATAGTAGCATCTTGATGGTTGTGGTTGGATAAAGTATTGACAATCAACTAAAATTTGTTTTCGTTAAACTAAATTCTGATTTCATTCCTATCTACAGTATTAGCTCTTGAAATCACGATTCCAATTCCTTGACTAACTCAAGGAATAGAATTAGGTTGTGTTAGCTTAATAGGAATTTGAAGCCAGAATCTCGGATTCTTGGAAATTAAGCAAAATGTAGGTGTTCTTCTTGCTTTATACTCGGAATTCTTGCGTGAAATGTGGGAGATGAAATCCTATCTAAAATGGTAGGAAATGCAAAATCTCGCTCTTGCTTAAAGTCTCCTTAGAAGATTTTTTCTCCAAAACTCCTGTTTTGAAATTTTTGATTGCTTAGCGTCCTTTTTTTTTTTTTTTTTGGTGGACTTATATACAGCAGACGTTTTACTAAAGGCAACCCATTTTATAAGTACAGCTCATTCATTGTTATTTTTACTAAAGGCAGCACAATAAAATTTTAATTAATATACTCATTTACCCTTTTACTAAATACAACTCATTACATAACAGAAATACTATAAGCAACCCATACCCCAACACCAAACCTAAAACATATTACCCCAAATACTTTTGTTTTAGATTTGTGTGTATATTATTGGTAAACATTATACCATAATGGTTATAAAATGTTACTTTTCATGTTTTGAAGTAAGTTTATTCCAAATATGATGTTTACCAATAATATACAAACAAACCTAAGACGAAAGTGCTGGGGTAATATGTTTTGGGTTTAGTGTTAGGGGTAATGGGTTGCAAATAGAATTGTGTCTAGTATTTAGACTTGGGGCATTTATGGCATTTTATAACTTTTGTTTTGTATAGTAATGGGTTGCCTAAAAATTAGTGGGCTGTAGTTAGAAAATGATAAAATACCCAATGAAAATTTTAAATGGACTGCCTTTAGTAAAATGATGTGTTGTATATAACCCTACCCTTTTTTTAAAAAAAAATTCATTTTTTTGGGGATCGTATTGCCCTTGAGAAGATCTCACGATTTTCTCACTTCTTTTTCTCTCTGCTATCTCGTGAAAATCATATTGCCGTAGTTGATGCAGTGATCGCCGGAGTTTATCAAATGTATTTACTGCCGGAAGATGCAGCAACTTCGACGAACTCCATGCATGCTCGTCGGCGAACACCATTCCATCAATTTGATACATCTCCCTAAACAGGAGATCACCGTCGACAGCATCAACGTGGTGGTTCCGGCATCGACGTGCTATTGCCCACCAAGATGATTAAGATCACAATGAGCTTTCACACAAAAATCAGAAGTATTCCATGATTGGAGACCGAGATTTTATATCCTCCCCATGAAAGACGAAGGTGATCTCGCCACTGCATGCAATTGTGGAAAACAAAGGTGATTTGAGATCAGGTTCGGTTGATTGCAATAATAGATCACAGGTGCAAGCGCTCTGCTCTTTTTTCTCCCTATTCTTCTTCACGGCGTCGACTCACCAGCACGACTCCATTGGATCAACCAGGCTGGTTACAGGCGACATGAGAGTTCCTTCGCTGGCAACACAAGTTGAGGCGACAAAGCCATCTCTGACTATCCGAATCTGAGGAGAGAGAGATATAGAGATAAAAAGAGAGAGACAAAAAGAGAGAGGATCCTCACTAATTTGCAATCGGCGGCGGCTTCGCTGCCGTTCATGTTCCTAAACCAATCAAATATACTAAAGGGATCTAAGGCCTTGCTTTCTGTCTCCTCATCTCCAATGAATCCATGATTAAACAATAGATTTAGAGGTTCAAACTATATTTCTTCCAGACTTGCAAAGAAGTCCTTGGGTTGGTTGTAGAGAAATTTAGTATTTTCTTACTTCTTGTTGCACTGTAAGAACTGGTGTAAATATCTGAATAAGTTTTGTAATTTTTAAATAAAAAAAGTACAAGCAAGCTTCTTCACCGCATTTTCTTTTCTTTTTTCTCAATTCTTCTAAGAACTAAATCGCAGCGCTATTTCTTCTCTGTACCAGTGGTTGGAATTTGGACATCTTGCCACTGGAGGTCCTCTCTTTCTCTCTTCTGTTAGTAGTGCACAATTTTTATTTTTTTTTGTTTTTTTTTCGATGTAGTGAAATCCTATTCGGACGCAGTGAAATACATTTTCCGGCGTAGTGAATTCCGGCGTTCGGTGTAATGAAGTTTGGTTCTGGCTTAGTAAAATCCAATGTCTAGCATAATGAAATCCGAGTTGCGATTGGAGGTGGGGTTGAAGGTTAATCTTTGGGAGAGGGATATTGTTATCCAATTCATGCCAAAAGTCCTTTTGGCATGAAAAATCTTTTAAGCGGATTTTTGGCATTAAAATCTTCCAAATGAGGAGCTTTGGCCAATCTCCCCAATAAAAAATTGTGAAATCCTGCTTTCGCGCTTGGCGCAGGAAATCAAAAAGAGAAAAACATCTAAACTCAACTTCATCCCAACAGCAAAGAAACTAGCTAGTAAGCTCCTTGTGATAAGACGGGTCTGGTGAAGTGTTGTTCAATGGCTTTTATGGCAACGGTTTGGTGTCTTGGAATTTGATGTTGGAGGGTTTATGTGGTGTGATGAAATGGGAGAGGCCCATAAGCTGTTTGATGAAATGTCTGAAAAAAGATGGAGAGGCCCAGAAGCTGTTTGATGAAATGCCTGAGAAATATGGAGTTTTCGCAATTTAGATGGCCAAAAAAAAAAAGTTTTTGATTTTTCACTCTTTGGCACTCTCTTCCTAAATCCTAACCAAATGCAGCCTATCAATGACATGAGTATCAGGGTATGCCGAGTTGGAGAAGTGGTCACTGTTCCTCAAATATTGGATCCAATGCCGGTGAAAGATGTGATTTCTTTGATCATTATGATACTCGTATATGTCTATGCTTGGCATGCAATCAAATATTCATAAAATTAAGTTAGTTTCTTATGAAAAGTACTAATTCATCCTAACAGGACAAATTGAAATCTTAGGAATTTTTTAACCGTCCGCCCACAATAAATTTTTAACTCTCAAGAATTCAAATGGCCCCAATAACAATTTCACATACTAATTCTGAACGGAATTATATGTTTCATCAAAAGCACTGTTTGCATTATCTTTTCTTGAAATTATTTTCGGAACTCAAAATTCTACTTGATCTAAAAGATTGGATGATAATCACTTCTAAACAACTTGAGGGGGTGATTGGATAGTTCATAAAATTTTCATATTAGAAGTGTTTGTGACAAAAGTTAGGAGCCCCAACTTTTCTCACAATTACTTCTAGTTAGAAAACTTTGATATGGAAGACATGGTTTAAACATACTCTAAAGAAATATGTGAATAATTAGTTTTCTAAAAGTGATTTTAGAAAAAAATAGGTAATACAAATCGGGGTTGAGCCTTACAAGGTATTTGGAATTCTAGTTCGGTGGATGTTCAAAACTATATAAAAGGATTGCAAAGTAATCACTGAGATGTTCAAAACTACAATTTCACCAATCAAAATAATAAGTTTATTAATTGAATTAACATTATTTAATATTAATTCGTTCCAAAATAGAATTGAATCTCTTAAATATGGTCCTATAAAATTTCATCAATTTGAATGAAAGATTTTAAAATTCTATCATGCTTGCGGTCTTTTAAAATTCCACCAATCCCAATAAAAATATTTTTAATTAGTTAAATTAAAAAATTTATGACCATTAATTCATTCTTAAGTAGAACTTAATTTCTCAATTAGTTACATTTACATATTGTATACTTTTCATTATATTTCTTATTTGAACAAAAAACAAAAAAAAAAACAAAACAAATTGGTTAATATTTTTTTATAAATATTTTATCTTAATTTGTAATATATCGAGTTCATATTCATTGTTTTAATGTCATTTTTCTATGTAATTTTGATTTCTTAAATTTTTTAAATTATAAAATTTTAACAATTTTTAATATTTCATCTTAATTGTGTAATTCTATATATAGAGAGAGCTTGCAAGGAAGGGAATTAAGTGGAAGCAATGTTAGAAACCCATCGAAGGGAATGGAAGCTTTATAGAACTCTCTAGGGGGCTGTTTGGCAAATCAAGAATTTGGTTCAATTTAGTTTAGAACCAATTTATCTACCTATTTTTTTGTCAGTTAGATTATTTCCGACCTGTTTATATTTTATAGTCTGTTTGTCTAAAACTGAGTTCTGTCTTAGTTTTTTTCTGAATGCTGTTTGGCTCAAATTATCCTATAATTATTATAATATACTGCAATTGCCTTAGTTATCATCCCACCTCTTGGATCAAGTAGAATGGATCCTTAGTCGTTTACGTAATTTTTGGCATTAAACCCAAATCAATAATTACCCATCAAAATTTTGCAAATCAAAAACCTAATCCATAAACCCCAACAAATCAAACTTTCTTTCTTTCAAAATAAAGTTATAAATCAAAACCCTAGCGTGCAAATTATCATCAAATCAAAAATTTCTCATTGAAATTCTCCAAATCAAAATCCTGACATTGCAAATCTCATATTCCATTAAAACTCACAAACAAATCCCAAATGCTCTGTTTACAAAAAAAATAAAAATTCTTACAATAAAAATTGTAGAGGAAGAAGACGATGGACTGATGATGGACACCATTATTAGGCCTTCTTTGTTTGCGCAGTACCCTACAGTTGAAGGACTCACCGAGCGGCAAAGAGTTTCCCGTCGATTGATGACGGAAAGCGCAGCGTTTGGAAGGATGTCATTCAATCCGATTGTGAGGGGGAAGAAGACCAAAACTAAAAACCAGCTGGAGAAGACCTTCTGCAGATAGAGAAAAGACCTTCCATGAAGAGAGGGACTCACCTTTTTTGCATGAATAGAAGACCTTCTGCAGATGGAGTAGCGTGGAAGAAGAGACCCAGCAGTCTGTTGTTGCGACTTGCGTGGAAGAAGAGACGCAGTAGGAAGACCTAACTTTTTCACTCACCTGACTTCTTGTTTTTGTGAACCGTATACGTGAAAACCAGCTCTCCCCTTGGAACAAGGGGAACCAGCTTTTTGCCTCATTTTGGATTACAAAAAAACCTGGTAATTGGCTGACATTGATTTACCAAACACGGGCCAATGGATTTGGACCCACTTTATATCTATTGAAACCGGTTTTTGAGGTTCCCAAACACCCCCTAGGGCTCGTAGAATACTAGCCAGTAGAGAATGTGTAACTACTAGAGAAAGTAGCTCTAGAACATTCTTTGTTTGTAAGACTATTAATAGAGAAGAGGCTCATTTTGTTCTTTAAAATGTCACCCTTTTTTTACAATAAATTTTTTAAGAAACCAACCGTTGGATCACTATGATTTTTTGTAGGCATAATATATATAAAACGAGCATCAAATCCAACCGTCGGTTTCTGAAAATATGCTCAAAAAGTGGCTGTAGAAGAGCCCACCTGATGCATCGTGCTTCAGGTGCATCTTATATTAGAAGCTCTCTTATACAATGACAAATTTATAATTGCTTTTTGTGAGGTGAGGGCCATATAAGGGGGAAAAAGTAAAAAAGCAATGCTATACATCCCAAAAAGCTTTTTCAAGTAAGTGTGCTAAATGAATTCAACCCCTCGAACCCAGATCCTCTACTTGGGTATAAATTGCTTGTCTTTACTTGGGTTTTCTTCAGATGTAGCCACGTAAGCAAAATAGAGATCCAGTGGTTGGGATTTGTTGACACAGCAAAACAACCCTCTAGCATGCGTTTTGCAGGATGACGGCCATAACACCGTTTGGATTCTTCTAACTCCATTCCCTCTCCCCCTTTTCCTATTCTCTCTCCTCTGTATAGACCAAGGCAAAATTTCACCACCCAATACAAAATCAACACGGAAATCCTCCAAAAAAAAAAATCTCAACTTTCATTACACTTAAACATATAAAAAAGAATTAAACAAGCATTGGAACTTCTCGCGGTAGAATTTCTTATATGTTTCTTCTTCTTCTTCTTCTTCTTCTTCTACTACTACTACTTGCTTTCGATTTGGTTTTCCTTTTGTCAATCATTTATCCCTTGCAAACATCACGAGACATAGCAATATTGATTCATCTTAGGAAAATTGATCAACCAAGCTTCATCTAATGCAGATGGTGGGTAGAGAGAGAGAGAAAAAAAAAAGATGAATGTGTTTGGTTGCTGAGAAATTGTGTGGAAAAAACGAGGGTTTGGGTGTTGAAAAAAATGGAGGTTTGGATGTTTGGTTGCTTAGAAAATGCGTGAAAAAAAAAATCCCACTCTTTCTGAAACTCTAAAGAGTTCAAACCATGATGCTTGATAATAACTTTTGTTTTTCATTTGTAATTGTATTTTCTTGTTCTTCACAGCTTGTGCCAGTCATGCTTGGGATGTTTGCCTACAAAGTTGCTGCTCTGGCTCAAGTTTATAGGGATAACGAAGTTTTCAGTTTGTCTTTCTAAAGGGTTTGGGTGTTTAATTGCTGAGAAATTTTTTTTTTTTTTTTTTTAAATGAGGGTTTGGGTGTGTGGTTGCTGAGAACCATGATTGATGCAACTTTGATTTCTGTAAGTGGTCTCCGAGATAACTATTGATAGAGTTCTTTGGAGTGGCAATGGTCCATGACCATGGAAAGATGTTTCTATAAACATCGCAAAGTTCGATGACCTTGCCTCGTGGGATGGAACGGCGTTATCTCCCTCTGCCTCTAAAATGCAATCATTTTGCCGTTTTCTACTATTTTTCATCCCAACCATTAGATCCCCATTTGGATGACATGACTGAATCTTGTGACAATCCAAGTAAAGGCAAGCCAAGCAGAGAATCCGAGTTCGTCTTATATCAAGTCGAATTTTGAGCTCTAAAAGTGATTTTAAGAAAAGTTAATACAAAAGTATTTTAAGAGACAGACCATGTGAATTCCACTTAGTATGGGCCGAGATTGAAGCTTGAAGAGCAAAGAAGAAAAATGTAGAAATTAAGTGCTTGGTTTTTGACATACTTTTAGTTAACTAAAGGGTTTATAATTAGTAAAATTAAAAAAAAAAAAAAAAAAAAAAGAGATACATGGTTTGAAATAAAGTTAAAAGCTGTGGAGGCGTGGACATTATTTTTACAGAGAGCTGATCCCTTCCCCACTGTCCGGAATGAAGATTCATTCCTTACTTTGCATCTCACCATACATGTATAAAGGTTGCCATCCAACGGTCAAGACATGGAAACTTTGTTTGAATAAATTATATATAGGTCCCTACTAGTAGGCTAGTTGATGATGACAAGAAGTACATTAGTCAATCAAAAAATTTAATGCATGTCAATCACAAAGACCCTCTCTCTCCTCCATGTCAATCACAAAGACCCTCTCTCTCCTCCCTCTCCTCTTTCTCTCTCTCTTTCTCTCTCTCCTTCTCTATCTTCCCTTCTACCAGACTTGGGTACGCAATTTGTGTCTGGTCCGGCATTCACGGTTCTTCTCCGGCGACTCTAACCGGTCCGGCCAGCTGGTTAATTTCCGGCGACTGTTGTGAAGGTTAGTTTATCCACTTTGTTGTTTCCTTAAATTTTGCCAATAAATTATATTTTTTTTTTTTTGTTAACTGTTATGTTCCATTTAAAAAATACCATTTGAGAAATAATTTTTTTTTTTATTCAATCATAAATAAACAAACACATAGAACATTAATTAAAGAGAACATTTATTTTCCAATCATTTAGTAAATACATTTATTTTCCCATTTAATTAATACATAAACAACCAACACATAATGACCTAGATGACAAATTCATTAATTAAGTGTGTAAATATTACCATGCAACATATTAATTTTTTGCTAAATTTATTATTTTCATATTTTAGGATGGAATCTGGAAGCAGTGAGTATTGTTTCATTCCACAAATTGAAGAGTTGAACAAGCCCACGTTAGGACAACATTTTACTTCATTAGAACATGCACAGAATTTCTATCATGACTATGCCAAGGCTGCTGGTTTTAGTGTTAGAATTGAAAGTAGTAAAAAACGTAAGGATGAGAATGAAGTGTGTTGGAGGCAGCTTGTTTGTAACAAAGAGGGTCACACTACACTTAAAGGGGAAAAAAGGAATAGAGGGACAATGAGAGTTGGGTGTAAGGCAAGAATTAATTTGAAAAAAGAGATGGAAAGTTCTAATTGGACCATCTCTACATTTGTTGAGGAACACAACCATGAATTAACTAGCCCATCAAAGAAGCACCTTCTTCCAAGCAACCGTGGTGTTAGTAGTGCAAAGAGGAATTTGGCTTCACAATTTGCAGAGGCCAATATTCCTACATGTACACAATTAGCAATTATGAGTATCCAAGCCGGAGGTGTCGAAAACTTAGGATTTGTTGAGTGAGATTTGAGGAATGT
Organism: Hamamelis virginiana; assembly: GCA_017140935.1. Taxonomy (NCBI): domain Eukaryota; kingdom Viridiplantae; phylum Streptophyta; class Magnoliopsida; order Saxifragales; family Hamamelidaceae; genus Hamamelis; species Hamamelis virginiana. Next base: position 688,648 of record JAESVK010000475.1, on the reverse strand, counting down.
TGAGAGAGATGTGAGAGAAGAATGCAAGGGAGTTGATGCAGATACTTTGTTTCAGTATTTTTCCACTGAAAAAGATAAAGACCCTTCATTTTTCTTTGAATATGAAAAAGATGAGGATAATAGGATGACAAAATGTTTTTGGGCGGATTCGACAACCAAAAAGGCATATTCCTACTTTGGTGATGTTGTGGTTTTTGATACAACTTACTGCACTAATCGGTATGATTTGGTTTTTGCTCCATTATTTGGTTTAAACCATCATGGGCAAACAATTTTCTTTGGTTGTGGGCTCATTAATGGGGAGAAAACCCAACACTTTGAATGGCTTTTTGAGCAGTGGCTGAAAGCGATGGATGCACCCCCTCCTCGTATGATCATCACCGACCAAGACTTGGCTATGACAAATGCCATATCATCACTCCTTGATGGTTCTTACCATCGGTATTGCATTTGGCATATCATGATGAAATTTCCAGAAAAGTTGGGACGTATAAAGTCTCCGACTTTCTTTCCTAAGTTCAAAGCAAGTGTGTACGAATCAGAAACCGTGGAAGAGTTTGTAGCTAGTTGGAATAGTGTCATGGAGGAGGGTTGTTTTAGGGGTGACAGTTGGCTTGAAGGTTTGTTTGAAATGCGGGATAAATGGGTCCCCGCCTATTCGAGGGATGTTTTTAGTGCCGGCATGTTGAGTTCACAAAGGGCTGAAAGTGGACACTCTTTTCTGAAGAAGTATGTTTTTAGGGAGAATAGTCTTGTCGATTTTGTTGTAAGGTTTAATCGGGCACTCCACCAACAACGGCACCATGAGTTGGAATGTGATCATATAGACATTAATGAAACTCCACGAATTAGTGGTGTAATGCCTATTGAAAAACAAATGGTTGGTATTTACACTAAGTCGGCATTTTTGATATTTCAGAATGAGCTTAATAAAAGCTTTTCATATATAGTGAAGGAAATAGTTGCAAATGGTGGTGGTGATGAATCAACTTATACTGTAGAGCATATGGATGGGGAAGGTGGTAGAGTTAGGGTTGTTGGGTTTAATGTCGCACGGGGATTGGCAACTTGCAGTTGTCCTTTTTTCGATACTGAAGGCATACCATGCAGGCACATATTGGCTTACTTGCGCATGAAACAAGAGTTGTACTTGCCAGAGGTTTACATCCTACCTAGATGGATTAAAAGCATTAAAGTAGGTAGAAGACTTTGGAAACCATTTGGTTACTTAGGAAGGGATGACCGAAAGAAAAGAAGGCATGCTGAGTTACTTAATGAATATTTGGAAGTTGTGTATGATGGTTCTTTCTCTGATGAAACTGCTGCTATATTTAAGGATGGAATGAGGGACCTTAAAAAAAGAATTAATGAGGTAATTAGGTCCTCACCGGTTTCCCAAGCACAACCCATAGAGAGTGTGTCTCCAATAATTAATGATCCACTTCCAGTGAAGCGAAAAGGATGGCGTGGTCGCTTGAAGTCTAGAAGGGAGTTGGTTGCCACACCAAGTAACCGTAGAGCTTGCGGGATCTGTGGAGTTGAAGGGCACAATTCACGTCGCTGCCCTCAAAAACAGCAGTTAGTATTGCTATTGTTTCAAATATTATATATGTTTTGCAAAATATAGTTCACATTATAAACAATCTTTGTCCATATCTTATTGTTACTGATTTATTTTTTTATACTATTTAGGGATGATAGGAGCGAAGGTGCGGAACAGAATTCCGAGGATAATGCCGACCAGCAGCATGATTTTGAGGACCATCAGGAAGGAGAACCTCTCACGCCGGTTCAAGACTTCAGGGATTTGTATTCATTGTATCAATAGGGTATGAGTAGCTGACTTACATTAATATAATTGCATTATTTCAAATTTAACAATACATTGAAATTGTTTGAGAAGTGACATTCTCTTTGTTATATTACAGGTGACGGCGTTGTTCAATTCTCATAATCCAACCACCCTTTGAACAAAGTTTTCAGTTTTGTATTGAATTATCAGGATAGGATGGATATCTTGAACAAAAACTATGGATTAATTTCAATGTTTTGTTATTGTATAAGAAACTGTAATGAGGAGTGTTTATTATAGTTTTTGTAATGGTTCTTAAATGACACAGGTTTATGTTAATAGAATAGATAGACTGGTGATAAGGTAGATAAGGACGTATTTACCTTATCAAAATTCAAACTTATAGCTAGGATCATTTCCCTACTTATATAAATGCATAGGTCGAGCCAAACACTTCAAGGTTGTTGCCGCATATCCTAAAAAATATTTATTTAATTACTAAATTCTGTTCCAAATTTCTTCTAACTCCCTTATATTTGGGACATATATATTTATGTAGAGGGACATATATATTTTTGTATCAGCCGGTATTTGGGAAACTATGCATGGCTTTGCATTAATTTGTTTACTAATAACCGTATCCAGGTTGGGTCATAAGCAGGCCGGGACAAATTATTCAATGAAAATTGTTTATAAGGTCATGTGTTGAACACTTGAATAATTTCTCTCATTGGTTGATAACTCAAAATGGCCTTACATCTAACAACACTATATCTCCCATATATTATTTCCACCCACCCTAATTGATATAGGGTGCGTCGTTTATATCAATAAATTAAAATAATGTCTTTATTTTTTCAACAGCATAATAACGATTCATCTACATGAGATTGATGGTCAAAACTAGACGGGTGAAATATATATGCCGGTAAAGTAATATATATTTTCTAAAAATTTAATACCATATATAATATCGTGTAAATTAGTAGTGAGGTATAGTAGGATGATTTAACTTACCAAGCTAGTCAAGACAACTCATACTACAAATCGGGGTAAGGGGGCAGTGTGTAAGATTAATTATTCCGGCCAAGAGGGTTTTGATCCCTTCAATATTAAAAATAAGGTCTAGCTATTTCAGCTTCTAATCACAAGTTACAAAATTTTGATCAAAATAATTAATGAAGATAAATTTAAGATTATATTGGAAAAAATTCCAGCCTCATTGTCCAACAATTTGGCAATTAAGAATAGGAAATGGAATCCATATGAATAAGAAATATGGAAATTTTCAAGACTTGAGACCAACTAATTATCGATAATGTTATGTTATTTCAAACAAGCACCAGTGGGCTAGTGGTAGCATGGACGTAGCTAGCATGGGGCAAGGGTGGGCAACTGCCCACCCTGACATTCTGAAAAAAAAATCAAAAAAAAAAATAATAAATCAGGTGGTCTCTTCTAGAGCAACTTGTTGAGCATATTTTCAGAAACCAACCGTTGGATTTGATGCTTCTTTTATGTATATCATGCCTGCCAAAAATCATCGTGATCCAACGGTTGGTTCCTTAAAAAATCGACTGTGAAAAAAGGGTGACATTTTAAAGAACAAAAAAGTCGCAATTTTTTAAAGTTACATTTTTCTGAAACCAACCGTTGGATCACTGTGATTTTTGGCAGGCATGATATATATAAAACGAGCATCAAATCCAACGGTCAGTTTTCGAAAATATGCTTAACAAGTCGCTCTAGAAGAAGCAACCTGAAGTATCATGTATCAGGTGCACCTTAAATTAGCAGCTTTGTTTAATAGATACTTTTCATGTTACTTTTAAAAGATGAAACCTTATATTTTATTTTTTTAGAGTTTCGCCCACCCTAGCTATAAATCCTGGCTACGTCCCTGAGTGGTAGAATAGTACCTATGGTAGCAATTAACCATAACATTATCGATAATGTTATGTTATTTCAAATCCCAGTTAAAACCATAACTCAATTTCTTTTTTATTATTTCCAAAGGGGTTTTATTAACGATAATGACTTTAACATTATCAATAATTGATTTGTATTTCAAATACATGTCTCATTTTAATTATTTCCTGAGGGTAGCATTAACGATAATGAATAATGCATTATCGATAATTGTATGAATAACTAAATAATTATATGAATAATATGAATAATATTAGATTAAAAAAAATTAATATAACTAATTAATTA
>JAESVK010000475.1:669430-682816 GCA_017140935.1 Hamamelis virginiana | reverse complement strand
ATTCGATGGCCCGATCGCCCGATTAATCAGTGAACCAGTGAGATCACATGGTTCATCCACTGATTCGATGGCCCGATCGCCCGATTAATCAGTGAACCAGTGAGATTACATGGTTCATCCACTGATTCGATGGCCCGATCGCCCGATTAATCAGTGAACCAGTGAGATCACTTGGTTAGTCACATCATATCAGATTACTGACACATGTCCCCGTATGTATTTTTTTTTTTAAATTCAGAAAACTACTTAATTTTTTCCCCCTATTTTAAAAATTATACATTTTCATTATAAGGTCACATATTCTTACACGTGTCATATAATTTGAAATTTAATACAATAAAATATTACAAAATAATATATTTTTGCCACGTGTCAAACACATTACATTTTTTAATCACAAATTATAATATTAATGACACATGTGATTACACAATTTAACATTATTTGTGAAATATTGTATTCTTTCTTTATATTAGTGAACAAATAAACAACATATTTGATATTTCTCTCAACTTCTCTACATTAAAATGTTTAAGTTGCCCTTCATTTGATTCTTACATTAGCTTTAATATAATTTCTGAAAAAAAATCTTTTTACAATATTAATCACCTACTTGCACAATTAAACTACAATATTATTGTTTGTATGACTAATCGTCGGAAATATAGGGTCGCCGGAGATGGAGTCGGAGGTCGCCGGAGATGGATGGTCGCCGGAGTTGCAGTCTTGTGGAAAGTGGCCGGAGATGGAGGGTAGGAGGAGATGGAGTCTTGTGGGTTACTCAAAGGTTAGTACATGTACTTGGTATTATTTTATTTAAATATATGCATACCATTGTGGGAAAGGTGATTTGATGGCTGCACACCATTAAATGTTGTACTAGTTGATGTGAGAGAAAGGTAATGATGATAGCCTATTCTTTCTTTTTGAGTTATAATGTTTGCCAACCATTGGATCACTCTCCAATAAAATGAACGGTGATGAGAAGGTAAGGAACGAAATTTCGTTGCCTGCCTTCCGGAACTGATCAGTTCTGTATTTTTACATATTTAATAGCTTTTAAGTAAAATAGAGAGGTTTTCAAAAATTTTGAGTGTCATGCATGTATGTATATAATTTGGTAATATCATGCAAAAGTCTAGTTTTTTAAAATTAAGTTAGTATTCAATGCTCTAAAATAAATTAGAAATACAGCATTAAATATTGTTTTAAAAGAAAAAAGGATACATTCTTCATAATTAGCACTAATTTTTCTCCTTTTTTTTTTTCCCTACTTGCGCCCATCTTTCTCTTCCCACATGGATGTCGAGCTCTTCTTGCACAATTTTAAGCGTCCGGATTCGCTGGTGAGCAGCCATTTGCTCACCAGGTAGTGAGCAACCGTGGGATACATGACACGTCAGCAAATGGAGCAATCCAAGGGAGGAAATTAAAAACGCTGGGATGGGGTACCGTTTTGGGGCAAACGGAAGTCTGTCAAAGGAGTTAACCCCGTTAACTTGACAAGGCTTCCAAATGTTTAACTTTCCCGCCAATTTGTCTACCCTCTCTCTAAAAACTTACCCTCTCTCTCATCTTGACCCAAATTTCTTCTCTCTCTCCCCACGAACCATATTTCTTCTCTCTCTCTCCTCACGAACCAGATTTCTTCCCTCTCTCTCCTCACGACCCAGATTTCTTCCCTCTCTCCTCACGACCCAGATTTATTATCTTTCTCATCAAACCATCAGTGAAACAGTGATTTTGAGGATCACATCATTATTCTTTCTCTCTCATCACTATCACAACAAGTGATTGCAAGATTTTGATATACACAGCTGATCAACTCAAGATCTCCATCAACTCAAGATATCCATCAACTCAAGATCTCCATCAATCTACCAGGTAACCCCATTTGTTTATTTTAAATTTTGATATGTGAAAATTACTAATTTTGGTGAGATCTATTTGCAAATGTGGGGGATATTATGTGGATTGGCTGTTCTAAACATAAGAGAGAGGTAAATCAGTGTTAATGAAGAAATCACCATGGAAAACAATGGAGATTGTTTGACTGGCAAGTGTAATAGTCGACTATTAGTTTTGATTTAGTCGACTATTACAATGTTGGTTAAAAACAACATTTGAAATGCAAAGACTGGTGGGTTGGCTACAATAATAGTCGACTATTGATATTAATTTAGTCGACTATTAAAGTGTTGGTGTAGTAAATTAAATATGTATAGTTATAATCATGTGTACAAAGAATTAATGAAGTATCTCATTTTATTCATTTAATTGGTACAGTTGGTTGATTATGGACATTAGTAATGAAAGGAATGTTGACAACTGCGAAGATAATCCCACAATGGGTATGGAGTTTGATAGCGAAAAGGCAGCATATGATTTCTATAACGACTATGGGAGGAGGGTTGGATTTAGCATTAGGAGAGGTAGTGTTGGTAGAACTAAAAAGACGAAGGAGTTGACATCAAGAATTTTTCTTTGTTGTAAAGAGGGTGTTCGTGATAACAGTAGAAGGGATCAAATGCCAATCAATCCAAGAGCGGAAACAAGGTGTGGTTGCAATGCTCATATGGGTATAAAGATAAATAGGGAGAAGGGTAAATTTGAAATATATACATTAACATTGGATCATAACCATGAGCTTGTTCCTGCGCGGTGCTCCTATATGATGGGGTCACAGCGTAGGATTACTGATTTACATGCAACACAAATTGAATTGGCCGAACAGTCTGGAATTCCTCTTAGGTCTGCATATGAGTTACTTGGTAGAGAAGCTGGAGGAAGGGAAAGTCTTGGTTTCACTAAACTAGATCAGAAAAATTACTTGCGAGGTAGAAGACAAAAGAACTTGGCATTTGGGGAAGCTGGTAGCATATACGAGTACTTTAAAAAACAATCATTCGAGAACGATTCATTTTATTCCGCTGTCCAGTTTGACAGTGAGGAATTAATTACAAATATTTTTTGGGCTGATGCAAGGATGATAATGGATTATGGTATATTTGGTGATGTTGTGAGTTTTGATACAACTTATAAGATAAATAAGGAGCATAGGCCGTTTGCTGTTTTTGTTGGATTCAATCATCACAGGGAGACTGTTGTGTTTGGTGCGGCATTAATGTACGATGAAACAGCTGAGTCTTATAAATGGTTGTTTAGGACATTCTTGGAAGCAATGTGTAACAAGTCTCCAAAAACCATTTTAACAGATCAAGACGCTGCCATGGCTATTGCTGTCAAAGAAGAGTTCCCGTCAACTTTTCATCGTCTATGCAAGTGGCATATAATGCAGAATGCGCTGAAGCATACGAATAATATTGGGAATCACAATCCCGAGGCTGGTACTATAAAAAGCAAGATTGCATTCCTCATGGATAATATTGATTCAGAAGAAGAATTTTTACAAGAGTGGAATTGTATGCTTGAAGAACATGATGTTCGTGAGAATAGATGGCTCAAAATGTTGTTTGATGTGAGGCAAAAGTGGGCACATTGCTATGTTAGTTATGAATGGTCTGCTGGTATGAAAAGCACACAACTTAGTGAAAGTTTTAATGCATGCCTGAAAAAGTATTTGAAGTCTGATCATGATGTTGTGCAATTTTTCATGCACTTTGAGAGGGTTCTATCTGACAAGCGTGAGGCTGAATTAAGTGCAGAATATAATTTGATCCACAGGTTGCCCAAAATTTCCATAAAGATAAGAATGATTGAGCAAGTAGCCATAATCTATACTCGGCAACCGTTTCAAGAATTTCAAGAAGAATATATGAGATCTCTTGAACTAACCACTCATTCTCGTGAACATAATGATGCAGGAAATTTTTTGTACACCATTGGTCTCCACAATGGTCAACGGTTATATTATGTAACTCGGGATGTTGCTAATGATTGGTTGACTTGCAGTTGTCGGCGGTTTGAAACAAAAGGGATCATATGTAGGCATGCTCTAAAAGTGTTAAGAGAGGACATTAACCCTAACGAACTCCCTAGTCAATATGTTCTAAAAAGATGGTCTCGAGATGCAAGGGCAACTTCAGTGCAAGATAGGCAAGGTCGTTCCATTGTTGAGGATGCAAAATTGAAGGAATCAGAGCGGTACAGAAATATTTGTGCATTGTATAGAAAAATGGCTGTTAGAGCTGCACAATCACATAATGCATACCTGCATGTTATGGAAAAAGGGAGACAAATCCAAAATGAGGTAGAAGACATCTTCCTTAAAGACATGGATCAACAGTTGGGCCCAGAGAATACTACATCAACTCATTCAGTTGGTGTAGGTCTGCATAATGGAGAGGCAAGCACTTTTAATTCATCTACTCCCACTAATGGGGAGTCAAGCACTATAAATTCAATTGCTCCTAATAGACAAGCAAAGGGACTAAAAGCTAGAACTGATCCTTTCCGGAGCAAGAAAAGACAAAGAAGTGCGTTGGAGAATGCAATGTCGAAGGCAAAGAAAGTCGCAAAAAAAGTAAATTCAACTTTTTCTAGTTTGGGCAACTCCTATATAAAATCGTTCATAATTCATACTATGTTTTGCAGAAAACTATGAAAGCGCGAGAGACTCGTCAAATGGATAGTGGAAATGATGTAGACACTCATGAGCAACCCAACCCAAGTCAAACACACGTTTCTTCACAGATGTCGTGTTATGTGCCTCAAATGGATAGTGATGCAAGGGCAAGTTACTCAAATCATGAGCATATACAGTCGAGTAATTATGATATTAATCAAGTTTTTAGCCATGATGATGCTGGCTGGCTACCTGCATTTCAATCCTCACATGTCTATAGTAAACCCCATTCTTCGCAGGTATGTTACGAGTTGATCAAACTTTATCTATCGCCAATTTGGTAGATGATAACTTAGGTTGTCAATGTTTTATTTAAACATTATTAATGTAATAGGTGGTGGACTTGAATGAACCGGTGCAATGGATCCCAAGTGCACCAAGTGCACCCTTTGATCTTGATTTGACACTGTATGTATATTTTTTTTATTTAGAAAAAAATTAAATTTATCTTATAAGAAATTATGCTTGCTTTATAGCTTCAAAAATATTAACTAATTTCATTGTTGTCTTATTTTATGGTGCAGGTGACAACTTAGGTTTTATGAAACTTGTTATGCGAGGTCATAGTTGACTGAGAATGGAAACTATAGTCAACTATAGGCACAAATAATTTTTTTCGTTGGAGATGCAGTGCCCACACAGTCGACTGAGCATGGATACTATAGTCAACTATAGTAGCAAACACAAATTTTTTTCCATGGAGAAGCAGTTACCATACCACATAGTCGACTAAGCATGTAGCACATGGTCGACTATATATCCAATTCCTGAATAGGAAATACCAATCCATCGACTAATGCTACACCGGAATTGATTGATTTTTTTTTTTGTTATGAGTTAACTTTGATTGACCTATGTAGTAGTAATTATTTTGTTGGTAGGAAGCTACTTTGTCTCATTTTGCTTTAATGGAATCAACATAAAGTACAAAGTTCAATTGTACAACTTTTATCGCATATCATGAGAATAACAAGAGGCCTAGCGATACAAAAAGCTACCAACAAATTAGCATTATACAGTTCAATAGTACAACGCATAACCAACTCCACTACCAACTCCATTAGCATTATAAAGTTCAATACATCGCATAACCAACTTCAGAAAGAGTCCCAATCAACCAATTCAATACCAACTCCATTACCAAACATGGCTTACATTCATGTACTAAAAACCATTTACACATATAGTTTCCCCTAACTCATATACTTTCCAAAATTTCAAAACAAAACAAAAACTTCACATCAACATTCATCCCCACCCAAAAATCATTATGCCCACCATTTACTTACAAAAAAATATATCCATTAATTGTCCCACATAAATTAAATCAACTGTGCATTTGACAACCAAAAAATCACCTAACAATGCATAAAAACACATCAAATCATAGTCCCCCAAGTGCCTTCTTTAGGTACCCAATCAAATCTTCCCCATGGTTCTCGAATTTTTGCCCCGCTTCCTTGAAACCCTTCTCAAAAGTCTCTTGAATTTTACTACCTTTGAAGCTCACCATGTCAACTTCAGTCCGAAGATCTTCAACAACATTTGATAACCTCTCAACATTTTTGCCCAATTCATCAACGCGGGATGACAAAGTCGAAAAATTGTTGTTCATTTTACCAACTTCCTCAGTCAACTTCGCAATGCCATGAACAACTATTTCCATGTCAGAATTTGGCACTGGTGGCTGAGATGGGACAGTTGGGGCCTCTTGCTCTTGAGCTTCATCTTCCCGGACAGGATGCGGTCTTGGTTTACGGTGAACCCACACATCATTTATTTTTTGAAGTTTCATGTTGTATAATGTGGTGTCGGAGTAAGAATCACTGCTTAAATGCTTTTTAACATCCACTTCATCTTTCAAAGGAAATTTATGATAATCCAAAAGCAAGGTTATCAACATACCATAAGGCAATGATTGATGTCGCCTTTGGCAACATGTTATCATTTCATGACAAATCAGACTCGGCAAATCAATCGGAACTGTTTTGACCACACTCCACATTAAAAAAGTATCAAAAGCAGTTATTGTCTCTCGTGAACTCACCCTAGGAATCACATTATGTGTTATTATGTGATGGATGATACGACTAGGGATGGTGAGATAGGAAGCATTGACCTTGTCACGGGCCTCCAAGTCAGTGCAACCGCAAAGTAAATTTAGGGCTTCAAGCCTATCATACTCGGGAACGAACTCAATTTCAGCAGCACATGTGACTTTAATATGAGAACGGGGTAATTTGAGGATCTCAGAGATGGTGTCGCTGTCAAAGGTAAAAGTTCTACCTTTGACAGTGGTTGTTAAAGTGTCATTTTTTTCATCATGTGTCAAATTACAATAAAACATCCTCATCAGTTCAGGGTACGAAGAAACTTTAAGGGAGATGAGAGGGGTCCAATAAACTAAACGAAATACATCTTCAAGCACTGTGAAATTTTTTTGTAGAAATTCGGAACTAACTTCCTTACCATGCACGCACTTGCGAAGTGCGAAATCCGTTTTGTATTGGTCAAATGCGCCCGCTGGAAACCATAAAGCCGCTTCATCCTCTTCTCGTTGCCGTTTCTTGCTGGGCTTAGAAGGAGAATCATGCCTCTTCGCTTTTCCCTTGTTCTTTGGAGCCATAATCCCCAATTTTTTTTGGGTTTCAACGGTTCAACGCAAAGGGTTATCTACTAAAATGGATCGTGAGGAGTGAATAAGTTTGGGTTGGGGTTCTCTTTGATGGAGAAGATGAAAAATTAGAGAGAGTTGCCTTGAATGATGCTATGAGATATATATCACAAATGACGACTGTTGGATTCGAAGAATCGCGTCTGTTGGCTGAAGGGGGTATATATAGAACCCTTAATATAGTCGACTATATGTTACATATAGTTGACTATTGTTGGCGGGAAAATTATATTCCATTGAAGCTCACTAGTTCCGCTTCGTGTGTACAACTATAAACCTTCAATAGTCGACTATCAAATTATCAATAGTCGACTATGATCCTTCGTACTTCACCTGAAGCAACATTTCAATAAAAATCTAAACACTAAACATAAGCAACTAGACATATTTTTTACCAAGTTTTCCACAGCAAGCTTGATCGAAACACCCATTATCATATTTATGATAATAATTTATGTAAGTACATTTAAAGTAACATTAAATACAACCACCAAAACAATTATAAAAATATATCCTTTTACATTGCTGTAATTTTTTTTTTTTTTTCCGTTTTCAAATACACATAAATGACCTTGCATTTCTGCCACGTGCTTTTGAAGTTCCTTTTTTTCAGCTACTAGCTCTAATATTACTTCAATTGATCGTTTCGTGAACGGCTCCTTGTCATGCCACGTAAAGAACCCGCAATGATGTGTCGTCCCATAGTTAACACATCCGTAAAACCTTCTTCCCGGGTTTACATTCGTCCATGATGTTCTCAATGGAGCTACTATTCCACAATGACACATTGGTGCAAACTCTACACTCGAAGCTGAACGGCGATGGCGTGATGATCGGCTTGACTGTGAAGAGCTCGATGATGCCATCTTGAATGTCTAATGTGCCTGCAATATTATTGTGACATTTTAACAAATATTTAGTACTCAAATCCAACACATATAAACCCCAACTAATTTCGCTTCAACTCAATTCTATTTCACTTCATTTTGATCATGCCAAGCTATATAGCAACAGCCACATGCATATATTTACATGAACACACACACACACAAGAAGTGTATATATATATATATATATATATATATATATTGATCTAGGTGGATAGAAAGAGATAGTATTACCTGCTACTCTGTTCGTGAGGAGAGAGAAAGAGAGAGAAATCAAGAAATTTAGAGATGGATGAGAGGGAGGGAAGTAATTTGGGTAAGGAGGGAGAAGGAAGAGAGAGAGAGAGAAGAAATTTGGGTAAGGAGAGAGAATGAAGAGAGAAAGAAGAAAGAAAGAAGAAGTTTATATGAGAAGTTGAGCGGGAGTTCAAAAAAAATTTGAATCTCAAAATTTTCAAAAAAAGTTTACTGTTCACTCACGTTAAGGGGGTTAAATGGGGCTGCTGCTTACCGTTTGGACTCAAAACGACCTCAGCTGGTGCGTTTTAATCCTCCTCCCTTGGATTGCTCCATTTGCTGACGTGTCATGTATCCCACGGTTGCTCACTACCTGGTGAGCAAATGGCTGCTCACCAGCGAATCCGGACGCCAGCTTTAAGTGCTTTAACACGGTTTAATAATAACGAGGGTGCCCATATTAATGTGACATCTGTAGAATATATACGTGCCATGGAGTATAAGATTCTGCAAAATACAGTTTGGAATGTGAACAAAAATAAATAAATACATAAAGTACACTTGTAATTAAGTAAGTAGTTTGGAAAGATTGTGATGTAGTTTTTAATAGGGGATATGTTATATGGTCACTCTTTTTTACGTTCTTTCTAGCAAAATGCAATGTGGGATTTGAATTTTAATAAACCCACTGTTGGATTAAATATCCTTCCTATACTTGTTATGCCACTACAAGAAAAAGTAGCAATTGGAACAAAATTTTGCAACCAAATGAGTTTACTTGCAAAAATTACCTCCCTAGCTAGCTAACAACAGCATAAACCATCCTAACAAAATTCCTGGGGCTAATTTGTGAATCTATAGTCTACCGTCGCAAGTTCAGTATTTTAATTAATTTGAGACGGTTATTTTCGTTGCAGTTGGATAAAAAAGGGTTTTTAATGAGATATATTTATATTGTGACGGAACTTACCGTGACAAAAAATAAATAAATAAATAAATAAATTCCACCTTTTTTATTAATTCCTACCATCATGCATGCTCAATAAAAAATATCAAAATTAACAAAAATATCTTGGGGTGAATACCAAGAAGTCTCTCAAATCTCTCTAGTTTATCAAGAGATCAACACAGTGAAAATATTTTGTCGAAAAGACGAAATTGCCCCGAACACAATGAAAACACCCCATCACAGTGAAAATGACTTCCAACACAGTAAATACAATTTTTTGGGTTTTCACTGTTTTTTTTTTTTTTTTCCACTGAATTTTTCTAGTTTTCACTGGATTTTTCGGTTGTCACTGTTTTTTGTGTTTTCATTGGGCTTTTTTCAAGTTTCACTATCTTTTTCTTGGGTTGTTACTAATTTGTTTTTTCGTCTTTACACTTTCTTTTGGTATTTTTACTATCCTTCGACTCACCATCATCTTCATCCTCATCCTTTCTCTCCCTTTTTCGGCATATCTCTTCCCTCTTCTGGAGAAATTTTTTTTTCCTTCTTTCTTCTCAACTTTTACAGTTTCACAAAACAAAATACAAAGAAAAAAAGGAAGAGAAAAGAAGAGAGAATGGCGGTGCAAGCTAACGCAGGGGCGGCGAGTCTCGTTAGAGGTCAAAAAGGGCTTGTTGGAAGCTTACCGATGGTGAAGATGTTCGTCGGACCACTGGCCAGAAGCTGCGACACAGCTTGGTAGCACCGATCAGTTTGTGTTTTCACTAATCAATGCCATGACAACGGGGACTTCCTGCAGCGATCTTCAGTGTACCAACAATGAAGGCGAATGAGAACTTTTTCGTCGGCATTGACAGAAAGGCTAAATCTTCATTTGCTTGAATTGTTGCTGATATATCGCAACATAGTGAAAACACACCCCATAATACCAGCATTTCTGAGTTAATCAACAACTTACCAATTTTTGAGTTGATCAACAGCATCTCTGGCGATGATTTTTAATCTCAATGGCATCACGACCTGCTGCTGCTAGTCCACTCGAAAAAGATGAAGGTCCAGGATGGGGCACCATTATTTAGATCTGAGCAAGGTTCAGATCCTCATAGCCGTCGGTGAGAGAGAAAGAGAGACAAGGGGCACCATGATTTAGACCTAAACAAGGTTCAAATCCGGCGGTAATCGACGCAGTTCAACTCCGGCAACTCCGTCTCTGTTGTGGCTGTGAGCCTATGTGTAAGATGCTCGGTCTCGCTCGGACTCACTCGCTCTCTTCATCGTTCTCTCCTCTTTCTCTCACATTTTTCCCTGCATTCTTGCCGCCATCCAATGCTTTCTCTCTCTAACTTTCTCTCTCTAATTTGGCAGAGGGACTTACTCCGTTTAATAATGAGGGCAGTTTACTATTATACCCATTCTAATCAAATAATAAATTGTGGGTCGGGGATTCGGATCGAGACAATCTAAACTGGTCTAGCTAAAAAATAGGTCCGAGCTCTGGGAATTGCAGGTGATAGAGATGGTGCTCTCGAGCATGCATCATCCACAAGGCCATTGCCACTCGAGGCATACCCCAGGCTGTGCCTTTGCCTCACAAATCCACCCCCAACTAGTGTCCTCCTAGACATACTGAACAAAAATATAACTAAACAAAGAACATGCAATCAAAAAATCTCGCTCCAGTATGAAGAAAATTTTCTGAAGTTCTCAACCCATTTATGAAAATTCGATTCTCCTATAAATTTAGTAAAATTTGTACCCCTTGATTACTATTGAACCCTAATCAATATCACCAACAAATGAGTTCCAAAATGTATAAATCACTGCAATTAAATGCAAAATAAAATTGAACAATCCAATTCGCTATGAGTCTTATATAGCAATTTTCTCATCATTACCTCAAATCCAAAACCCATATACTGATCAAACGAACAACATCACCCACGAATCAATCAATCATTCCTATCTCCAAAATCCACATGAAAATATCACGAATTTAGTCACTAGAGAGAATCAAAGATCGAAGTGGGCAATTTCACAATAAACCCATCTCGCATCCCGTGTAGTACACGTAGCTCCATGGCTCCAACACTACAAACCCACAATCCAAATCAAATCCTTGTCGATATCCACAATGCAGTTCCTTCCGTTTATCCGATTCCAATTCCAATCATCAATGCAAAGAAAAAGTGATTATATGAAAAATAAATAAATCAAAGTATAATAAATGAAGCCCGGAAGAAAAAAAGGGTTTTGGGGCTGTTTGTTGGACTGTGTTGTGTCTTGTTGTGGGGGCTAACGAGAGGGATCTGTGTATCAGGCAGTGGAACAACAAACACTTTGCAGGTGTGAGATTTGCGGGATTCGTTTCGTGTCCCTTCGTAGATTATGGGATTGAAAACATTTTTGTTTTGCTTTTTGGTGAGATTGTGGGATTCACCAAAAATGTCAATTCTGTTGATCAGCTCGAGACCTGTGAGTGAGCCCTTCGCCTGAGCTTCGTTTGTCGGGGCGAGAGACTATTAAAAAAAGTAAAGTGGATGTCTTAATCTCATGGGTCGGGTGAAAGTGGTTAGGGTCATGTAGTTTATTTAAAAAATGGCATTTATGTCATTTTACATGCAAAATATAGTTACATGATAATTGTTCCGTCAAAAAAATAGACGACCAACTAACTGAAGGGACCAATTTGCCAAATTTTGAAAGTGTAGGTGGTCAACTATTCACTTTTAAAGTATAGGAGTGCAAAGTGTTTTTGGGTACTAATACAAGGATGCAAAGTGTATTTTCTTCGAAAAAATATAAATACCTTAAAACGAAATACTTGATGTCCTTAATGGTATATTAGAGTCCTTGATGGTATACTACTGTGAGGAAGTTAGGGACTTATAGATAATTTCCCCTAATATCTTCCTATTGCTTGTGACAGCAAAGCCGTTGCAAGCCCAAAATACTCACTCTCTTTGCCGCGCTTGTTGGGCTTCCTCCCCTCTCTTTAACGCAGTTCTTCCTCTCTTCATCTCCTTCGCTCACCTGCTCCGTCTCTCTTCCTTTTCTTCTCTCAACCATCAGCCATTGCGCGCAGCAGCCCTATCTCGTGATGCACTGACTCTCCTCCTCTCCTTCTCTCCTCTATTCCTCCCTTCTATCCCTTCTCTCTCTACTGCTCCATCTTTGTTCCTCTCTCCATTATCCATCTTCAAATCAGGAGTCGTTTGGGTGAAAACTATTAATCTAACTCCTTTATCTCTCTCCAGCAACGCACTGAATCTCTTCCTCTCCAGGGCCGGCCCTAAGGGGAGGCCCAAGAGGCCTCCGCCTTGGGCATCCAATAGAAATATAAATTTGAGGGCATCCAATCAGTCCAAAGTAAAACAGATTCAGGCATCAGCCCATAGCCCATGTCCATTAAAATCCAACCCAAGGCCCCCCCCCCAAAAAAAAAAAAATGAGAGCGGATGTTGACACACCCTTGAATTATAAGTCCACCCCCTCCAATTTTGATTTTTTACTGTTTTATGAAAAAATACATTGTTTTTAAGAAAACTAGCCGCGTAATTCACTAGAAAACATCATTTTGAACAACTTTGTAGAAGAAATTTTTTCCAAAATCTATCATTTAAGTAGACTTTTTTGACCATTTATTATTTTTACAAAATATTTCGTAAAAAATGCCAAAAAGTCTGCTTAAATGATAGATTTTGGAAAAACTTTCTTCTACAAAGTTGTTCAAAATGATGTTTTCTAGTGGACCTTGCGGCTAGTTTTCTTAAAAACAATGTATTTTTTCATAAAACGGTAAAAAATCAAAATTGGAGGGGGTGGACTTATAATTCAAGGGTGTGTCAACATCCCCTCCCAAAAAAAATTCAACCCATTCAATTAATCCAGCCCAAAGCTTCAAGCCCCCCACCCCCGCGCCCACCCCCCCAAAAAAAAAGAGGCTATTCCCAAATCCCAATCAGCCCATCTCCCTCCCATTTTCCATTTTTCCCATTCTCTCTTGAGACAATGAGACATTTAAACTTCAATAACTAAAATTTTAGCTTATGAGAAA
>JAESVK010000475.1:653579-664430 GCA_017140935.1 Hamamelis virginiana | reverse complement strand
TCCTTTTTTGTTTTGTCTTCTGAAAA
The DNA here is from genome assembly GCA_017140935.1 of Hamamelis virginiana. Taxonomy (NCBI): domain Eukaryota; kingdom Viridiplantae; phylum Streptophyta; class Magnoliopsida; order Saxifragales; family Hamamelidaceae; genus Hamamelis; species Hamamelis virginiana. The sequence continues at coordinate 664,404 of JAESVK010000475.1, read as the reverse complement.
GTTTCCATAGCTTGTAGAGTAAAAGGAAAGCTGCAAGTTTTGCAATTGCTGGCAACAGTGAAAGAAAATCCATTGGGGGTGAGAATTGAGAATGCATGAGACAGTGAGAAATATTGAACCTATATTTATAGGATAAAATTTGGCTATAATAATAAATAAATAAAAAAGGAAAGGTATATCCTGATTTGGTGAGATGATACTTCACATGCACTTCTCAAAAGGACAAAATGTTAATTTGTCGTGTGTTTTTTTTTTTTTTTTTTTGTGGTTAGATGATACTTCATACATTTGTCATCTGTGCAGAATTTGTATTAAATTAATATATGTATTATGTTGTATATTATATGGTAAAATAAGACCCCCATTAATTTCTCAATGGCATCCCCATTCTCATCTCACTTTCCCACTCCATCCGAATCTAGCATAGGATCTTAATTAACACATCATCGAAATACACACAAGTACAAGCAAATACACACAAGTACAAGCAGAGGATTCAAATTCATCCTCTCCTCCCTCTTCAAGTACGGTTTTTAAGTTCCAATAAAATAAGATATCATGACCAAAATGCATAAAGATCTTTAAAAAATCTTGAAAGCTTAAAAGACCGTACTTAATAAAAAAAAAATTCCTTAGGCTGCGTTTGGCAAAGCTACGACTTCCTGTTTTTTGCTTAAAAAAGTAGAAAAATGGAAGTTTTGATAGTAAAGTACGTTTCGTTATTAGTTAACCTCTTTCGATTTTCTTTCTTTCTTCACAAAAAATGAGTGGGTTTCTTTGGGCTCAATTTTTCTCTCACATTGCTTAACAGTATTAAGAGCCTTGACTTTTTCCGTCCGGTCAACCTTTTGAGCATCAAATGTGGGGATTCTTATATACTGAGAGTTTTGATTTTTTCCGTCAAGGCTTTTGTGTACCAAATTCTTATCTCTCTTATTTTAAATTTAAAATTAAATTTTTTTTATTACTGTTAATCCATATTTTAACACCATCCAGTAAATGAATGACACGTGTCAAAGAAAATAGAACGAAGTAAATTATGAATGAAGTAAATGATGAATTAAATTTATAAAAAAAGAGCCACTAAAGATAATTAGTCAGGAAAAAAAATGGATAAAATGAAGAGATTAGTATTTGAAATATAAGATAAACAGGTAGATTAAAACTTATGTTTATTTTTTATTAAGATAAATATTAATTCTCTTAAAAAATAACAAATGTCAAGAGAAGTAGAAGAAATAAGAGTTCGAAGTGTACATAGATACTTGGAACAAAATTCCTGATTGAATGAGGAAGGATCATTGGGTTCAAGGAGGAATCTTTTAGGATTGGTGAAATCATGGAAAGAGAGAAACCTAATAAGGAAAGAATAGCACGAGGAATTTGGAACTGAAAAAGAGATTGCAGATGAAGTCTATAAATAAATGATTCAGAAGCGATGGAAGGTCATCTCAAACATACACAACAGTTTCAAAGCTTCTTTCGTCTGCAGAAAGATGTTTGAGAGCCCTATTGCTGCTTGGCCAAGTTAGGCTCCGCCGTAGGGTATTTCGTTGACCATTCAAGGTGTGTAGAGAGACGTTCAGAGAAAGTTCGAGGTCTTTAAAAGTGGTAGGTTGAGGAACAAAGCTATGTTAAAATTTGGAAGAACCTCTTCCTCTAAATTTTATCTTGTAAGAACGCCGCTTTGAGGATTAAGGAAACGGGCAAAGCCGTCTTGAAATTCGAGGGAAGGAGTTCTTCTAGTTTGTTCTACCATAAGGTTATTTCGAGGATTTGGGATTGTGCAGAGCTGTCTTGAAGTTTGTTTTATCTTTTTTTGTCTGATTTAATTAAAGGTGAAATATTTATTCAAGAATTACAGTTAAATTATTCAAAGGGCTTGAGGGTAGTTCGAGCCGTACCAACGAGAGTTTTATTAATGTTATTCAAGTTTGGTTTCTTTAAATTATTTGTTATTTCAATTCTTTTTACCATTAATGTTTTCTTATTATTGTTAAGATTAGTTTATTTGGCATGTCTCCTTAAAAAGTCCTCTTAATTAAGGCATTCGAACCCCATCATCTGGTTTTCATCATATTAAGGGATTCGAGCTACCTTGCAGTAGTTCAAACTCCTAAAAATTTTAAGTAAATCAATATTTACCAATAAATTGCTTCAGCTTAATTGTGAAATTTTCCTTGTGGAAAAGAAACATTGAGCAATTTTTAAATATATATATATATATATATATATATAGAGTAATGATGTAGTGAGCATTTGCTAACTTTAACTAAAAGTCATAGGAATGATATTTTGAAAAACCAACCATTGGATTGGATAATCTTCTTATGAATGTCATGTCTGTCAAAATCATAATGATCCGATAGTCGGTTTTCAAAATACAGTCCATGAAACGCTTTAAAGGTATTTACCGTTGGATGCTGTCAAAGTTGTTTAAATGTCTGTATTTTAAAAACCAACCGTTTGATCACTATGATTTTTGGCAAACATGACATACATATAAAGATTATCTAATCCAACAGTCGATTTTTCAAAAATACATCTTCTAGTGAAAGTGTCCTTACGATAAGAGCATAAGGACGTCCTAATAGGATCGGTTATATATATATATATATAATAAGCTAATTTTCACAAAACTTAACATAAAATTTATAAGTAATTGTGGGATGCATATTTTGAAAAACTTAGTAAATTTTTAATTATAATTCAATACATATTGATCGAATGGATTTTATTTTATTTTATTCTTGGGAGCAAATACACCACAAGTTATCTAAGTTGTTTGCTACCCTTCTATGTTTCCCATGATTATAAGCAAAAGTTGTCAAGCCATCAACAATAAAATGGTTACCTAGCTAATGGTACGGTACTTTATCAATTTATAAAAAATAAAAAAAAAAAGAATATTTTGTAAGATTTAAAAATATAAGTCGATGAATTGTGATGCATACATGAATAGTTTTGATGGGACTAGTTCAACCAACTTGTTAGCCATATATGCTAGAATTAAGTACATTAATTTATACACGTGATTATAATGAATATTATTGCGATCATTGCTATAATCATTGCTATGAGCATGATCATATATCTATCCCTCATCCTTTACCACAAAATTCAAGTGGTGGACAGTGCTCTAAACTGTGTCACATAGACATGCATAGTGCGCGCTATGCAAGTGGTCGATCAGACTGCCTTGTATCTCAATTATTTTACCAAATAATTGAAGGCTTCTGGAACGCACCATGCTAGAATTAAGTACATTAATTTATACACGTGATTATAATGAATATTATTGCGATCATTGCTATAATCATTGCTATAAGCATGATCATATATCTATCCCTCATCCTTTACCACAAAATTCAAGTGGTGGACAGTGCTCTAAACTGTGTCACATAGACATGCGCAGTGCGCACTATGCAAGTGGTCGATCAGACTGCCTTGTATCTCAATTATTTTACCAAATAATTGAAGGCTTCTGGAACGCACCATATATATATATATTAGTGTCCTGATCGAAAATGCCTCACCGACACCAATTTGTCGCTGTGTGTAATTTCAATTTCTGTCTCCCTTGCTAATTGCTATACAGGAAAAGCTGCTATATATCTATGGATAGATATAGATGTAGAGCCACTTAGATATTCTTGGGAATATCTGCCTTGCTAATTCCAAATTTATTTATATCACTTCCGCTGCTCACCCCAACAGTCCAACACCTGCAAAATGAACTTTTCTGGCCTCCACCCTTGGAAGAACCAGCAAAGGAACGACAGTCTAATTAACCAAAACAAGACCTCAAGTCAGACCACATAAAAACCTCAAGCAGAGCAACTTAGGATCATGCTGCAAGGATATTAAACTTGTAAATCCTCTAGTCTCGATATGGATGACCTCCTTTTAATCGGATCAGAAAGGGAGACTAAATTTGGTATGCCACAAGCTAATCTAGGATATTACTACGGTCATATATGTATATAGGGTCACGTTCCCCACACACCCTATTTTGACACCTATATTTATACATCATTTTCAAATACCATTGTAAGTTGAATATTTTGAGAAACCGACCGTTAGATTAGATACTTAATTATCTTATGTTTGTCATGTATAAAAAAAATCGGAGTGATCCAATGGTTAGTTTTTGAAAAATATCATTTTGAAGAACTATTTTTTTTTTTTATTAATTAAAAACATAACAGTTTTTTATGGTGACATTTATTAAAATCTAACCGTTGGATCACTATGTTTTTTGGTATACATGATATGCATAAAAAAGGTATTGAATCCAAAGGTCGGTTCGTCAAAATATTTATCATAGGCAGGGCCGGCCCTGGGTTTTGGGTTTTGGGGGGCCTCAAGCAAGTTCCTAGAATGAGGCCCTTCTATATTTTGACATATAAAAAAAAAAAAAATTGCATATCTTAGGTTTTTTTTTTGAATAATTAAGAATTTATTGAACCAAAGAGGCAACAAAGCCCAGAACAAAGAATACAACCCATAGGCCACAAAAACCTATGGAAAAACTGGTAGCACCTCCCCATAACAGGGAGCAAAAACAGCCACCACACCTAAAAGAACAATAGGGAATCAAAAGAACCGCCCCAGAACTGGGGACAAAAGCAAAAACACAAAAGAACCGCCCCTAAACAGGGGACAAAAGCAAACAACACAGCACACCAATACAAGACCCACCCCTAATGCCTTAAGATACATTAATTTCTTTTATGCTAAAACCTACAACCATACTACAACAAGCAATTCACAAAAGGGTTTTCATTTGGCTCACCCAAAACCTCCTATCACCATTCACTAATACACTTATATTAAACAAATATCAAAATATTTAATCTATTAAAATGAATAGAATTCAAATATATAGGAAATAAAGAAAAAACATACAGTTAAATCCCTAAATAACAGCAACATAAAAGAAAGGCTAAATAGAAGAGAATACTTGTGTAAGTAAAAAGTAGCTAGCCAACATAATTTCCTCCATCCATAAACAAAACTGCATTATGGTCATCTTCTACTGCATTCAAAAAGAAAACAAAAAAATATATATTATATCGTGGAAATCCTAAAAATAAAATACTTATAAACAAAAAAATATTGTCATTCTATGTTATATAATTACCTGAAAATAAAAAGATCATAAAAATCTTACTCCTCTTGCATCCGCATTTGCACTCGCAAAGTTGTCAATTAATGTTTCATAGTCAATCTTTTTTGCCAAATCATTTTCAATGGATAACATAGCTAATCCATTCAACCTTTCTTGAGACATAGTTGACCGAAGGTAATTTTTAATCAATTTCAACTTTGAGAAGCTTCTTTCCCCTGATGCAACTGTAACTGGAATGGTCAATAATACCCTATAAGCAATCCAAGCATTTGGGTAACAACAATCCAATTCCATCAAATGATTCAACACTTCAATTGGCCTTGTTATTTCTTGTGGGAGACCGTCTATCAAGAGTTTCAATTCTGTATATAAATCTCTCCCATCAATATCTTTATGCTGGCCATCTGTTAAAAACCCTTCAAGTTTGTTACATGAAGTAAGCAAACATTCACTTTCCAATGACTTCAACTTCTTCAAATCAAACAAAAAACCAAAAACTTCCTCATATATTTGAAATTGTTTAAACCTATCCTTAAGTGAATTAATGCCCTGATCAACAACATATAGGAAGTAATTAATTCTAAATGATTCCTCCGCTGAATGTGCCACTTCTACATATGCATTTTCATCCAACTGTTTATTCCTACGAATGGTACGTCTTTCACCAAAAATTGGCTCGATCTCCAGTGCATTCGCAACTTCTTTAGCTTCAATTAAGGCCTCCACAAATCCCTCTTCTCTATACTTTTCAAGATAGGAAAGTAACTCTCTTTGTTTTTGTATAGCAACATCAATATTCATGTCCTCAGCTTGAAGAGCTTTACTAACATTGTTAACAGCAAACAACACATTATGCCATATAATCATAGCAACTAAGAACTCAAAATTCTCAAGTTCATTTGCTAGAGACTCAGCCTCATGCTTTGATTTGGGATCTATTTCCATATTTGCCAACTCAAATAAAGCATCTCTTATTTGTGGAGCATAGTATCTTATTGGTTTAACACTCTCAACATGACTTTCCCACCGTGTTTGTGAAAGTGGCTTCACCGTGAGATTTTGCACATGAGATTTGAACACTTTCCATCGTTTTGTAGAAGAAGAGAATAAGACATATATGAATTGTACAACTCCAAAAAATGATGTAGCTTTAGAACAAGATTTGGCCATGTCACAAAGAGCAAGATTAAGACTATGACAACCACACGGTGTATAAAAAGCTCTAGAATTCAATTCTTTCACCTTTTTCTGTACACCTTTGTTTTTTCCCTTCATATTAGAGCCATTATCATATCCTTGCCCTCTTATATCACTAAAATTAAGTTTGAGATCTTCCAAAACTTCAACAAGCACATTAAAAAGTCTACACCCTGTCGTTTCATCAACAACCAAGAATTCTAGGAAAAATTCTTTCACTTGTATGGGATTTGTTGAAAGATCCAAACATCGTATTACAAGTGACATTTATTCTTCATGGCTGACATCTGGAGTACAATCAAGTATCACTGAAAAGTATTTTGCATTCATGATTGTTTCAAGAATTTTACTTTTTACCTCTTAAGCCATCAACTTTATTAATTCATTTTGGATCTTATGACTAAGGTAGTGATAATGTATTTCCTTACTTTGGATACGCCGAATGTGCTCCCCCATTACAAGATCCCATTCACCAATCTCTTCAATTATTTCTAAAAAAGTCCCATTCCTCACATCACCAATCTTCTCGTTGTCTCCCCGAAATGCCAAATTTTGAGAAGCAAGAACCCTTACAATGCCAAGAATCCTCCGCAAAACATTCCTCCAGTGTTGTTTCTTCTTTTGTAAAGCTTCTTGCACGGCTTTATCTATTGTTTCGTTGCTTGCCAATCTCTTGCTTAATTAAATCCATTTCCTCATGTTTACAAGGTGTTCATTACTACTTTCATGCGCTCTAAGCCTCCCATGAATATTGTTCCAATCTTGCAATCCCTCATTAGCCAATAGAGTCGTGTTTTGTATCTTGAACAACTTGCAACAAAAACAATAAACTCTATTGGTAATGGAAGAATACAACAACCAAGACCTCTCTCGCTTGTCTCCATTTGGCAATATTTGGAAATAATGGTTCGAGGAGAAACGCCTATTTCTTTCATCTTTGGGATAATCCACATTACAATCCCTCATAGGGCCTCTTACAACTAAGAAATCTCTTAGTTTTATATCAATTTCATTCCAAGTACTTGGATCAAAAATGTTTAAAGGCCTATATGATATATTGTCATCTTCATTAGCCTCATTCTCATCATTTATTGCATTGTCACCCAATTCACCCACATCTTCATTTTCCTCCACATTTGCATCATTACCCACATCCACATTTTCTTCAATATTTGCATCGTTACCCACATCCACATTTTCTTCCATATTTGCTTCCACATTTTCTTCCTCATCTGTCTCTCTCTGTCTAGGGTTAATCAAAAATTTTTCAAAAGCACCTTCTTGAGACTTTAGAAAGGTCTCTTTTTTTTTTCTTTTCTACTCTCTTTTGATGCCCTGACTGATGTTTTCTTTTAAGAGGCATGGCTCCCCTCACCAATCCTAGAATAAAAATAAATCATTTTTTGAAAATTAGTGATGGAATCCTATGACATCTTCATTAAAAGAATAATACCAAATTTTTTTGGGGCAAGGTTCAATAGCATCTTCACAAATACTAGCTTATGCATTTGGAATTATTAACAATTTACAATAGCATCCAAACAAAAACATAACTACATAAGCAGAGGAATAAAACAACATTTGATGATTCTAAAAAATCTGTTTATTAATAATTGATAATACATTAATCAACCCAACTTCATTTTATATAAATAACTAAATGAGAGATTGGACAAGAGAATATACCAGTGATTAGATTTTTTATTTTTTGTCAAATGATTGTAACTGCTTATTCTGAACCTGCAGGACATAATCAAAATTATTTATTAGCAGAGTAATAAACAAAAAGAAAACAATTTAAAGAAAACAAAGGGTTTCTTAATTAAAAAAATTCCTTAGTTGCATTACTCCAAGAAAACAATGGGAAAGAGAAATCTGAGTACAACTGTTGAATCCATGAAAAAGGTTGTGAAAGCTTAGTTGAATCCATAAAATCTCTAAGTTGCACTTGATTATTGGGTTTCTTTCATCTTGTCTTGATTGTACATTTGATAAAAATTTAAAGAAAACCACTGATTACACCCAAAAAATAGAACAAAATCATGGAAAAAGATCGAGCAGATAAAGTGAAGGAAGTTGGTTTTGTGATGTAGAATCAGCTTTTGTTGGTAGTTGACATAAATCTTGGAATTAAAACTCAATCAGAAACATAAAAAAAATCAACAGAAGTGATAAAATAAACAATTTAGAGAGATAAATCTCAAGCAGAAGACAGTAACATGTGAAGAACTTCGAGTGTTCGAGGATTGGTGGTGTTAAGTTACCTATGGGTGATTGCCCGGAAACAAGGCACCAGTCGGAGGGCAGTGCTGTGCTGCGATTCCTACGAAGTGCGAACTGCTCAGTTGGTCAGAGCTCGCACAGTCCATGAGGATTGACTGATTGAGCCCGGAGTGGGGAACGCTGGAACAGCCAAATAGGGTTAGGGGATGGGAAATTGGGATTGTATTTGGGAATCGGGGGAGGGAAGCTTGTCAAGGGAAAAGGGGCTAAAAAAATTTGGGCTGGAAACCTTACTTGCTAACTGCTAAGGGCTAAAAAAATTTGGGCTGGAAACCTTACCTGCTAACTGCTAAGGCCTCAAATTCTTTTTGGGCTAATGGACTCATGGACTGGTGGTATAAATGTATAATGGGTATAACTAAGGGCTAATAAAAATTGGGGGCCCTCCAAAATTGGAGGCCTCAAGCGGCTGCCTCACCTTGCAAAAGGCAAGGGCCGGCCCTGATCATAGGTAGTGATTTGAAAACGAGGTGTAAATATATGTGTCGAAATAGGATGTAAGGGGAACGTCACCTATATATATATATATATATATATATATGTCACGTTCCCCTTACATTTTATTTTTACACCTATATTTACACCCTTTTTCAAAACACCACCTTTGATAAATATTTTGATAAACCAATAATTGGATTTGATACACTTCTTATGCATGTAATACTCCCTCCGTCCCACAAATATAGGCCAAAGTGGTCAAGGCACGCATTTTGAGGAAGCCGATTAAATATTGATTTGGTCATATTTTTCCAAATTTTTTTTTAAATACTATTCTACTCTTATAGTAGTAGGATATTTAAAAAAAAAATTAAAAAAATATAGTCAAATCAATATTTAATTGGCTTCCTCAAAATGCGTGTCTTGACCACTTTGGCCTTTAGTTGTGGGACGGAGGGAGTATATGCAAAAAATCATAGTGATTCAATTGTTAGATTTTTTAAAAATAAAAAATCACCATAAAAAACTGTGATGTTTTTTAAAAATATATATATACTAGTTTTTCATAATGATATTTTTCCAAAACTGACCATTCGATCACTCTGATTTTTTGCATACATGACATACATAAGAAAAGTATCTAATCTAATGGTCGGTTTCTCAAAATATTCGACCCACAATAGTATTTTGAAAACTATGTGTAAAAATAAAATGTAAGGGGAACGTAACCCATATATATTTATAAACAGAGGGTCTATTATAAGGTGCACCATATGTAGAGTTACACCTACATAAGGTAAATTGCATATCATATTTTAAAAAACCGACGGTTGGATTAAATGCACTTCTAATGAATTTCAATTTTTGCCAAAAATAACAGTGATACGCGGTCGGTTTCTGACAAATGACACTGTGAAAAATTATTACACTTTTGTTCTTCAAAATTTCAGCATTTTTTCTCAGACAGTTTTAGCTTTCAAAAAGCGACCGTTGGATTATTGTGGTTTTTGGTGAAACATGAAATTTATAAGATGTGTATGTATCTAATCCAACAATTGGTTTTTCAAAATCTGTTATGCATTTTGTCGTATACAGATTACCTTGCGCAACTTTGCGTAAGGTTTGCGTAAGGTGTACCTTAAATAGCATCCTATATATATATATATATATATAACCAATCTTTTAATTGAGGACATCCTTACCTATCTTATTATTAGCCTATTTTCATTGGGATTGGTATTTTGAAAAACCAACCATTGGATTAGAAAACCTTCTTATGTGTATCATGTTTGCCAAAAAATACAGTAATCCAACAATCAATTTTTAAAATAGAAACTATTAAACAACTGTGATAGCATCTAACGGTAAATACTATTACAGTGTTTTTCATACTGTATATTGAAAACTGATTGTCGGGATGACTGTAATTTTTTGCAAATATTTTGAAAATATGACATACATAAGATGTCATGCATGCAAAAAAATCACAATGATCTAATGTCAGTATCTCAAAACACAAACTGTGAAAAACTGTAATTGCTAAAAATTATCACAGTTTTTTTTCAATACATTATTAAGATGTCTTCTTTGGATGTCATGCATACCAAAAATCATAATAATCTAATGTTAACGTCTCAAAATACAGAATGTGAAAAACTATGACCACTAAAAATTATTAGAATTTTTTTCAAAACATATATGAGAAACCGACCACCAGAGATCAATGTGTTTTTTGTCATGCACGACATACATAAGAATTAATATCTAATCCAACTA
>JAESVK010000475.1:632605-648782 GCA_017140935.1 Hamamelis virginiana | reverse complement strand
TCGAAATTCCAAGTGGAAAGAGGGGATATTCTAATGAAATTGAAAGTACATAATTGAAAGCATAAATTAATAAAAAGTCCTTCTCGAAATTCCAAGTGGAAAGAGGGGATATTCTACTGAAATTGAAATTGCATAATTAAAAGTAATAATTAAAAACAAAAAAATAAAAATAAAAACCTCTTCTCTCCAAGTGAAGAGAGGGACAATTGCATCATGTGTGAAATTGTATAATTTGGAAAATACGGAAATTAAAATAAAAACTGAGAATAGCAACTGAAAAATAACTTCACTATCTGAAATTAAACTGACTGAACTGAACAGTAGTACAGTATGTAAAAGTAGAAAATAGTCAAGACTTAGATGCACGTGGCATAAAAATTTACGACTATTTCTGATTAAAATTCAACACTCAACTAACAAAGGAAAATAAATTGCTTAACAATTCTTGCACTTGACGAAATTCAACAACAGAGGAAAAAAACTAAACTGCGTACTGCGTCTCGTACTTCGGACTCCCCCTTTTCTGTTGTGCGAACCTCCCTTTTATAGAATCTGAATTCCCTCTTTTGTCTCCTTTTTCTTCGTTTTCTGACAACGTTCGCTGATGGTTGCTGACTTCTGCGCCTTCTCTCGCTTCTCTGCACTCAGACACTCCTCCTGACTTTATCTTTAGTCTTCTCTGTATTAAAGCTTTCACCCACCCAAGACTTTCCATCTCCCTCTCACTTTCTTCTCTCCTCTCTCATATTCTCAAACTCTCCCCAGACTCCCTCCTTTCACTTTCTATATATATATTATTTTTTATTTTTTTATTTTTTTTATTTTTTATTTTTTTACAACTGAATTCATATCTGGTATATATACAAATAATACAAGGATTTCCACAGCTTGAATCTTGGACTTCAAAATCAGTATTTTGAAGCTTAGAAGCTCTAAATCTTCTTGAACTTTTGAGACTTCAAAGAAATTGCACAATTTCTCAGTCTTTGGATGAAAAAAATTGGCCAAATCTCTTCATACCAAAGAATATTCATTAGAATACGGATCGCTTGGAGACTTGGGCCGGTATTGCATCTTGATACTCTTTTACTGATTATTGCATGCCTGACGAAGTATTCTCTGAAGTCTATGTGCTGGAATATGGAACCGACTGCTTTGAAATGCACGTTGATGTAACGCATGCACATTCTACTATAATAGCTTCCCAAAATATAATTAGTAGAAATCCCTAATTATCTCCACAAAAATTATATTTACGGGATCCAAACAGTGGCCCATACTCCTGAAATTAGTAGAAATCCATAATTATCGATGAGAGATCAAGTGGACAGATAGAGTCGATAGAGAAGAGTTCTCCATGGCTGCTAGAGAACTCTTAATTGAAGGGCAGACTGACGGAAAATTTTGCTGAAGTTGGATCTACTCTCGCCTCCCTCCCATTCTTCTCTTTATAAAACTCTCTCAAGCATCAATTATGAGAGAAGAGAAAAAGAGAAAGCTAGATCCGGTTTTCACGGATCATGGTCGGCTACCAACACTCATGATAATCCTGTGTGGGCAATCTCATGCTACAACTGCTTGATTTCACATTGATTTTTACCTGCAATGCAAAACAACAGCAAACCAATTACGCGCACCTGTTCCACACAACTTTAATCTAAAATAAAGATAAAATTAAAAACAAGCTAAAATGCTACTCTTATGCGATAATTGCAACAATTCTAAAATAACTGAAAAGTACTAAAATGACCTAATTAACCTAATTAACATGCCTTTAGAGCTTTAACAAAGCTTACTTTGGGATTTAAATTTCGAAAATTTTAGCACTTATCAACGTGGCACAAAGAGGTGCTGACAAGTGGCAGATTGATGCAGTGACACATGGCAGTATCTAGGGAGGACATGTGGCAAGAGGGTGATGACGTGGCAGTGACACGTAGCATGAGGTGCTGACATGGCAGTGACAAGTGGCAGAATATTGCTGATGTGGCAGTGACACGTGGCAGGAGGTTGCTGACGTGGCAGGTAACATGGCGTGACGGGTGACGTGGCATCGGACGTGGCAGTGACGTGGATGCTGATGGTGGCTATGGCTGACGTGGCAGTGGTGATTGTTAGGGCTGACGTGGCAAAGTGATGGGGTAGGGCTAACATCAGCTAAACGGGATTGCTGCTGCGGCGCGTGAAAGCGCATGGAAGATGGTAGTGCGAGTAGTTCTGGCGCGCACTAACGGAGGCGGCTCATGCGGCGACGGTTTGGGCTGATTCCGGCGTGGTTTTGTAGATCGGAGAATGACGAGTCGTTTGAGTGGTAGGTCAATAGATTTGGGTTACTGGAAGGTTGAGTTTCGTGATTGGACAGGTTCAAGAGAAAGGGTTTGCCGGATTTTGAGGCCTTGACGGCGGTTGGTGGCGGTGTTCAGCGGTGGTGCAGTCGTGGTAGGCTAGGTTTGCTAGGTATCTAGCTCTGATACCATGTTGAATAAAACAAATGTAAAATAATGTATTGAATAATGTAATTTGTACAATGAATTAGTGAGAGCCTTATATGGCAACAGACAACTATACTGTATATACAATATATATACATTAACACACTCTATCCCACATCACTTAAATAAAAGGTTTGATGTAACTTCATACACCTATATGGGTTTCCTACCTACAAGTTTAGGCAATTAGGTTGGATTGAAAATTTAACCTGATATCAATGTGACAAGGCCCAAATGAGCCTACACATGAAGGGGAGTATAGAAGAATAAAATTCACTATACCTCACATCGCATAGAAGGCTTGCTATAGTTTCATATACCTATATGAGCCTTCCACCTACAAGCTAAGGCTTTTAGGTTGGAAACTTAATATATTCAATTCAGTTTAATAAACATAAGAGTGAAATGATACAAGGGCTCGTTTGTACTAGCCAACTTTTTTTAAAATCACCTTTGGAACCTAAAATTCCATTTCATCTAAAAAGTGGGGTGATAATCACTTTTTGACAACTTAAGGCTGGGGATGATATATATATATATATAGGATGGATGACAAAAAATTTATACTAGAAGTGATGGTGGCAAAAGTTAAGGGATCCTAAATTTTACCACAATCACTTCAAATATAAAAAATTTGATATGTGAACACAATAAAGACATTATGTATGTGAACATAATTTTAAAGAAATGTGTGAAAAAATAGTTGTCCAAAAGTAATTTTAGGAAAAACAAAAAAACAAAAAAACTAACACTGACAAAAGTTGAATTCAGCCATGAAAAAAGATTGAAGATATAAAATAGGGGAGAACAGAGGAACTGAGAAAGAGAGAAAGGAAAACTTTCTTTTACGATTTAATTGAATGAACTTTCTTGATTTGATTAGGTTGCCTCAATACATTTATAGAAGGGAATTGAGCTAACCAATCAATATTGTTGCAACCAATGAAAGTGATCTAACAAACTGACTAACTAACTAATACAAGTTTTGATGAAATCTAATACTCCCCCTCAAGATGGAGTGTATATATTCAAAACACCTATCTTGCTAATAAGGATTTAAACATTTTTTTCCTCTCTTTATAACCAAAGGCATATAAAATGGAGCTTAATGAAGCCACCAATAGTGATGTGGTAAGTGTTTTGAAGCTTAAATGGTGTTTTTTTCTTCTTTTTTTTCAAAATCTCATATTGTTAGGTTACGCAAAACCTAACAATCTCTATTTGTTCCGTAGAAGATGACCTAACACTCTAGGAATGTTAGGTTGCTTCTAACCTAACAAAATAGATTTGCTAGGTTAGTTTTAACCTAACATGCCAACATTGTTAGATTGCAATCAACACAATAAAATTAGCTTGTCATGCTAAATCTGTAACAAAACCAAAATCTATTAGGTTCGAAGAAATCCAACAAATTGCAATTGTTAGATTGTAACTAACCTAACAATCATACTTTGTTAAGTTAAAACCAACCTAACAATCTCAATTTGTTGGGTTTATTCCAACCTAACACAGGAAAGACGTTCTTTTTGGTTTTGTTGGGTTGCTTTCAACCTAACAATTTGGTTTTACTGGATTGATTGAAACCTAACAAAATACGATTGTTATGTCACAACCAACCTAACAAACATGATATGTTAGGTTGCAACCAACCTGATTAGGGCATTATTTGTGATTGGGGTGGGGATAGCAATTTTATTCAAACTTATTTGGGGTTGGGTTATTTTAGGAAATGAATGGCGTTTATTTATAATTTATCAGGGTGGGCTTAGAGTTCGTTGAGATTGCAATTAGTGATGTCAAAATCGACGGGACGCCCATTTGGCCCGCTGACCGATCCGATAAACTAACAAATCAGGCCCGATCCGATCCGATAACTAATGGACTAGGCTGATCTGATCCATAGGAAATTGACTGGACTGGGCTATGGATTTTTGTCTAATCGATCTGCCTGATCCGAGTCCGATAAGCAGCCCTAACTAATCCGCTAGCCCAATCTAATCCAATTCGCCCATTGGCCCGTCCAATAACCTGTTTGATCCTGTCCATTGGCCCTTCCAATAGCCTATTTGATCCAATCCATTTGGCCCAGCTCGATCCGTTAAGCCCAACCGTTTTGGTAAAATTAATAAAATTGAATGGTGTGGGATTTGAACCCCATACCTTTTTAAGATAAAAATTTTATTTTTGTTTAATCCAACAATGTGTTTTTCTAAATATTGTTTTATATATATTTAATGGGTTATTAAAGAATTTAAATGAAATTAATTTAAATATTATCTATCATCATAAGGTATTACAAGCTAATATTTAGCCTAGTGGTAAGAATTATTGTTAATCTTATGAATACCATGCTCGCAAAAATTTTTAGCAATCCAACTGTCAATGTTTGAATACTGATTATAGAAGATTAGTGATAATTTTAAAGAACAAATTAGACAATTTTTTATATTGCTATTTTTAAAAAACTAACCATTGGATTACTGTGATTTTTGACAATATGATATTTATAAGAAACTTGTTCAATTCAACGGTAGATTTTTAGAAATATCTTGTACAATTAGCCATACACATGTGACTTGAGCTAGTAAATTACAAAGTGCACCTAATACGAAATTGAGTGGGATTACTTAATTATAGTCAATCAGCAATGACATTTATAAAAACTAACCGTTGGATTAGATAAACACATTATGAATGTCATGCTTGCAAAAAATCATAGCGATCCAATGGTCACTTTTTGAATAATGACTATAAAAGGTTTGTGATAATTTGAAGAACATAACATACAATTTTTCACATTTGGTATTTTTCAAAAGTAGACCATTAGATTATTATAATTCTTTGCAATTATAGTATTATTCATGAGAAGTTTGTTCAATCCAATGTTGGGTTTTGTATTTTACAAATTACGGGTCTTTTCTTTTAATAAGTCTTAATTACAATTAAATGAACATGCTCATGAGTCTATTCAGTAATTTTTATTTTATTTTTTCAATCATGAACTCACTAATTTTTTGAAAAAGGAAAAAAACCTTATTTAGTAAAAGTCACAAATTATTTTTTTTTTAATTGAGAATCTCATATATTTTTAATTAAAATTATTATTTTTTGACAACAATCTTTAAATCTTTTAAATTTTTAACTATAGTGATGCAACTCTCTCCTACCAAAATTGTATACATTTGAAATATGAATAAAATATAAAAAAATTTGTTTAATTATTATCTATTCATGTACTTTAGTTTTTTTTTTTACATTGTAATTTAAATATACTAAAAGAAAGTGAAAAAAAAAAAAAAGACAGAAAAGCCCGTTAGCCCGATCCATTAGCCCAATCTGGTCCAATCCATTAGCCTGATCTGGTCAATTATTTTAGTGGACCAGTCTAATGGACAGTATTGGACACGCCTTTTTCTCTTATTGGTTAGGCCCAACCCGGTCCGATAGCTTATCGAACCAAGCCTGATCCGATCAGATAAACCGTTAGCCCAATTTCTTAATGGGCCGGGCCGGCCCGATCTGTCCATTTTAACACCACTAATTGCAATATACGCTCCCTACTAAAAATCTTAAAATCTTAAAGGAGCCCAACAAAAATAGAAGCCCGAAACTACCGAAAGGCAAAACAAAAAACCAAAACAGATTCATATTCCTAGCTCAAATACTCGGCTAACTGCAAATGAGAAACCCAGGCGGCCAGGCCATTAAGAAACTCATACTCGCCCGAGTCCATTAATTCAAACTATCATTGTTTGTCACACTCTCAAAATTTAAATATGAAATATCTAATAATACAAATCCTTCTATTATAAGGTACATTTTACGCAAAGTTATGTAAGTTGATTTCTATATAATTAATTTCAGAACATATTTCAAAAGCTAACAGTTTGATTAGATAAACTATTTACGAATTTCATGTTCACAAAAAATCACAGTGATTCAACGATTGTTTTCTGAACATTCCAATTGGAAAAAAAATTGTGATAGTTTAAAGAACAAAAAAGTTATAAATTTTCCCAATTGATTTTTTTAGACACCAACCATTAGATCACTGTATTTTTTTACAAACATGAAATTTGTAAACAATTTATCTAATTCAACGATCAATTTTTATAAATATGTTCTATAATTGATTCTATAGAGAGATGATATTCGGGGCGGATCTAAGGGGGGGCAGTGGGGGCAAGTGCCCCCACTCAACTTTTGCAAAAAAAATGAATTTTTATATATATTTAGTATATATTTGGTAGAAAATGGTAAGAGTGCCCCCTCTTCAAATTTTATTTTCATCCCTTTAAGCTCTTATTTTATAAATTTTAGCCACCAAATTCCAAATTTATAATTGTACTACTTCAAATAGTCATTAAATCATTGGTCATTCTATTTGAGGTCTAAACTTAAAATTTGGCCTTAATCAGTGGTTTTAGAAGAGTATTTATCATTCTATCGGTCTCTAATTTAGTATCCAATTTGTAGAAACTGTAATCAATTTATTTTAAATTATGTAATTAAAATTGGAGTTTAAGTACCTGCAAGGCTGCAATAAAACTAAATTTACGAAATTTAATAAGTTGGTTATGTTCAAAAAGGAGAATAATATATAATATTAAATCTAGAACGCATATCAATTCTAAATTCATATATATATATATATATATTGCCTCAGGGAGCGCTGCCCCCGAACCGCCACACATTTGTTAATTAATCAAAATAGTGCCCCCTCTAAATCAAATTCGTGGCTCTGCCCCTGATGATATTACACAACTTTATATGAAATGCACATTATATAAAAGAAGGACCAACTTGTCAATGGTCTGTTGGCCTCTATTAACATACATTCTCACTTTTAGAGAAGGCATGGGATAGGAATAAGTGTCTATTCTTTGGAAAAAAAAAAAATCCATACATAGATTTTAATACATAAAATGTCCAAAAAACCGAAATAAAAACTAATTTTGGTAGTTCAAACTATATCAAGTTTGTTTACCAAAAAAACAAAAAAAAAAAATGTACATCAAGTTCAAAAGGCAAATCAGGCAGCTGTCATCTATCTACTCATGGAGGACCTCAATCTCCTTATTTGTTAGGTGATAATACTTTAACAAGTGGGTGTGCTCAACAAGAGAAGCATATCAAAAGTGCAATAATAAATATAATAAATAATTAATTATTCAAGTATATCATAATGTAACAATTAATCCGTCAAGATAGCATATCAAAAGTCACAAGTAAAGCATTCAGAACACATCCAAAATTTAAGGATCTATTTAGAGAGGTGGGACGCACTTGCAAGTATTGATTGAGAGATATCGATGTTGCGAAATCGAGCGTTTATGGAATTAATATTTTAAGAAATCTATCATTGGACTAGATGTTTTGTCTATACCTACAAATCATACATGCCAAAAATTATATTGATTCAATGATTGATCCCTCAAAAATCCAACTACAACAGTTTTTCTTTGTTTTAAGAAAAAATGTGGCATTTTTAAAAAATTGGCCATTCGATCAACATGATTTTTGGCATACATAATATGTACAAACAGAACATCTAATCTAACAATCAATTTTTCAAAATAAATACCCCACATTGAATTTTATAAACCATGTGATGTCAATCCATTATCCATTTGTCAAGGAACGTGTCCCCCATATATATATACATACCTATAGTTTACAAAATCCAACATGAAAGTTAGTAAATCCACCGTTGGTTTAAATGCCCTTCTTATGCATATCACGCATGCCAAAAATCACATTAATCATACATCAGTAGCCATTCAATCTATAAAGTCACATTTCTAATCAGTAAAAAATATTGCAGTATTTCACACAAAATATGATGTATATCAGAATAATATTTAGTTTAACAATGGATTTCTCAATATACAACTTCAACATTGGGGTTTTTTTTTTTTTTTTTTTTTTGCCATAAGTAGAAATATAGGTCAAGTAAACCTATCTCATATATATACAGGGAGTCTACTATAAGGTACACCTTACATAAGGTGATTTGTATAGGGTCAACTGCAGAATTTATTTTGAACAACCAACCATTGGATTAGATGTTGTTATTATGAATTTCATGTTCGTTGAAAATCACAATGCTCCAACGGTCAATTTCGAACAAATGTCACTGTGAAAAATTGTGATATTTTTGTTTTTCAAAATATCACCATTTTTTTACAATCAATTTTTTCAAAAATCAACCGTTGGATCACTATGATTTTTGGCGAGTATGAAATTCGTAAAAAGTGTATCTAAGACAACGGTCAGATTTTCATAATCCGTTCTACATTTGGCCCTATCCAAGACACCTTATGCAACGTTGTGGAAGGTGCACCTTATAACAGCTTCCTTATAATGTGAAATGATCTAGTCAGCTAATGCTAACTTAGATCTAAGTCAACTAAGACTTATGGCCGTTGAATTATCTCATGAATGGAAGCTTTTTTAAGTGATGAGATGATTCAATAGCCATAAATACTTAGCTGACTAGATCATTACTCTCCTTATATATATATATATATATATATATATATATGGCACACCTAATACATTTTGTATCAGGTGAGCTCTTTTAAACCGTTAGATTGCTTATGCGGCTGGGATGAGTTTGGACTTAAAAACACGCGGAGCCTTGTGACTCGACCCAAGCGCTCCAAATGGTATCCTCCTTTCCCCAATTTCATTTAGCACATCAGTTTCCAAGAAAAATGATGAACTCCTTAGTATTTTAAGAACGTATTAGTGTTTCTAATTAACTCGACTTTAAGAAAAAAAAAAAACACCTTCCCCAACCTCCACTCTTCCTTCGAAATATAAAAAATAAATAAATAAATAAAAACTAATTAGACAACTGAAAAAAGGTTTATATAAATTTAAATATTTTGAATTTGGCAACTGCTGTTGGGTTTATTTTGAAAGAAGTATCCTATGGAAGAAATGTTATATTTTGAGCTTAAATAAGCTACTTTCGCTTAATTTATATATGGGTCTCACAAGCCTTTTGAAGTGGGCCCATAGTGAACTACATTCATCTCATGTAGGAGATTAATATGTTGTTTTAATAAGCTCAAAATATTAATGGTTTGAATGAGAAATTGTAGTGTAAAATCACCCAAATGAAAGTGGTTGAAGGTGATAGCCATCTTGTCCCACATCGGAAAAAAGTGAGAAGCTTGTGTGTTTATATACTTTCACATTGGTTCTATGGGTGACAGCCCCAAGGGGTACCAAAGTTTTGAGAGGGGAGAGGACCTATCCAAACTTGGTTTTTGATCCAAACAACACACGAGTGGGTCGGGCCGGGCCGGGCCGGGCCGGGCCCGGTCATTTAGACCAAGCCCATTATTTTTTTGGGCCAGCTCACAACCCAAAATTGGCTATGCAGCTCTTCCAGAACAGTTGTGACTGTTCTGCAATGCTGAAAAGTTGTGACTACTTTTACAGCTCTTCGAAGAGTCGTGTCCCAAATGGTGTCCTTCAGCATATCACGAATAGGCACCATTTCGTCTATAAATAGGCCACTGGTCCCAGATTTATATTTTTCAATTCATTCGTGCATTTGCATTGTGACTGCATTTAGAGAGAGAGAGATAGGTACTGCTAGTTCACTGTGTTTGGCGATTGTAGTGTTTCATCTTCAAACGTAATCATTGTATCCTAAGAGGCAAACGTCCATTGAACTCTAAGTACCTATTGGAGGAGCGAATTCTGTCTTAAGGACAAAGTGTTCAACACTTGCCTTGATAAATTTTTCTTAGTCGATTTCCTATTTCAGATTCTGCGAAACGTGTAAGTTGTTTAATTTATGCTTTCTGTTTTATGTATTTGTTAATTGAATAATTTTCTGGTTTTTACAGAATTATTATTCAATTAGTCTATCTCCACTTCATCTTTTTCTATATTGAATTGGTATATATAATTCTGTACTTTACAGAATATATATACAAGTTGATATATTCTTTAAATATTTATTAGCCACAATATAATCCAATTCTAGATCATTTTTCCTACAAGAAATTCATATGGTTAGTGAACATATTGGAATCCTGATGCAAAATATTTTTGCTCACTATATTAAAGTGATTCCAAGGACTAGCAATGAAACAGCTGATGCAGTGGGAAAGCATGCTTCTGGGGTAACGGATTTGTTAGTTTAGCTAGAATCCTCTCCTAAGTTGGTTGAATTTTTTTCTTAGATAAAGATATTGATTGTAACATAAATGATTCATTAAGGACTGATTCGTAAATTAAAATAAGGATCATTTAACATTACGATATATATTTTAAAAAATCAATCGTTGGATTAGATAATTTTCTTATATATGTCATGTTTGTCAAAAATTATAATGATCTAATGGTCGGTTTTCAAAATACAAACCGTTAAACAATTGTTACAGCATCTAACGGTAAATACTATTAGAGTATTTCACGAACTGTATTTTGAAAACCGATTTTCGGATCACTATAATTTTTTTACAAACATGACATGCATAAGAAGATTGTTTAATCCAATGATCGATTTTTCAAAATATTATTGATTGTGTGAGAGGATGGTAAATGAGACTTATTTTAATTTAAGAACCGATCCTTAAACAATCATTTCTGTTGATTGTGAGGGTCAATAAATTTTGTAAAGTTATGATCCCGGCATAAAGGAGAAAAAAAATGAATTTGGCTAATATTTAGAAAACTTTTGGAAAAACAAAATTTGTAATAATTTTTTAATCTAACTAAACTTTCAAACGAAAAAGAAAACTAGAAAATTATTTATAATTTAGGGAATCGTTAAATACTTAGGAGAAAATTGAGTTGTCTATAACTTCCACCATTCAAACAAATTAAGTAGTGGTGTCACGGGCCGCTCATTTGGCCGGCCGACCGGTCCGATAAGCTAACAGATTAGGTCCGATCCAATCCGATAAGTAATGGGCTGGACTGATCTGATCCATAAGAAATGGACTGGACTGGACTAAAGATTTTTGTCCAATGAACCGGACCGGACCGATCCGAGTCCGACAAACGACATGAACTGATTCGCTGGCCCGATCTAATCTGATCCGCCCATTGGCCCGTCCAATAACTCGTTTGATCTTATCCGTTTGGCCCAGCCCGATCCGTTAGGCCCAACTCATTTTGATAAAATTAATAAAATTGCATGGTGTGGGATTTAATCTCCATACCTCTTTAAGATAAAAGTTCAATCTAACAATTCTTACCACTAGGCTAAGTATTAGCTTGTGATACCTTACGATGATAGATAATATTTAAATTATTTAATAACCATTACATATATAGAGAGAGAGAAAAAAACATTATTGGATTAGACAATTTCTTATGAATACCATGCTTACAAAAAATTAGAGCATTCCAACAGTCAATTTTTGAATAAGGATTATAGAAGATTAGTGATATT
This sequence comes from Hamamelis virginiana, assembly GCA_017140935.1. Lineage (NCBI taxonomy): Eukaryota > Viridiplantae > Streptophyta > Magnoliopsida > Saxifragales > Hamamelidaceae > Hamamelis > Hamamelis virginiana. The sequence goes on along the minus strand of JAESVK010000475.1, from coordinate 636,869 downwards.
TTTAAAGAACAAATTAGACAATTTTTCATATTGCTATTTTTAAAAAAACCGACCGTTGGATTACTGTGATTTTTGACAAAATTATATTCATAAGAAATTTGATCAATTCAATGGTAGATTTTTAGAAATATCTTGTATAATTAGCCATACACATGTGGCTTGAGCTAGTAAATTATAAGATGCACCTGGTACGAAATTGAACGAGATTAATTTATTAGAGTCAATCAATGACATTCAAAAAAACTAATTGTCGGATTAGATAAACACATTATGAATGACATGCTCGCAAAAAATCATAGCGTTCCAATGGTCAATTTTTGAATTATGACTATAGAAGATTTGTCATATTTTGAAGAACAAAACATATAATTTTTTACATTGGCATTTTTCAAAAATAGATCATTAGATTATTATGATTCTTTACAATCATAGTATTATTCATAAGAAGTTTGTTCGATCCAACAGTGGGTTTTGTATTTTACAAATTACGGGTCTTTTTTTTTTAGTAAGTCTTAATTACAATTAAATGAGCATGTTCATGAGTCTATTCGGTATTTTTTATTTTATTTTTTCATTCATGAACTCACTAAATTTTTGAAAAAGGAAAAAAAAAATTTAGTAGAAGTCACAAATTATCTTTTTAAATTAAAAATCTCATACATTTTTAATTAAATTTTTTTTTTTAATTTTTTTAATTTTTAACTATGGTGATGCAACTCTCTCCTACCAAAATTGTATACATTTGAAATATGAATAATATAAGTTTATTTTTTATTTAATTATTATTTATTCATGTACTTTACTAGTTATGTTTTTTTTTTTTTTTTTTAATGTAATTTAAAAATACTAAAAGAAAGTGAAAAAAAAAATTTAACAAAAAATGCCATTAGTCCGATCCATTAGCCCATTAGCTCGATTAATTAGCCCAATTTGGTCCAGTCCATTAGTCCGATCCTGCCCATTATCTTAGTGGACTAGTCTAATAGACTGAATTGAACAGACATTTTTCTCTTATTGGACAGGTCAGATCCGGTTCAATAATTTAATAGACCAAGCTTGGACCGGATTGATCCGTCCATATATTTTGACACCACTAAAATTTAGTCAAATTCCCACGTATAAAGAAAAAAGAAGAATAATTAACTCTTCCCTAATTTTAGGGATCGGAAGACCATGGATTAAGTAATAAAAACGAATGGTGGACACCATCAATCCCTTTTTGGATAGATTAACTTTTAAGGTCTCTCTTCAATTTATTGCCAAGAAAAGAACAGCCTTGCTTGTTGGCAAAAGCGCTTTAGAAAAGCCAAAATATAATGGTGACAATAAGGGATTCAAAGTGATTTGTGAATCTGTTTGTACATAATTGGCTCTTAATTGTAAAGGCGTGCCAGATTCGTACAGGTTCAAAAAATAAATAATTAAAAATCAATTTTCAACTGCTTAATTGGCCAGTACGTAAGCGAGGAATCTCTCTCTAAGAATTCTTTTATGTGCTTTTTCGAAAATCAAAAGAACTTCCTCATCCAAGCACTAAAATAAGATGAAAGAATGCAAAATGAATCAATTTTAAATTGCTGGCAGTTGGCTTTCCTAAGCACTTTGGTAACCAGATTCCACCTAAACATATTTGACCAGTTTGGTTTTAATTGCTCATCTGCCCTTCCAAATCCGGTTGTTGAATTCATCATTAATCAAAATAAAATATAAAATAAAAAGAAAATTATTCTTACCTCCTATAATTTAAATTATGTACCATAAGATCCAATACCCTCTAAGATTTATCGTAAGATTCTTTCAGCATATTTCAAAGTCAATCTTTTTTTTTTTATATGTTAATAGATTTGCCCCTATTTGATAAGATTAGGTTTATTGTGGTTTCCTTTTAGAGTTTGTAATTACACGCGACTCTTTATGGAAAAAATTTAGATTATTGAACTCTTTATGGAAACTTTTTAAATTGTATTTATTTCAAATTTTGAATTATTAGTCTCTTTTCTTTTTTTATTCACAAAAAGTCCATTAAAATTGAGTTGCATTATTGGACTTCTTCTTTTTTGGATTTATTGAAAATCAAATTAAATGCATACAATGTAGTTTATATAAATTTACCTATTCAAAGATGTACGGCAACATACACATCCAATACATGTATACAGGCTGATAAATTTACTTGTTTGAAAGTCAAAGTTGATGCATACAATATAGTGTATTCGACCATGTGTATACAAGTTGGAAAATGCTACTTTTACCATAACTTTTCCTGCATTAGGCCTTCCTGTCCTAATTGTCAACATGACGTGGAATGTTCTGGGACCTGTAGCAATGCTCATATGAATTAGGTAAATTTACTTGTTTGAAAATTATATTAGATGCATACAATGCAATTTATATAAATTCATTTGTTTAAAAATATAATGCAATTAATGCATTTTTTTTTTTTTTTTGGCAAAATTCAATTTTGAAAAAATTTTAAAATCAAGATGTATAAATGAGGGCAAATCCGTCATAAACTATATAATTTACCTCTTTCATAAATCAAGTTTTTTATAGAAAGTTTGGATATACAATTCATGTATGAGAGGATTCTTTGTTAAATACAAAAAAATAAATAAATAAATAAATAAAATAAAATAAAATCTCAAACCATTGCAAAAAGCCTCAAACCAAAGTCAAAATCCCAAATGAATGTCGAAAGTCAGCATATTTACTCAGACAAGCACTAACTTCGGGATCCTGTATCTTGTCTAAAACAAGTCCATACGTGTCAATAAACCATTGGCCAGTTATAAAGAAGTAAATTAAATGCCAACGTAATCCCACCAACTGCATGCGCTCTTCGTGTCTTCTCAAACGCCTCTCTCATTCTCCACTTCTGCCAAATACGGCAACTAAAAATAACTCTCTCTCTCTCTCTCTCTCTCTCTAGATATATATATCTATATGCAATACTCCTCTCTCTCCATCTCTCTATTTATATATATATACTTTCTCTCTCTAGAAGCGGCGGCGAAGTGCAAGAAGAGGTGGGATGGGGAGGAGGAGGAATATTTCGGCAGTGAATGTATTGTTCGGATGGGTGCGGAGGCAATCGATGAAGGTGAAAACGTTCCTGGCCGTGACGACTGTGCTGAGTTGTTTGGTGGCTCTGAAGTTTCTGGTGAGAGATCATAACCATTTCTTTATTGCCTCTGAGGCCATACATGCTGCCGGGATCATGGTCTTGATTTACAAGCTCACCACTCAGAAGACCTGTTCTGGTATTTACACTAATATGCCCCCAAATTAAATTTGATTTTACATATATAAAGAGGTCGATACCTATCTTATTGTTAATCCACTTTAATTGGGATATGTATTTTAAAAAATTGATCAATTGAATTAAATAATCTTCTTATCCATATCATGTTTGCTAGCGATTACAGTGATTCAATGTTATCAATGGTAGTAGATACTGTTAAGGTTTTAGATTGTCTGTATTTTAAAAACCGATTACTAAATGGTGGCTTTTTCAAAATCCCTCGGACTCCCAGCGAGCGAAAGTGGGCTAACAATAAGAGAAGTCACGATATGCCTACATTAGTATCTTATTATTTATTTATTTTTTGATATATTGGGTGTTGTTGAAGTATATTGTATTGATTTTGTTATTTTCATTGGGAGATTTCCAATTTCTTTATGTTTGATTGGTGATTTTAGTGTTTATGAATATGGGGATAGAGAAGGGAATTCATTTGGGAGCGGTGAAAGAAGAGAGGGATTAGGAACCAAATTTTAGGCGTCCTAATTGTGTAGCATCATTTAGGGAATATCCCTTCTAGTATAGAGGTCTCCGTAGAGCAATGGGCCGGTTAGGTTCGAGCTAGTTTGGGTTGGGCCAAATCCACTTAGATTATAGTCAAAACAGATCCAACTTGCTATTGAAAATCATTAAATTTAATAGTAAAATAATGTTGCAAAGGTATTTTAAGGATATATGTGTGTATATATTTTTTTTTTTTTCATTTTAAAAAAGTCTCACAGATAATTTAATATTAATAATTGGGTTCAAATAGGTCAATAGCTAAACCTATGCCTTTTAAGTCAAGCAGCTTCTGGCTGGGTGGCAGCTGGAAGTCGACTTTGTTAATTTAATGTTAGTCCTTGGTTCTTAATTTGGTTCAATTTACAATCATGACCTGTCGAATTTGGGATTGAATGGGCGGTCTTGTCATATTTTAAGAAAAAATAAAAATAATAAGAGGGCATTTTGGTACTTCATTTG
>JAESVK010000475.1:526772-607605 GCA_017140935.1 Hamamelis virginiana | reverse complement strand
AAAATGGCCTAAAAAACACGTTTACTTGTAAAAAATGAAAACTATTTTCAACAAAATAAATTCAGTTTTTAAGAAAATGTGAAAACATCAAAAAGACGTTTTCTGTATTTTCACGAAAACTGAAAATAAGGATTATATTGCGGCAATGCTTATAAACATAGAAAAAAAAATATAGACCAACTATAAAACCAAAAAATAAAAATAATAAAACATATAGAGATCATATATAGTTTTAGTAAATGCATTTACACTATTTTTAGATTTTGAAAATAGTTTTAATTTTCGCAGTAAACACATTTTTTAAATTTTGAAAATTAAAAATGAAAACTATTTTTTAAAAAATTTCACAGAAAATAAAAATTATAAAAATTTTCATGAAGTAAACAGGCCCTAAATATCCCACTAAAGTAAAAAACTTAAAAACGCAATTTTACCTTCATAAACTAATATTTTATACCTCTCTTATCCCATGACAATTATTTTCCTATAAAATACTCCCACTAAAGTTTTTTTTTTTTTTTAAGAAAAAAATTTAACTTAATTTTATCCTCATAAAAAATATTTAATACCAATCCTACTCTCATTTTAAAATTATATCTTATGACACGTACGTGTAATTTTCAAAATTTTCAACAAAATCAGCATTAGTGTTCACCAAATTCCTTTTTTTTTTTTTTTTTTTTGCTAAATAATTTTTTGAATAGTCATTCTTAAGAATTACTTCATTGCAAAGGACTTTTTAAAATGAAAAGTTCTCTTAAACGCTACTGCAAAAGCCTTTTTCAAAAGCTAATGAAATTATATTGATGATGACAAAAGTCTGACAAGGTAAAAACAAAAGATAAAGTCCGGAATTTTCCCTAGGAAGATCTCAGACGACTTGCACTGGTGTGGTGCTTTGCCTGTAAAAGCTCCGATGATAAAATCAGTGAACAATTGGGTAAAAATATAATCGGAATACCTCACTTGTTACATACCTTTCTTTAGTGGAGCTCTGTTCTTTATATAGGCCCAATTTCTTGTGAATAGCCGCTTTTAGTGCATCTTTTTAAAGAAGGAATATCTTCCAAATCTGGATATTTTATGTTGACAAATCTCCCATACATGTCAGATCAATTAAATGCAATTGATGGAATAAAATATCTGCCCAGCTAATACCGAACCGCCATAAGCATGGCGGTTTTAAGTCTAATCAAGACATTTTAATAACATTTATTCTGATCGGGTGACTAAAGCAATATTTCAGATCGGGTAGTAGTAACTGATCGGGGACATATGAGTCTTGAATCATTTGTTTAAATACTAGATCGGTTTTCACCCTCTTCATATATGTAGGATAAGGTGAGATCATCTTAATAGGGATGGTAATGGGTCAGGTAAATGGAGTAAATTGTCCTACCCTGCCCTACCTGTCTCCCTTCTATTGGGATAGTATTGAGAATAATATAATCGAGGTCGGGTAGGTTTGAGTTAATGAATTTAAATCTAGAGAAAATTATGGATTGACCTCCTGTATTATCATTTTACGATAAATTACACCCTTCTATTAGCTAACCGAGTATCTGTTTAATAGACAAAGTCGAGTGCAATCACATGAAAGTATTTTTACCAACATCAAGTGAAAGTATGAATGAACGTGACATTCTCTCTGTTAAACAGACGCCCGAGTAATTAACAAAAGGGTGCAATCTACTTCAAATTGATAAACCAGGGTCAATGTGTCACAATTGATAGTTCAGATGTGCAAAATGTTTTTTGCTAATAGTACAGGGTTCAATCAGTAATTTTCCCTTAAATCTAAGTTGGGTTTATGTTTGTTAGCTTATTATTAGTCTTGATTTTATTTTTATTTTTTGGACAATTTCCATGAATAATCCTAAGTTTCCAAAATATTACGGCTATGAACCCGATCCAAAACATATTACGGCTATACACCTATTACTGTTTTTTTTTGGACGAAATTACCCTTAAAATTAAAGTTTGACCAATTTGTATAGGATCTCCAATTTTATGCATAATCCTAAAAAATAAACAGAATCCCCAATCCCCAAGTTATCTAATAATTACCAATCACTACAAGAAAAACAAGCAATTGCAACGGAATTTTGCAATGGAATCAAAGCCTGTTGCAAGAATTCTATTATTGCAACGGAAAAAGCCGTTGCAACTAAAATATTTTTTTTGATTTGTCAATTTATCTCACGCCGTCGCAATGGTGCAGAAAGTTGAGAAATTTGTATATTTTTTTTAATTTATATTTTCTTTGCGACGGCCTTAGCCCTCACAAAATTAAAAATTAATAAATTTATTACTTTATACTGTATATGAGAATTAAATATAAATTTTTAGCAACAAAATACGTATTTTTGCAACAATATACACCCCGGCAGGAATTTCTCCCCAAAATGCACCCGCGCATATGTGAAACCCTCTTCCCTCTTTCCTCTTCATTCTTCCCTCTCTCTCTCTCTCTCTCTCTCTCGATCACTCTCTGTACTACCCCCCTATGGTTTCGAAGGATCCCTTCCACCACCGATCACTCCCACCACCACTATCTTGAAGGTGACCCTCGCTCGCTCTCTCTCCCTCACTCTCTCTCTCTCTCTCTCGATCACTCTGCACGCAGCTTTAACAATTTGTGTGCTCAATTGATTGAGAATATCCCTCACTCCAGCAACGATCCTCCTTTCCCCTCTCTTTCTCTCTCAATCCGACGTTGAATCGTTCTCAAAAACCTAGGGTTTCCTAATCTCTCTCCGCCTGCACCAAGACGTGGTTGGGATGAAGCTCTTTCACACTCCCCCTCCTTAGTGAAGAAGGTATGCAGCCATTCAAGCCCTTGTAGAAGCATCGACATCGACACACAAATCTAAGGTAAGATATTGCAATGAGGGTCAGCCAATGTCCGTTTTTTATTTGTTGACGATTTAGGGTTCTATATTCTTTGTGGGTTCTATAAAAAGACTGATTTTTTTCTTTTGAATACCGTATATTTTTGTTCAAATCAGCATGGTTTCTGAGAAAAGCTTGGATATTTTCCCATCAAAGCATGAAAAAAAAAATGAAAGAAGCAAAATTTTTGAAAAAGCACTGACGATATATGTGGGGTTGTGGTGGTCTGGTTTGGCTCTTGCTGGGTTTCAATATTCATATGTAAACTGGGTTTCAATTTTTTTTGTTTTTTTATTTTCTTTTAGATTATGCTTTGTTGCAATCTGATCATCCTCTGTATATTGCATTTTTCTAATGAAGATTGATATCATCTCAAGTTTAAAATACTTTTGACAAGTTCTCACAGTTTCACCTTAAGTCTGGTGGGTTGACCTATTTTCTGTATAGGTTAGTACATTTTTTATTACGTCTGGACTCTGGATTCTACAGCCATGTTAGTGAGTTAGGATGATATTTTTGCTCCTTCTATTGCTTTCCCATAGGTAAATGTTGTAAATCTACAATGTAACTTTGTTTTTCAGCATTATGTTTCTCATTTATTTGATTCATTGGAAGCAGCTTTCACCATACGCCATGCAAATGATACTTACACCTGTAAGTAATATACCTTTTTCATTTATTAGTCATATTTGATTGTTGATAACATTCTTTTGACATGCATTTCAAAGAAGAGTATTCTAACCTCCAACAGTTAAGACTTTGTTTGAATTTTGAATTATTGAAAGAAGTTAGGTTAGGTAACTTAAATTAGATTTGTATTTGATTGAGTTAGCAACCTCCATGTGTCTTTTTTGCATTGAACAAAAACAAGTACTTCCTCTGTTCGTTGAAAATAGTCCACTTTGAAAAGTTAAATCACCCTATATTTTAAGTGATATTTTCTAAATGATTAGTGACCGCCCTGCCTCCTGGATAAAAAAACAGAGAGAAAAAAAATTGCATAACTTATTGGAATCTTGTAGATGCATAGACATTTGGCAATTGTTTATTCATGTTATGTGTTTGGGCAACATTGGATATAATTACATATGTATGTTAAGCTCAAGTTAAGCATGTAGATGCATTAGGAATCATATTGCATTTACCAGTGTCTACTCTTATTTCTCTCTCTCACTTGGCAGGGGCATTGTATTGGGGGCATCAGTGCCCTGTTTTTCATTCCAATTTTATTTTACATCCAATATCTATTTTAAGTTCAAAATTTTTTTGCCTGCTGGATTATTGTTGAACCACAGGAGGTTGCTGTGAAGAAGTTCTTAGAACTGGATTTCTCAGGTCCTGCTTTGGCCGAGTTCAAAAGAGAAGTAAACTGAACTATCCCACCCCCAATCCGCTTTCTCATCCTTTCAATCATGCTCTGTTTGGCATTGCAAGTCTGTTTTATATTAAAGTGTCTCTCAGCCACATTTGATTTGTATCCTTTAAGAAAACTAAACTATTTAATGGAAAATTTTTGGTAAGTGATGAAAGCCAATGTTATAATTGTACCATTGTTTAATGATCTGATCAGCAATTTTTTTATGAAAGATCTTTCTCCATTTTGTTCTGTCAAATGGTTGTGTCCAAGGCTTCAATCTTGAGCCAGGTGTCCAAGATTGAATTTCAATTACACTATTTCTAAGCATTGTGACAATGTAATAAGTCTAGTTGAATTTCTTAACTACAATACTTGGGTCTATGTGACATTTGTATTAAGGAGGGCCGCAACCCTCCATGACCTATAAATTTTTGATCTTATTGTATATCCACCATTTGTGTTCATTTTAGGCTCTTCAAGCTTATTGTTATGTAATGTTAACCTTGGGTTATCAATAGAGATTCTTTTCTCTAAAATTCTAGCTTAATACAAGGTGTTTACATAGACCATTAAAGAAATTTGTCTTTTGGTGCTATCCCATTTTCAATTGCGAGAGGGCTTATAGGTTTACACAACCATTTTCAAGCAACTTGTATTTAGGAGGGCTTATAACTTCAATTCCCGAATTTGTCATTAAGGTTATTGCAACACAATCATTCATCTCGGCTCTGTATAATGCAGAGTATTTAAGGACTTATGCTATGAGATATGGCAGAAATGAAGGGCTTGCCTATTTGGAGAAGGTAGCTTTAAATATGAGTCATCAACAATGCACACTTACATGCATGCCAATTGTTGAAATGCAAGGTGAGATATTTTTCTTGTGATGGTATGGAAATACTCTCAATTTCTCAGTGGACCTTTTTAGAATAATAATTTTAATGTTTTTGTCCTGTTAAATATATTAGATTTGGACCTGGTGATTGTTGGGTTCTTACCATCTATGAGACACGGACTCTTCACTTCACCCCGAAGTACCCGCACCCGATACTTGGACGAGGATAAGGGTACTCCAGCCGGATACTTCAAAATAGTGGAAAATCTATGAAAAATAGATGAATCCAACACTTGGACACATACCCATACCCTTAACCCAACACCCTTACCCGAGTCCGTGTAACATAGCTTACCATTTGCTAGCAACAGAGGAGTTTTCACTCGAGTTTAGTCAAATATGGATTATTTTTTCTTTATCTTATATGATAACTATGTTAGTGAAATCCTGAAAATCCATGTCTTTTCTGTGTATAATTTACAGAAGTAGTGTTTTGTATGGTGAACAGTGAATAGTATTGTGATATTACCATTGGCACTTTTTTTTCATTGGGGGGTGGGGGTTGTGAGGCTCATCTTTATACTAATTGACATCACCATATTCTTTGGTTGATTAAATTAAAACTTGCTATTTTTCTTCTCTTTGCCTTGGGGTTTTCAATATTTGTGAACATATATGCCTAAAATTCCACTACAATTCAAGGCATTGAATGGACATTAAATCGCTTCCCCTTTTGTTTATGTTTCTTATTTGACCTCTTTTCTTCTTTTTTCTACTCTATCTTTTGATTCCTAATTCAAGTATTTTTACAAGTTCTGCTAGCTTGATTAGAATTGTAGTCTTCATGTTAATGTATTCTACAATTTTTGGTTTTGGTCCTTTTTTTCCTTTGATGGGGGCTAGTTGCTTATGAACATGAATCCAAATTTGAAATGAGGTGGGGCGTTCCCTACTAATGATGTGCTGTATTGGATCCCAGGTGCAGTAAAAAATGGGCAAGGGCTGGCTTAGACTTTTTACTAAATAAGATTCAAACTAACTTAAACAAGGATTAGAATTGAGAAAACTCATAACAAAATCTATAGTTACCTTAACACCAAACAACCCAAATCTTTAAAATTACTAAAATACCTCTAAAGTTGGAATGTTCAGATTTTACCAGATTCAATGAGGCTGAAGCCAAGTAGGTTCAACCATCTCCACCAAGAGCATTCTTGTACCATGTAGTACCAATGGGACCTATAGGTGAAACCCACATTCTCTTTGCAAATTTTAATGTGTGCCACAAACTTCATCATGCTTTCACTTTGATTCATAATTAACTGTGCTTGTGCTAGGTTTTCTACTTGTAGCACTTGGTTTAAGGCATTTTCCATTAAAATTTATTGCCCTTCCTTTATTTAATCAATACACTGTCTCTTATAGTTTTTACTTCCAATTTGGATTTCTGTTCAGCTTTTAGGCTTTTAGCAAAAATGACTGGCTGAATGCCCCTTGGAGTCTAATATGGAGAGCCCATCAATTGAAATTTCAGACAAGCTATGCTTGATTTCTTGTAAGAACTTGGAACAAAGAACATAGAAGATAACTTGAAATCAATTAATTGAAATTTGAATCCATCAGAATTTGGATAACTTGAGCTTCTTTGTTCTTTATCCATTTCTACAGAAGATAATATTGACTAGGGAACTTTCAGCTACCTTGTAGCCTTGTAGGATAATTCTGTATTATTTGATGAGCATATTTAATTGCACAATATTGACTATTTTTTATGGTGTTATCTTCTGATGATGAATAGGAACAAGTAATTTATACGGCTGGAAGGGATCCCCAGTACCAAAAAACTATTACTGCAGAAACAGCACCTTTGGTTACAACTCCTATCATTGTATGTAATCCTATATTCGAGATACTTAGACCCAGTAATTTTTATTTTCACCAATAGATCAAAATTTAGACTTTCCAGTGTATGACGTTTATGTTAGTCTCTCATGTAAGTAGCATCATTATCAATTTTGAATAATTTTGTAGCCTATGTAACAAGGACATGACATAGGTGATAGTGTTAGATAGACAGTGACCTAAAAATACAATGCATTATAAGTATGAATTCAAGCTCAGTGTTAGTGTCAAACCCGGCATGATAGCAAAAATTGGAGTTTCTTTGTTATTTAGCTGGTAGCTTCTTCTTCACAAGGAAAACCAACGGAGATTCAAATATAATTGATTGGTTTTTTTAAAAAATAGAGGCTCAACTCGGGATGATCCAAATAAGATTCCACTGGCCCTATCAAACATTCAGTTTGGTTTTAAGTTTGATAGGGGTGCAAATGAAACAAGTCTAGTTGAGTATTAAGTTGTTTGAACTTAGCTTGTCAATATGGTATGATAGTCAAGCTTGGCTTGTTGATTATTAACAAGATCAAACTCAGCTTTGCCTAGCTTGTTTGATGAAACAGGGCATGTTCAAGCTTAAGCATGAGTTCTCTGAAAGATCTGTTTTAAACCAGATGAATGAAAAAAAAAAACTCAAAATTGATGGAAGTAGCTCAATAAGAATTTATATGATGGATCTTGTAATTTTGTTTTCTGAACTAATATGTTACAATAAATTGTGGTTATGTTATTATCAAATGTTTTGGACTTCATTGCAAGGCAATTCACTCACTCCCATTGCAGGTTTTGGTGAACAACAAAACTGCTAGTGCTAGTGAAATTGTAAGCAGTTGGGTTTTCCATTTAATGTTATACTTGTGGATTTTTAAAAAATATAGCAGTGTAAGCAGTGGTTCTCATTTCAGGTTGCCTCGACACTTCATGACAACTGTAGAGCTATTATTGTGGGGGAAAAAACTTTCGGCAAGGTGCGCATTTCAGCTAAATGCTGCAAAACATTTAAACAATTTGATTCTAAATTTTCTATAGATTTTGTTTCATTGATAATTGTGTTCTATAGTTCATTGTTGGGATGTGCTATTATGTTTATGAATGATTTTTTATGGTTGACCTTGCCATTTACAGAGAACTGAATGCCAGTGTTGTGCCCTTGATAGATGTGCATGTGTTCACAATGATACTGTTCATAAGTTCTTATTCTATTGCTCAATTGCTTAAATATTCAACATGTTATTCTGAGTTATCCCGTATAATTTGTTGTTTTATGCTGAGATCAGCTACTTATATGGCTGGACATTTCAGATTGACACTCCCATGTTGGCCTTAGAATGGAAGAAACTGGGAGTGCTGAGCCATTTTACTGGTGCGTAGGCTTGATGGAGGCATATTTCCAATGGGATTTACTAAAGAGGCTATAGATAGAAATTCAAAGGCCAACCACAAAGGCATATTTCCAATGGGATTTTACTAAAGAGGCATATTTCCTGAAGTGCTGAGCCATTTTAGTCTAGTTCTCTGTATCACACTTCACGCTAGTAAATTCATACTCTGTCGAACGTATTGTTATGGATGGATGTTATTTGTATGCTACTAATGTTTGATTATGGGTGTCTCTATTTCAATAAAATCTTGCAGCAAAAAAATCTATTTGCTATAGAACAATTATAAGCGTACTTGAATGGTGCATATCTATTTATTTTATGAGATATTTTACAAGTTTGTATGAAATATAATTGATTGGATAATCAGATTCATTTATTTTATTCAATAAGTCATGAACCATATGAGTGAGATAAGGTTTCAATAAAAATGGAAATATAATTTGTATATAAAAAAAAAATGATGTTTTGCAATGGTTAATTACGTAGCAATCCTAATTTGGTAGAATTCAAAATTGCAACGGCAAATTTCCCAGCAATTATTTAGAGGCTCTTGCAACGACAAGTTCCCTTGCTACAATAAAATATTAACAGCAATTATTTAGGGGCTCTTGCAACGGCAAGTTCCCTTGCTACAATAAAATAGTAAAAAATTTTAAAACTGAATGGAAACACTTGCAACGGCAAATTCCGTTGCAAAAAACCGTATAAAAGACTTGCAACGGCAATTTCCGTTGCAAAAAACCGTATAAAAGACCGTATTTCAACTTTTTACTTGCGACGGGAATTGACCGTTGCTAGAGTTTTTTTGCAACGGGAAAAGCCGTTGCAATAGAAATTGCGACGGCATTTTTTGCGACTATAGCAATTGCAACGGGATTGCAACGGAAAAAGCCGTTGCAAAACCTTTGTTGCGACGAGAATTTACCCTAGTTGCGACGGGAATAACCGTTGCAATTAGTCAATTTTTTTGTAGTGAATATTGTTAAGAATCTCCAATCCATTTAATGTTACGTCGACATTGAATTTAATGCTTGTCATTCAATGTCCCCGAATTTTTAATTACAAAAATCATTACATATAATCACCAATTTAACACGTAATCCCCAATTTTTTAAGCAATCCCCAATTTTTTACAAAGTCCCCAATACCCAATTGCTGACAGAATACCCAATTTATCACGAAATCCCCAATACCCATATTTGCATAGTATCCCCATGTGTACACATAATCCCCAAAATTAAACACAATCCCCAATCCCCAATCCCCAAATTTATACACAATCCCCAACTTTTCTAATAATCCACAATTCCAATATGCCTCATCATGCATGTCATTCAATGTCCCCTAAATTCCAACATGTCACATCATGCATGTCATTCAATGTCCTCAATCCCCAAAATTGGAGATTATGTGATAAATTGGGGACTCTTCAATTTTTTTTAATTCATTTGTACCAAATTTTGACCATTTCAATGGTCAAATTGTAAATACCCATATGAGTGGAGGGTATTTATGTCCTAAAAAAATATATTCGTAATATGTTTTGGATCGGGTTCGTAACCATAATATTTTGGAAACTTAGGATTATTCATGGAAATTGCCCTTATTTTTTTTTATAAAAAAATGGTTAATTGAAATTGAAATTAAACAATCAAATTATCTAAGTGGCTGAAGCTTTAGTACAAGGGGAATATTTAACCCCCACAGAGATGCTAATATAAGGTGCATTTGCATAACCTATTTTGAAAAACAGACTGTTGGATTAGATTCTCTTCTTATGAATGTCATGTTTGCAAAAAATCACGGTGATCAAACGGTCAGTTTTTAAAAATGTCAAAATGAAGAATTATGTCTTTTTTATTGTTCAAAATGTCCCCATATTCTCACAATTGATTTTTTCAAAAACCTTTCGTTGGATCAGCGTGATTTTTTGTAGACATGACATTCATAAAAGGAAATTTTAATATAACGGTCAATTTTTCAAATTATATTCTGCAAGTGCACCTTATATTAGCATCTCTATTAACCCTCATGTATAGCATTCATATATTAGCAACAACTTAAAAAGGATAATCTAGTCTTCTTGCGTATGGAAAAGCTTGTATTAGGGGTGCAACTCAGAACGGGTCAATCCGGGATTTTTGGATTGGTCCCGGTCCAAGTTCCTCAATCTGAATTGAATTCGGAACGGTCCTCGGATTTGGTATTTTCTAATTCGATTCAACCCGAAATCCGATCCAAATGTCCGATCCGAAATTCGGTATTATTAAAATATATTTATTATTATTATATGGCTATATGCAACATGCAATATTCTTTTTGAGTTTTTGTAACATTATAAATTTATAATACAATAGTTTAAAAAAAAATAGATATTATAAATTTACTTGTTACCCTCTTTGTACTCTATTATTATTTATTTACATAAAAAAATTCCAAATACTATAAAAAAAAAATTAAAGGGATTGGTATTTTGATTAACTGACCATTGGATTAGATACACTATTTATCTAATTCATGCATACCAAAAATCACAGTAATCCAACGGTAAGATTTTAAAATATCCCAAAATTAAAAATTCTTTTATTTGTTAATATCTAAGTATAATAATTTTCACAATGACAAATTAAAAAAGACCGTTGGATGAGATGTTCCCCTTATGTAAGTCAAAAGCATGCAAAAAATCACATTGATCCAATGGTCATTTTTTATAAAATACCACATTTTTTCTAAAAAAACCGTGAGATTATATTTGTACAGTTTAGAACACTTAAATATTTCCTCAAAATCCAGCCATCGGATCTATGTGATTTTTTGCATGCATAATGTGTATGTGTGGAACATCTTATCCAATTGTCAGTTACTTCAAATACATATTCCATGTTAGATTTTGCAAAGCATGAGTAAGAACCTTATACAAGAACTATGTATTCAAAGGAAAAACTACTTATGTTGATTCATCCAAGTTGTGTATCATATGGCTTTTATCCATATTTTACAAAACCTAACGTGGGGTTGGTATTTTGTGAAACGACCATTGGATATGATAAGAAGTTTCACATATACACATTATGCATGCAAAAATTACATAGATCCAACGGTTGGTTTTTTAGAAAACATATAAATTGTTTAAATAATCTCACATTTTTTGCAAAAAATGTGGCATTCTTTAAAAATTGACAGTTGGATAAACGTGATTTTTTGCATGCATCACTTACATAAGCGGAATATCTTATCCAACGGTCATTTTTGAAAATGTCACCGTGAAAATTATTATGCTTAAATATTAAGAAATAATAGAATTTTTAATATTGAGATATTTTAAAATCTAACCGTTGGATCATTGTGATTTTGGGTATGTATGACTTATATAAATAGGGCATCTAATCCAACAGTAAGTTTATCAAAATTCTAATCCTTTTAATTTTTTTATTAGTATTTAGATTTTTTATATATAAATAAATAGTAATAATAGTGTAAAAACCAAAAAGAGGATAACAAGTTGTGCTTAATTTATTTTTATTGCCACGATCTTTATTAAAGTTGTGGTTAATTATGATAAGTTGGTCTGAATTAAGTGCATATGATGCAGCCTGTTAGTTCATGGAAATAAGAGTTGCTTTCATTGGTCTTAATTATTATGTATAAGGGTAGTTTTGTCCTTTTAATTGTCTCTGGAAATTAAGGGCCAGATCTTTCAATTATTAATATGTTTAAGTGTTTCTAGAATGAGTCAAAGTTTCAATGTTTTGGAAGTTATAAGAAGTTATGTCAGTCAACAAGTCATAGGTCTTGGAACTAGTAGCATTTATGAACCCATTTAAGGGTGTCTTGGAAAGAAAAGTGAGGAAAGTATAAGTTTTCTGTATCAAGAAGCACCCAGCAGATTTTCTGGAATATACTTTATCTTGGATAATTTCTTCACAACCCTTATTTTAGGATTTTATGACTCTTGCTTTCCTTTTTGTTCTTGAGCAACGTTCAAGGTCATTTTTCAAACTCGATTGTTGCTCCAGTTTGGTATTAGAGCGAACGGTTGATTAACTGTTGCGGGTATGGCATGAGGACGTCGTCAACAGCCTATAACGTGCCTAGTTGGTCCCTCTCTCGATGCCACTAATGTTGAACAGTTGAGGAGACAAGTTGAGTTTTTAACTCAGCGAATAGCACAATTAGAAGTCCCAACTCCAGATAAGGAGGATGATGGATCGAATGACGACTTTGTTAATCCATTTCATGTTCACTCTCCATAACGAAATGATAGAAGATGGGAGATGAATATCGAGGTTGAAATACCGGAGTTAAATGGAAGTCTATAGGCTGAAGAGTTCATTGACTAGTTGAACTCTGTTGAGAGAATTTTTTATTACAAAGAAGTACCTGATCATAAGAAAGTTAAGGTAGTTTCCATCAAATTGAAGGGGAAAGCTTCTGTTTAGTGGGAACAACTGAAGATGACACTTGAAAGAAGGGGAAAGGCAATGATTACTAGTTGGGAAAAAATGAAGAGGAAACTAAAAGAATATTTTCTGCTCTTTAATTATGTCCAGACCCTTTACCGGCGACTACATCATTTAAAACAAGGCAATAGGTTCGTTAATGAGTACACAGAAGAATTTTATCAACTTATGGCCAGGAATGATTTATCATATAGTGATGAACAGCAAGTTGCAAGATATGGGTGGTTTGCGACAAAATATGCAAGATGTCCTTAGTCTTCATGTATTTTGGTCAGTATTAAGAGCTTATCAACGTGCTTTGGTCGTAGAAAAACAACAATGCAGGAGAGGAATCAGAACTAGAACTGTGTTGGACAACAAGGTTCAAGCAGATTTTTCATCCCAAAAGGGAACACAAAGTGTTAGATCACAAAGAAAAGATATTGATCAACAAAATACGAAAACTGGGGCCTCTCGTGGTTCAACTATAGCACCTGGAAATCCTCCGAATATTGTTGGTTCAGTCAACCAAAACCAGGGCAATGGATCTCGATTTTGATGCTTCAAGTGTGGTGATCCTGGTCACAAGTCTTCTGATTGTAGGTGAGCCTCTAGCAGTTATTTGGATTGTGGTAAGCAACTTATGATTGAAAAGGATGAACTCAATGAAGTCACTGATTTTGATGGGGATCCTGTATTTGATAAAGAGGACAATTATGAAAATGAAGAAGATGTTGTTTATGGCGATTTTGGTGAAGCATTGGTAATTCAAAGGAGTTTGTTGTTGCCAAAACGAGAGACGAAGGAAGATTGGCTGCGGAATAATATTTTTCACACTACATGCACCATTGGAGGTAAGGTATGCAAGATGATTATTGATAGTGGAAGCTGTGAGAATGTCATCTCTCAGTGGAGAAGTTGCAACTGAAGAAAGAGAAGTATCCAAAGCCATACAAACTCTCATGGTTTGAAAAGGGGAATGAGGTAACAGTAGCAAATCAATGCTTGGTTTCATTTCCAATTGGGAAAAGGTATTTTGATAATGTTTGGTGCGATGTGGTTGCAATTGATGCTTGTCATATCTTATTAGGAAGACCATGGCAGTATGATTGACATGCTATTCATGATGGAAGACGAAATACGTATTTTTTTCGGAAAGATAATGTGAAAATAACTCTAGCTCCCACAAAAGATGAAGATTCTGTCAAGCCAAAACAAGGTAGGAAAGGTAATTTTCTTTCAATGGCTAATTTCTTAAAGAAAGTTGAAGAAAGTGGAATCATGTATGCATTGGTAGTACGAAAAACGAGTTTGGATTCATCAATTCCAGAGGAGGTCAGATCACTAATCGAGGAATATGCTGATGTGATGCCTAAAGATCTGCCTCCTGGTTTGCCACCGTTGAGGAGTATTCAACACCACATAAACCTCATTCCTGGCTCAAGTCTTCCCAACAAACCAGCTTATAGAATGAGTCCTAGAGAGCATGACGAATTACAGCAGCAAGTGGTTGAAGCTATAAATAAGGGATTCATAAGGGAGAGTTTGAGTTCATGTGCGGTGCCGGCATTGTTAACACCCAAGAAAGATGGTACATGGCGTATGTGCATTGATAGTCGGGCAATAAACAAGATCACCATCAAATATCGCTATCCTATACCTCACTTAGATGATATGTTGGATCAGTTGGTGGGTTCTAAAGTGTTTTGTAAAATATTTTTGCAGAGTGGTTTTTACCAAATTCGCATCAATCCTGGATATAAGTGGAAGACAGCATTCAAGACGCTTGAGGGCCTATATGAGTGGTTATTTATGCCGTTCGGATTATCTAATGCACCTAGTATGTTCATGCGGGTGATGAATCATGTGCTGAAATCATTCATTGGAAAGTTTATTGTTGTCTACTTCGATGATATCTTAATTAATAGCCAATCATTCGAAGCCCCCGAGCAGCACCTATGAAAAGTTCTTGAAACTTTACAAATGGAGGAGCTATATGCTAACTTGAAAAAGTGTGTGTTTATAACAAACCATGTGGTTTTCATTGGGTATGTAGTTTCAGTTGAAGGTATTCAAGTAGATCAGTCAAACGTAAAGGCTATACTTGATTAGCTATCCCTCACACAGTATATGATGCAAGAAGTTTCCATAGGTTGGCTTTATTCTATAGGCGGTTCATACACAATTTCAGCACTCTCGTTGCTCCAATTATAGATTGTATAAAGTCTAATCAGAAATTTGTTTGGACACCAGAAGCTGAAGAAAGTTTTCAATTAGTGAAAGGAAAAATTTCTTAAGCACCTTACCTTGCTTTGCCAGACTTCGAGAAGGTATTCGAGGTTGATTGTAATGCATCATGCTTAGGTATCAGTGCTGTTCTAAGCCAAAAAGGAAGGCCCATTGCATTCTTTAGTGAAAAACTTAGCGGTGCACGTCTTCAATATTCCACATATGATATTGAATTCTATGCAATCATTCGAGCATTAAAGCATTGGAGTATATTTATAGCATCGTGTGTTTATCCTCTCTTCCGATTATGAGGCACTTAAGTACATTAATGGACAAAAGAAGTTGAATCAAAGGCATGTGAAGTGGGTAAGTTATTTGTAGGGATTCACATTTTCCTTGAGGCACAAATTTGGGACTCTCAACAAAGTTGTTGATGCATTAAGTCGAAAAGCTTCTATTTTGTTTACTATGCATGTTGAAGTGAAAGGGTTCGATAACTTTAAAAAGTTGCACACTGATGATCCATATTTTGGCCGCATTTTGTAAGAAACCATGGATGGACAACATAGCAATTATACTATTGATGATGGATTCCTTTCTCAATGAGTTCAGCTATGCATACCAGATTGCTCTTTGTGGGAAAAGATTATCATTGAATTGCATGGAGAAGGCCACTTTGGTCGTGATAAGAGTGTGGCGTTGATAAGTTCATCATACTTCTAGCCTAAACTAAAATGTGATGTTTCTAGACATGTTGAGCGCTGCCACGTGTGTCAAAAATCAAAGGGAGGAGCAACAGTTTGTATACTCCGCTTCCTGTTCCTTCTTCGCATTGGATAGATGTGAGTATGGATTTTGTTCTTGGACTTCCACGAACTCAAAGGCGAATGGACTCAATTATGGTTGTGGTAGATAGATTCTCAAAGATGGCTCATTTTATTCCCTATCGAAAGACTATGGATGCATCCAATATAGCAAATATCTTCTTCAAAGAGGTGGTTCACTTGCATGGCATTCCTCGCACTATAACTTCAGATCATGATACAAAATTTATGAGTCATTTATGGAGGAATTTGTGGAGGAAAATAGGAACTGAATTGTGTGTTTGTAGTGCATATCACTCCCAAACAGATGGTCAAACAGAGGTTATTAATCGAAGCTTAGGAAACTTATTGCGATACTTAGCTGGAGATAAACCTAAGTAATGGGACTTAGTGCTGCCACATGCTGAATTTACTTTCAATAGATCCCAAAACAGAACTACTAAGCACAGTCTCTTTGAGATTGTGTATGGGCAGAATCCAAATAGTGTTCTAGACTTAACTTCTACACCTGCTTTGAAAAATTTAAATAAGAAGGCTGAAGAAATGGCTGAATATATCCGGTCACTCCATGCAGAAGTGCAAAAGCGTATTGAAGACAACAACCTGAAGTACAAAATAGCTGTTGACTTACATCGTAGAAAGCTGGTGTTTGATGTTGGAGACATGGTTTGGGCAATTCTTATAAAGGAAAGGTTTCCTAATGGTGTTTATTCCAAATTGAAGGATCGAAAAGTTGGGCCTTGTAAGATTTTAAAGAAAATAAGCGATAATGGATATCAGATAAAGCTTCCTAATTATCTTAATACCTCATATGTGTTCAATGTTAAACATTTAATTCCCTACAAGGGTACCTTCCTTGGCAGCAAAATTGGATGCAACTCGAGGACGAGTTTTCTCCAGCCAGAAGAGTCTGATGCAGCCTGTTAGTTCATGGAAATAAGAGTCAGTTTCATTGGTCTTAGTTATTATGTATAAGGGTAGTTTTGTCCTTTTAATTGTCTATGGAAATTAAGGGCCAGATCTGTCAATTATTAATATGTTTAAATGTTTCTAGAATGAGTCAAAGTGTCAATGTTTTGAAAGATGTAGGAAGTTATGTTAGTCAACAAGTCATGGTTCTTGGAAGTGGTAGCATTTATGGACCTATTTAAGGGTATCTTGGAAAGAAAAGTGAGGGAAGTATAAGTTTTCTCTATCAAGAAGCACCCAACAGATTTTCTAGAATATACTATCTCTTGGATAATTTTTTTCACAACCCTTATTTTAGGATTTTATGACTCTTACTTTCCTTTTTGTTCTTGAGCAACATTCAAGATAATTTTTCAAACTTGATTGCTGCTCCAGCATACTTAATTTTTTCATATATGCAGTTATGCACTATCATAGTTGTCACCAAAGTGAATCATTAATTTTCATTTTTTAAAATTTTATTTCATTTTTTTAACTAAGAACCATAGTCCAATCTGAATTCATCCGGTCCAAATTCAATTAGGATTGGACATGGTCCTAAAAAGCCTAACTCAAATTAGGTTGGATCGGTCCTCATTTCCCCCAAATCTGATCCGATTCGATCCGAGTTGTACCCTTAGCTTGTATGCATGTCCATTTAACCCTCACGACCTTGCACATCAGTTGTGTATCCTAAGGACCTATAAATCATTAATTATGTTAGAAAATGTAAAAGTATATATAGGGGCTTTCCGATTTAATCATATTAATGGCAACTTTCGGCATCTAGCTCCATTCATGACAAAATTTGGGTCGTCCCAAAGTGTCAGAGCTTAATTCCTTCCATTAGATTTTCAAAATTCATGCCTAAAAAAATATGATTAGCATCATAAATCACATTATTAGCATTGCTTTTATCCCCATTTTGTCATACATTCTAATTCAAATATCATTCTTTTGTTGCATTTGACTTAATGTTTACTTTTTAATGTTTTATAATGTTTTTGTTGTCAAAGAGTGGGTTGAAGGCCCTCTTTTCGGCGATCCTTTTTGTTGCAAGTATTGGAGCATGCTTGGATTGAGCTTGGTGAAGTTCGGAAGCAAGACGAAGCATTTTGGCAAAAGTTGTTCCTCACTACCGGTAGTAGAACCTTACTACCAGTAATAGGAATTACCAGGAAATTCAAGCAGGGAACCAGTGAGCTTTTCAACCGGTAGTGAACTTACTACCGGTAGTAGAGGCCCGCGCAGCAGACTTCTATTTTTCACTTTTCGGTGGCAAACTTGTAATTCCTTCCAACTTTATGTGGCCCTAAAGCAAAGGAAAGGGGTTTTTACCCCAGCAGCCGTGGAGGGGGGGGGGTTACACACTTTTACATTTTTGTCTCTTAGTTTTCTTCTTCTCTTAGGTTTTCTCCATAGATTTTTAGGACTTTTAATTTCTCTCTTAGATTTCCCTCTAGATTAGTTAATCCTTAGTTTAATCACTTGGTTTATGTTAGATTTAGTTAGTTCTTGCTTTATTTCACTTGTAATCCATCGATTAGGTTGTTTCATCTCACTTTTGGCTTGAAGACCTTGTATTTTCATCTTTTTGGTAATATAGAAGTATTTATTTCAGCTTTTATGCATTTATTGTCTTTCTTTGTGCATTTACTCCTATGTATGGCTAGCTAATCACCCAAAGGTGGGTTCTATGGTGGATTTCTTCTCCAAGCCCTAGGTAAATGATGCTCTCTCATCTCAAAAGCTTTCAAATGTCAATGGAATGAAGTCTAAACACTCTCTCATCTTTTGAATCCTTGTAATTTCATATTCATGACCATTTTATGACTAGTTAAGCTTGTTGTGTTTGGTTTATGAGCACATATGCAAATTACTTGTTTGTGAAAATGCCCAAGAGAGTTTTGAACTTTATTCTATCATTTATTTCACTTTATTTAAGCATCTATTGTCAAATCCTTCAACCAAGACCATAGGGTAAATGGAATCTTGGTTGAGTTTAGTAGAGAGCTCATTTACCAAAGGCTTGGAAGGAATGAACCCATAGGATCCACCCCCTTTATTTCACAAGTTTTCATTCTCAAATTGCCATTAATTTGGCACAAATCTTTCACAACAAACAAACCCCCATGTTTTACATTTTCTTTGCATTTATTGGGTAGCAAGACCTAAGAATCAAGTAGAACCTATTCCACTCGATATGACCTAGGGACTCCTAGAAATTATTGCTTGACGACCGGTGGATTCCTACGCTTGGGATTCTATTGCGCACATCACATTTTAAGTTTAAGCAATTGGCGCCGTTGACGGGGAGTGGCGAGCGTTCTAATTCGATTCGAAGAGAGCTAGTGGTAATTTGCAATTACATTGCAAATCCGGTAAGTTCTTTTCCCTCTTTTAATTTATGCAAAAATTCTTTATGAACATAATTGTTGTGAACATTTTGGTTGGGGTGAAATTAGTGCATGTCGGTGTGGATTCGTGATGAGCATCACCGACTTGTAAGAATTACACCTCAACAAGCTCCAAGAAATCCAATAGCAAGACGTCTATTTCACTTACCTTCCACTCCTTCAATGGAGCACACCGAAAATCAACATTTTCCTATAAATCCAAATGACCAAGGGTTACCTCATGACCCGCAAAGACCTTATGACCCTCCGAGACAAGGAGATGGCGTTGTTCCGCCGGCAACCCCGGCGGTGGGAAGGGGGATTCCTAATCCCCATGCTCAACCATATAGAGAACCCCCTGTCCCTTTGGCTAATTTAGGGAGGACTCTTAGAGAGATTCTGAGACCTACAAGAACCACCACACCCTCATGCATTTGCCTACCTCAAGAGGCCAACAATTTTCCCATGAGACCGGAGATGATTCGTCTTCTCCCTGAATATAGAGGGTTCGATTCTGAGAATCCCTATACCTACATGAGAGATTTTGAGGATGTGTGTAGCGCGTTCCTTTTTACAGGATCACCCATACACATCATATGCTTGGTTTTATTCCCTTTCTCTCTTAAGGACAAAGCGAAAATTTGGTTTCACTCTCTTACTCCTAATTCAATCCACAATTGGAGTGACATGCAACGTATTTTTCTTGATAAATTCTTCCCTCCGGGGCGCACTAATGCACTTTTGAGAGCAATCCAAAATTTTTCTAAAAAATCGGGTGAATCTTTTGCAACTGTATGGGAAAGATACAAAGAGCTTCTTAATGCTATCCCTCATCATGGTTTGGATATAGGCCAAATCATTGGCTACTTTCATCAAGGACTTTCTTTAGAAAACAAGCAATATATCCAAATGATGAGTGGGGGACAGTTTTATGAGAAGAGTCCTGAAGAGGCCATACAGTGTTTTGATTCTATAGCAGAGAATGCCCGGAATTGGGAGACTAATACCTCTCTTGATGCTGCTAGAGTGCAAACTGTGCCTGTGGGAGGAGGAAAGCATCATGTTAAAGATAATGATGACCTCCAAGCCAAAATTGCTACATTGACTAGGAAATTAGAGGCCATAGAGTTACAAAAAGTGAGTGAGGTGAGCACCATACCTAAAGTGCCTACGGCACCTATGGGACCTAGGATTGAGGACTTGTGCATAATTTGTGATGATCCCACTCATTCTACCAATGATTGCCCTAATCTTCCCCAAGTTAAGGGAGCCATCCAAATCGAGCAAGCTAATGCTCTCAACTACCAAAGAAAGCTCTTCAACTCTCCATATTTCGAGACTTACAATCCGAGGTGGAGTAAACACCCCAATTTTAGTTGGAAGAGTGATGGAGGAAACGCTTCCTCAAGCCAAAGCAACCCACCTCCAAATCCTTTTCAAAGCAACCAAGGTTTTCCAAGCCAAAATTTCCAAAATCAAAACTTTCAAAACCAAGGTTTTCAAAATCATGGTCAAGGTCCTAATTACCAAGGTCAAGGGTTTCCATCAAACCCTAACCCAAGTTTTGGTCCACCACCGGTAAACTCGTACCTACCACCCCACAAGAGAAATTATGATGATATGATTGCACAACTTGTGCAAGGTCAAGCTCAAACCAATCAAGCCATAGGGGATATGAGAACCCAATTGACTAAGTTGACCACCACCTTGGGTGCACTTCAACAAGAGAAGGGAAAGTTTCCCTCTCAACCCGTGCAAAATCCACAAGATTAACATAGCATTGGATCCTCAAATCCCAATGAAGGGAACCATGAACATGCTAAGGCCATCACCACTCTTCGAAGTGGAAAGATCATTGATAAAACCATCCCACCTAAGGATTCCAACAAAGAAGTTTCTCAAAATTTACAAAAGGAATCAAATGGGGATGAGAAAGAAATTGAAAATGAGCCTAGCGTTCCCAAACCAAATGGTATTGATGTTGGTTCAAGCCAAAAGAGGGCTAAATTTATTCCTGCCGCCCCTTTTCCCCAAAGACTTAGGGCACCTAAGAAATTGACCAATCATGCTGAAATTTTTGAATTGTTTAAACAGGTGAAAGTCAACATACCTTTGTTGGATGCTATTAAACAGGTGCCCTCGTATGCAAAGTTCTTGAAAGATTTGTGTACAGTGAAAAGAAATTTGGGTGTGCATAAGGAAGTGTTTATGACCGAGCAATCTACATCTCTCTTGCAAAATACCTTGCCCCGTAAATACAAAGACCCCGGGACCCCTACCATTGAAATAACCATAGGAAGTTCCAAAGTGGGTAGAGCTTTAGTAGACTTGGGGGCGAGTGTCAATTTGTTGCCATATTCTGTGTATGTGGAATTGGGGTTGGGAGAACTTGAGTCAACTGGAATCAAACTTCAATTAGCTGACAGGAGCGTTAAGATACCTAGGGGAGTAGTGAAAGATGTGCTTGTGCAAGTTGATAAATTCTATTTCCCTGTGGATTTTGTGGTGTTAGAGACCCATCCTGTGGTAGATCAAGGGAGTCAATTCCCTGTGATTCTTGGTAGGCCTTTCTTGGCCACAGCTGATGCTTTGATTCAATGTAGGAGTGGTTTGATGACCATTACCTTTGGGAACATGACTGTAAATCTAAATATTTTCAATTTGATGAAGGAAGTGGGGGAGGACATGGAGGATGAGGTGAAGGAAGTGAGTAGAATTGATACTCTAGTCCAACACCAATGGGATCTCTCTTCCCACGAAGATCCCTTGCAATCATGTTTAGTTAGTGAGATTGTTGAAGATTTAGAAGTGAGTGATGAGATGGAGTTTCTATACTCCATGCTCAATGAAGAGGAAGTTTTGGAAGTGAATGGGTGGGTGCCTCGCTTCGACGCATTACCACCCATTGAAAAGAGTCTTGTGCCATCAAGTATCCAACCACCGGAATTAGAATTAAAACCATTGCCCTTAGAATTGAAATATGTGTACCTAGGTGACAATGAGACTTATTCCGTGGTCATTTCTTCTCACTTGGAGATTGACCAAGAGCTTAAATTGTTAAAGATGCTTAGAGCTCACAAAAGTGCCATAGGTTGGTCCATTGCCGACCTCAAGGGAATTAGTCCCTCTCTTTGCACTCATAGGATTTATCTTGAGGATGATGTCAAACCTTCACGCCAACCTCAAAGGAGATTGAACCCCATAATGAAGGAGGTAGTGCGAAAGGAGGTTCTGAAGTTATTGGATGTGGGGATAATCTATCCTATAGCGGATAGCAAGTGGGTGAGTCCTATACAAGTGGTGCCCAAGAAATCGGGCATTACTGTGGTAGAGAATGAAGAGGGTGAATTGATTCCCACACGAGTCACCACGGGGTGACAAGTGTGCATTGACTACAGAAAGTTAAATTCATCCACTAGGAAAGACCATTTCCCCTTACCCTTCATTGACCAAATCCTAGAGAGAGTTGCGGGACATGCCTTCTATTGCTTCCTAGATGGGTATTCGGGCTATAACCAAATAGAGGTTTCCTTAGAGGATCAAGAAAATACCACTTTCACATGTCCCTTTGGGACATTTGCTTTTAGGAAAATGCCTTTTGGTTTATGCAATGCTCCTGGTACCTTCCAGAGATGCATGACTGGGTTATTTAGTGACATGGTGGAGAAAATTGTAGAGGTTTTCATGGATGACTTCTCGGTTTTCGGGGATTCTTTTGATAGTTGCTTGGAGAACCTTTCTTTGGTTCTGAAAAGATGTGAGGAGACAAACCTGGTGTTGAATTGGGAGAAGTGTCAATTTATGGTGACACGGGGAATAGTCCTTGGGCATATAGTGTCTTCTAGGGTGATAGAGGTTGATAAAGCCAAAGTCGAGTTAATTTCAAAACTTCCTTCCCCTAAGAGTGTAAAAGATGTGCGGTCGTTTCTAGGTCACGCAGGTTTTTATAGGAGGTTCATTAAAGGTTTTAGTAGCATTGCACGACCTTTGTGTAATCTCCTAGGTAAGGATGTCCCTTTTGAGTGGGGGCATGACTGTGAGGTTGCTTTTTGTAAATTGAAAAAGATGCTAACTTCACCTCCTATCATGCAAGCACCCGACTGGAACTTGCCCTTTGAAATTATATGTGATGCTAGTGACTTTGCCATAGGAGCGGTGCTAGGTCAAAGGGTAGATAAGAAACCACATGTGATCTATTACGCTAGTAGAACGATGAATGATGCTCAAAGAAATTACACAACAACTGAAAAAGAGTTGCTAGCGGTGGTTTTTGCCCTAGACAAGTTTCAGTTGTACATCCTAGGTTCACCCATTCTAGTCTTTACAGATCATGCGGCATTAAAATATCTTTTGACAAAACAAGATGCCAAACAAAGACTGATTAGGTGGATTCTACTCCTCCAAGAATTTAATTTGACAATTAAAGATAAGAAGGGAGTTGAGAACGTTGTCGCCGACCACTTGTCTAGGATATCCTTTGATGATTCTGCTGACACCCTCCCCATTTCAGAGACTTTCCCTGATGAGCAACTGTTTTCTCTTTCAATTTGCCCATGGTATGCTGATTTAGTGAACTATATTGTTACTGAACAGGTTTCTACCCACCAGAGTACTCAGGATAGGAATAAATTTTTGAGAGAAGTGCAAAGCTATTTCTTTTATGACCCTTACCTTTTTAAATATTGCCCTGACCAAATCTTGAGGAGATGTGTGCCTGATATTGAAATACCGAGTGTCATATCTTTCTGTCATAGTGAGGCGTGTGGGGGTCATTTCTTTGCTAGGAAAACTGCTGCAAAAATTTTACAATGTGGTTTTTATTGGCCAACTCTGTTTAAAGACTCTTTTGAATATTGTAAAAGCTGTGAGCGTTGCCAACGATTGGGTGGTGTCACTAGAAGGCACATGATGCCTCTCACACCCATTATTGTGATTGAGATTTTTGATTGTTGGGGCATCGACTTCATGGGGCCCTTTCCATCATCGTTTGGCAACCTTTATATCCTTCTGGCAGTGGACTATGTGTTCAAATGGGTTGAGGCAATCCCTTCTAGAACGAATGACCATAAAATTGTTTTGAAATTCTTGAAAGAAAACATTTTGTCTAGATTTGGGGTACCTAAGGCTATTATAAGTGACGGTGGTTTGCACTTTTGCAACCGCCCATTTGAGGCATTAATGAAAAAGTATGGGGTAACGCATAAGGTGTCAACAGCCTATCACCCACAGACAAATGGCCAAGCTGAGTTGGCCAATAGGGAGATCAAGCACATCTTGGAAAAGACGGTTAACCCCAATAGGAAGGATTGGTCACTTCGCTTGACCGACGCCTTATGGGCATACCGCACAGCCTTTAAAACTGTTTTAGGCATGTCTCCCTATCGCATAGTCTATGGTAAAGCTTGTCACCTGCCAGTCGAGATGGAACATAGGGCATTCTGGGCCATTAAGCAGCTTAATTTCAATCTTGATGCAGCAGGTTCGCAGAGAAAGCTCCAACTAAGTGAGCTTGAAGAAATTAGGCGGGATGCCTATGAGAGCACTTGGGTGTACAAGGACAAAATGAAAGCTTTTCATGATAAAAACATTGCTCGCAAATCTTTTGAGCCAAATCAAAAAGTCCTCCTGTACAACTCTAGGCTGCACCTCTTTCCTGGTAAGTTGAGGTCCCGTTGGGTGGGGCCTTTCATTGTTAAAACTGTATTCCCTCACGGGGCTGTGGAGATTGAGAATCCAAAAAATGGTAACATTTTCAAAGTGAATGGGCAAAGACTTAAACCATTTTTGGAAAACTTTTTGCGTGAGACTGTGGTCGAGGACCTGATGGACCCAGTCTACCATGATGCCCCATCTGAGTAACCTCTGATGTTACTCTTTGTATATAATCTTTAGTTTTACTTTTCTCTTTCATTTTTACTTTGCATGTGGATAGACTAACCCCCTTTTGCAGGATAATGATGTGATTTCAAGTCCACACAAGTGCTTTTGGAGCCCTTTCTCAGCCATCTTGTCCCTTTTGCAATATCCTTCAATGCATTGAGGACAATGCAAAGTTTAAGTTTGGGGGGAGAGGCATACACTTTGTGTATAATGTACAAACAATCGCAAAAGGGAGTAGTTTTTAACTTTTTGAACAGTTTTTAACTTTTTGGAGCATATTGATGAATCATTTTGTGAGCTTTTACACTTAGTTGTGGTCATTTAGTGTTTTTATGCTCCCCTGGATTGAGAAATTCATAGTTATGCATTGTTTTGAATGATAAATCTTGCTCTTAATTTGCTTTTGTTCATTCAAGCTGCTGCAGTGGTTCAATCCCTGCTCACCATGTTGATGTAGTTAATACCTTATGGTGAACCTGCTAATTGGATGCACATGTGTAGCTTCAAATGTCATTTTTGATGTAAACCCCATTGTTCATGTATTTTATGTCCATTTCCCCATGTGTCCATGTGTTTTCTTGTAATTGTGATTATTTTGTACTTCTCTGCTCATTTTGCCTCAATAATGCATTTCATAAGCATTTGAACCTCATTTGCTCAATTTGGAACACTTCGCACATGTTTGAATATGATTTAAGGCCCCTTTGGTGTTTTGAGCCTAATTTCTCAAATATTGGTCACCATTTGTTCCCCCCTTTGAGCCTTGTTTCCATATATTGTCTTTAAAGCCTAGGAAGCCTGAAGAGTTGGTGTATGGGTTGTTTTTGAAGAAGCTGAGAGCATCTCAATGATTGGGGATTTGGTTGCATGGTGGAAATGTTGGAAAGTGGGTCTTGGTAGCCATTTTGGTGTTGTGGGTTATGATCTAAATGCTTGGAGTTGAATCAAGCATAATTTTGCAGGTTTGGTAAATGGTTGGGGCTGTTTTTGTGCTTAGTTGAGGAAGCTTGTTATTTTGGGTGTTGATTTTTGAAAGAAGAAAAGAAGCAGAGGCAGTGAGCTCATGAACCGGTAGTGAGTTTTATTACCGGTAGCAGAAATCATAGCAGGAATTAATTTATTTTTGAGAAGTAGAGGCAGTGAGCACATGAACCGGTAGTAAGTTTTACTTCTGGTGGTAAAGAGCCTTGTGTTTTTTTTCAGTAGCAGCAGGCCAAGATATTTTAAGTGAGCCTGATTCTCTCTCCTAGAAGCAAGTCAGCCCTCTCACGAACATGATTGATTGAAATTTTCAGTCTGCCACATTGGCAGGTGTGATGTGTAGGCCTTTTAAAAAAAAAAAAAAAGGGTGGGATGTGATCTGACTTGTAAAAAGTGGCTGGCATGTTTTGACTTTCAAAAGGCAAAAAAAAGGTTAAAAAAATAGGAGCGGTTCAATTTTCAAAGGAAGTGATTTGAAAGGTCAAAAGTCCTTTGCTTTTCTCTTCCCTCTCTCCCTTCTCATTCTCTCTGCCCCGTATTCTTCTCAGACAAGTCACCATCTCTCCATCTTCCCCATCACTGCCGCTGCTACACCGCACCATCACACGATTCCCTGCCACCATCGAGCCACACCACCAGCGCCTCTTCGCACTCGCCGCCCCTGCACCATTTCGCTGCAAGCACTGCAACCCAGTCGCCGTTCATCTCATCACTCCACCAACCTCGCTGCCGGCGAACTCCATTCCTTCCAGTGAGTTCTTCTCCCTTTTTTTTTCTTTTCGTTTAGTATCTACAAACCCTCAATAGCCACCTCCTCTGCAGCAAGCTCTCTCCCTCTCACCTCGCTATTTGCCCTAACCAATTCCAGCAACACCCAACCCCGTAAATCTCCATTCAAACCCATTTCTCACTCTCCCTTATCCCAATCCCACATATCTCTAAATACTCGAGCCCTAATCTCTGTGATTAGTTGAGATTTATTTGTTTTTTTTTTGTGATTGGCTGCTGTGTTGGGTTGTTTGGTTGTTGTTGAGCATGGGTTAAAGCCTGGATGTTAGGCTCAGTGATTGATTGGTATGTTTGCTGAGTTTGGGTTATTTTGTGCTTGGTTGCTGCTGTTGGGAGAAGGGATTAATTGCTGGACTTTTTACTGTTGAATTTAAGGCATTTGCTGCAGAGTTGGGGGTTGTAGTCCTGCTGATTTTGGAATTTCATTCACTGTATTCTGTGGTTTGCCAACTCACCATGGCTCGTACAAAGATAGTCAAAAAGAGGAAGGCTGCTGCTAGCCCCTCTAAGGCAATTCATAAATCGAAAG
Source organism: Hamamelis virginiana (assembly GCA_017140935.1). Lineage (NCBI taxonomy): Eukaryota > Viridiplantae > Streptophyta > Magnoliopsida > Saxifragales > Hamamelidaceae > Hamamelis > Hamamelis virginiana. The sequence continues at coordinate 580,228 of JAESVK010000475.1, read as the reverse complement.
GGGACACTTCTCAGCCTGTCAAGGGGATGGGAAAGACTGCTGCTAAACCCTCAAGAAGAGTCAATACCAGAAGCAGAGCAAAACAAGTAGAGGATGAACCCATTGAATTGTCAGTAGAGGATGAGCCCAGTGATCCTCCAGTTGATGATGAACCCATTGAACCTCCAGTTGAAGATGAAGACAGGCCCTACATTGGGTCTAGGAAGAAGGTAAAAATCTCTTGGGAGGACTCCATCAGCAGAAGAACTGCATCGTGCGAGCGTATGGTGGACGATAAAAATTTGGTGGGAAATGTAGTTGTCACTGTCCTTACAAGCCAGGGATTGAAGCATATGTTTGAGAAGGTTGAGGGGTACAAATTGGCTTTGGTCAGGGACTTTTATGCGGGGCTGTCCTTAGTTGAAGCTGAAGGCGAGCATATTTTGCGTTCCAAGCTGCGGAACAAGATACTTGACATAACCCCAGCATCCATAGCCTCTCATCTACATTACACCCGGCCACATCCCAGCACTATAACCTATCCCAGTGCTGATTATGAAGCTATGGAAGAAGGGGAATTGGTACTGGTGGTCTGCACCAGCCCGGATGACTTTAGAGGTCAGTTCACTCAAGGAATGCTGAAAGGAAAATACAGGCTGCTGAATTTGATTGCTCATGCCAACTTGAAGCCAACAGAATCTGATAAGTTACCCAGCTTTGAGTATATTAAGTTCTTGTATGCAATCATGGCAAGAGAGGTGATTGATTTTGCCGAGATTATTTGGAACCAAATAAAGGATTTTCTTACCAGTGCAAGCAAGAAGTGCAGCATGCCATTTGCCTTCATGGTGACAGAGATGTGTGTCAAGGCAGGGGTTCCTAGGAGATAAACCGATCATTGGCACTCAGCTGAAAAAGGGCCTATCACCTCTGCTTCTGAAAGTAAGAGTAAAACAATGTTAAAACAGAAAATTGCCGCCCCTGCTCCAGCCCCCCGCCAATCCGGTTCTGCTGCAAAGTCTGCCCCTCAACCCTCTGTCCCTAATCCTCCACCTCCTCTCCATGTTCAAAGGGGATCCATGTTCCTGCAAATGCACAAAAGGATTGAATCATTGATGAAGCAAATGATGCAGAGGCAGGACAAACTTGAGGAGAAAATGGAGCTATGTATGAAGAAGCTGGATCAGTTGATAGCTGAGGAAGGGGATGGTGGCACTGATGCCCCCACAGATGTGGAGCATGCAGATGACCCAAGGGGCAGTACCTAGGATATGGTTTGAAGTATCAGTGATGGGAAGTGCTGAATGGTGGCTGATTTTTGGAACTGTTTAATTGGGAATTGGAATTTTTATTTTTTGTTGACAATTGGGAACTTGTTTTGGTTTACTTAGTTTAAATTCTGGTTTATTTCTGTTGTGATGAACTCTAAGGGTAGAGTTGGTTTTTTTTTTTTTTTTTTTTTGTGGCTGTGGTGGTTCTTTTGGGTAGAAATCCTTAACCTCATTAAAAATTACCACATTTTGGTCCCAATCTCTTGTAACCCAGTGTCATTACAACCTTATTAAAGACCTTTTTGATTTAAACTGTGTTGTGTTCAAGATTGAGCATTTGGTATTACTATGCATATGCTAATGTGTTTTTGTGCTTTCTCTTCTCACCATTTAAGTTATTTGAACTTGAATGTCTTTCCTTTGAAGGATATTTGTAAAATCTCCATTGTTGTGCTTGTTCTTAATTCCATCATGCTCATTATGTTTGTGTATCTGTGTGCTCTCATGATAGGTTAACTCTTTGGTAATTATTGCATCAATGTTTGGTGAATATTTTTGTCGGAGCATAAGCTTATTTTGAGTTATTTTGTTCAAAGGTTTGCATTACTTAGGAATAGTCAATCTTGGGAGCATATGATGTTTGAATGACCATAGCTTGTGTCAGGAAGATTTTCCTAGTCTCTATTATATCTTTTTGCTAGGGACTAGCAAAATTCAAGTTTGGGGGTGTGATTAGCATCATAAATCACATTATTAGCATTGCTTTTATCCCCATTTTGTCATACATTCTAATTCAAATATCATTCTTTTGTTGCATTTGACTTAATGTTTACTTTTTGATGTTTTATAATGTTTTTGTTGTCAAAGAGTGGGTTGAAGGCCCTCTTTTCGGCGATCCTTTTTGTTGCAAGTATTGGAGCATGCTTGGATTGAGCTTGGTGAAGTTCGGAAGCAAGACGAAGCATTTTGGAAAAAGTTGTTCCTCACTACCGGTAGGAGAACCTTATTACCAGTAATAGGAATTACCAGGAAATTCAAGCAGGGAACCAGTGAGCTTTTCAACCGGTAGTGAACTTACTACCGGTAGTAGAGGGCCCGCGCAGCAGACTTCTATTTTTCACTTTTCGGTGGCAAACTTGTAATTCCTTCCAACTTTATGTGGCCCTAAAGCAAAGGAAAGGGGTTTTTACCCCAGCAGCCGTGGAGGGGGGGGGGTTACACACTTTTACATTTTTGTCTCTTAGTTTTCTTCTTCTCTTAGGTTTTCTCCATAGATTTTTAGGACTTTTAATTTCTCTCTTAGATTTCCCTCTAGATTAGTTAATCCTTAGTTTAATCACTTGGTTTATGTTAGATTTAGTTAGTTCTTGCTTTATTTCACTTGTAATCCATAGATTAGGTTGTTTCATCTCACTTTTGGCTTGAAGACCTTGTATTTTCATCTTTTTGGTAATATAGAAGTATTTATTTCAGCTTTTATGCATTTATTGTCTTTCTTTGTGCATTTACTCCTATGTATGGCTAGCTAATCACCCAAAGGTGGGTTCTATGGTGGATTTCTTCTCCAAGCCCTAGGTAAATGATGCTCTCTCATCTCAAAAGCTTTCAAATGTCAATGGAATGAAGTCTAAACACTCTCTCATCTTTTGAATCCTTGTAATTTCATATTCATAACCATTTTATGACTAGTTAAGCTTGTTGTGTTTAGTTTATGAGCACATATGCAAATTACTTGTTTGTGAAAATGCCCAAGAGAGTTTTGAACTTTATTCTATCATTTATTTCACTTTATTTAAGCATCTATTGTCAAATCCTCCAACCAAGACCATAGGGTAAATGGAATCTTGGTTGAGTTTAGTAGAGAGCTCATTTACCAAAGGCTTGGAAGGAATGAACCCATAGGATCCACCCCCTTTATTTCACAAGTTTTCATTCTCAAATTGCCATTAATTTGGCACAAATCTTTCACAACAAACAAACCCCCATGTTTTACATTTTCTTTGCATTTATTGGGTAGCAAGACCTAAGAATCAAGTAGAACCTATTCCACTCGATATGACCTAGGGACTCCTAGAAATTATTGCTTGACGACCGGTGGATTCCTACGCTTGGGATTCTATTGCGCACATCACATTTTAAGTTCAAGCAAAATACCCTTGTGTGAACCCGCCACATTCGAGCCCCCTCCATTTGAAAGCTCTATTTTTTATTTGGGATTGGATTCACTTGTCATCGTGGATTAGTAGATAATTATCCTTCTCGATTTGTCCTTCTCTTTTGTCTACTTATTTATCCTTTTCTATTATCCATCTCTATTATCCACTCAAGGTCATCCAATCCTAATTATCCATCTCTACTGTGGGAGTCCACTTAGATTGGGTTTTTTGAAAAATGAATTGATTTTGATAAAACAAGGAGTCGCCACCTTATTTTTAGGGAATAAAGAAACCACAAAAGAGAGTTCTATTTAAAATAAAACAATGACCCCATTTTTGGAAAAGCATGGTCTTTGAATCAAAGTTTGGATTCGAGGGCTAGGTTATGAGATGGGAAGGTTCCAAGACTCATCTTGTAGGCACCCATCTCACCCTAATTAAAGGTCTCTTAATTATTTTTGGGCTTTATCAAAATCTCATAAAAACAACCTATCATATCTAATCAACCAAGAAAAATAGGAATAATATTACATATATAATAATAGATGATAAAAAATATCACAATCCTAAAGACCTTAGGAGACTCACAGTTAACCTAAGATTGGACTTGGACCCTATTGGCGACCTACGTACCTTATCAGTTGCCTGACAAGAATCAAAGTTCACGTAGTTCGATCACCCAGGATTCTCCTATTGTAATGAACTACACTATCATTAGCATTCTATCTCAATCTCATCCAGGACTCTATCTTTGAGAGTTTTTATCAATTTGAAATTCTTTTTTTAGAAGATAATTCATCAATTAATAGATTCCCAATGAATTTAGAATTCTTTTTAAAACACAATTCTTATCCAGTCATAACTCTTTTCAAAATGGGAATTCTATCCCGAATCAAATCCTTTCAAAGGGTGGAATTTCATTCCAAATCAAACTCAGAGTTCCAATTTCATTGGGATTCGATTAATTGTAGATTAATTTTGATAAAACATTAATTTTAGAAATTCTCTCGAGAATAGGATCCTAAATTCACTAGAATCCTAAATCTAGTGTAATTCTTACAACAAATGAGAATCCTAAGTGGGATCAAGTATGCTTGCTGGAATTTAAATAAAACAAATAAAAAATGCAACAAACAATGCAAACAATGTATGAAAAATTACCCTAAATGCAATCTAATCAAGCTATGTGAACCTAGGAATATTTATAAGTTAATTTGGACCTAAAAAATGGCCTTTAATCCACTTTAAAGTTACTTTCAATCCAAGGACAGATTTGAATGCATCTCTAAAAATAAATTAAAACCTATGAAAATAACAAAGAAAAAATGTGGGAGATGAACTAAAATGCACCTAACATGATATGCTATCATTGCTATATATAAAACAATGCAAAATGTGGCTTAAAAATGATAGAAAAGTTCATTAAAGCATAAATTCCAATCTGGACAGATTTGAATACATACTTAAAATGGCTTGAAAATCATTCTTAATACACACAAAATACCAAATAAAAATCCTACCATGCATACTAACATAATTTATCATAAGGGAAGGAACTTACCTTCGCTTGTTCCCTCGAACACAATTCATACATCAATCATTCCAATGCACTCCATATGATAAAATCAATTGAAATATAAGCAAGAACAAAACTAAACTTAATATACAATATCTAAACTACTTTTAACATTCTAACAATAACTATTGACTCAAAAGACTCAAACTTTTTTATTAACATGCATCTCTACTAAAAAAAATAGAAAATCATATCCATGAAACCAATCCCTAGTTTGCATTCTAAATATGAAATAAACTCCTAAGAATACTCCTAACAATCAAACAATGATCATAACATATCAAAGACTCTAACTCAATACTATACTTAACCCAAACTTCTCAAACATGCAAAACAACAAATAAAAAGGACTCTAAATATGTTAAACATTGCATGAACATAACAACATTCAACCCTAACTTATCATGCATGCTTAAAATCTACATTCTCAACCTAAATCATGCATGAAATAAAGGAATGAAAGCTTACATTCTATAGTATACAGAAACTACCCAGAAAATTCTAAATCCTAACTATGTTATACAAGACTCAACTCCAAACACAATGATGCACTCAAACTAACCTTTAGCCTTCTTCTCTCTTGTTTCTAGCCGTATTCTTCAACCTTTGGTGGCCTCCAAATTCGTGGCTATGGTGTATAGGGCTGCTACAAGTGTTCTTAAGTCTCTAATGTCAAGTTAGCCTCCTCTAAACCTATTCCTAAGTGATGTATATATAGGAATGGCTTCAAATTGATCAATGGTTGTCATTAAAACCCTAGGGAGTGATCCAAGGGTTTCAAATCAGTCTTCCAAGGTCTCTAAGGTCGTGCCAAGTGTTCCAAGCTGAGCTAGAGAGCCATTGGAAGAGTCCCAAAACCTTAAAACACTCAAAATTGGGCGACTCTGGGCATTAGGCTCGGATGATCGTCCAACCTAGGATGGTTGGCAGTCCCTCATGGATGGTTATCCATCCCTAGATGGATGGTCATCGAGCCATCAGCCCATTTTTGCCCTATGTGGGCCTGTTTCAGCCCATTTCGACCCTATTTCGGCTTGCTTCGGCTTTTCGGGTCCGTTTTAAGTCCAAATTCGACGATTCAAGAATCAAAATGACCGTGATTCGATTCTATATGTTTTTAAGAAGTGTTTGAATTGAAAATGCATTGATCAAGGTCACAGGTTTAAGGAAAAATCACCCGATCAGCTGCTTTGGCCCTACTGGGCCCAAATTAGGGTTTTGGAATTTGTTGATCATTTGATCTCGAAATCATTTCTTCTTCTTAAAACAATTTTTAAAACATTTTAGGAAAGTGTTTTGAAGCTTGTGAAGGCTTCAGTTTGACAAAAAGATCGAATCTCGGCTGTTCCCGGTCGAAACCCTAATCTGAGCATAAAAGGGCCCTGTGAGCCTTAAGAACCAATTACGAGCTAGAAAGCTCTACAGACCTTGCCACTGACCAACTTAGCTATCAAACACACCCTAATTACCTATGCCAAAACTTCGGGACAATCTGAAACCAATTCGACAGCTTTTAAGAACTTTTGTGATCAAAAGGACAATTCTGCCCTTTAGGTCACAAAAGATCTAATTACCTATCGAGCCTTACTCGGAATGCAATGAAACTTGACAGGGACATCCATGGACTCTCTAAAAACCTAATGCAAAAATAACCGACTCAATCCGGCCTAAAAACCTACATGCGATAATGACCTCTATCTAACTGCCCACAAGAGCAAAATTGGCAACTTAGGGTTTTAACACTCTATTTCTCCTCAAAACACAGGCAAACATTCATGACCTTTCTCATGGTAAAAAATGAATGTCTACACCTTGGCTAATAGAAATCTTGCTTCATTAGTGACCGCTGACACTTGTAAAAGCATTCTCATGCGACTTTATTGGTGATTTATCCTGTGACTTTAGCAAGTTTAAAAATCATTACAAACATTATATAAAGCAATGAGGGCCATTACCAAGCAAGATGGTGTTAGAAGTATGCCCTAAAACCAATCATTAGGTTGTATCTAGGGAAGTTATATTTCATTATAATCATGTATGAAACATTATTCATCTATGTAATGGCTTATATTATCATGTAAACTTGTGTTTAATTACTGTTCATGATAAAGTCCTTGGATAGTATGATAGAGAGTAGTATCTCAAGTGTTGAGATAGAGAGACTTACAACTCTCAAGTGCATCTATATTAAACCAATTCTCGATCATAAGTTTATATATTTGGACGATTATAAACCGTTAATATTAGCTCAGGTTATACTAGCTCCTTTGAGAGGATGGTGAGTCTCATGCCATCTATGTAGTGACACTATAGTAAACCTGTGGGTGCTTGTTGAGAACAAGTACATTGAACGTGACCAATATGAGTACAGCTTATGAAATTCTATTTGTATGTCAAAAGGTGCTCATGTGTATAGTCACTTTTATAATCCTTAGACCTGAGACACCACAAGTTGTCTTATGCATGAGTTGCTATAGTTTGATAGTATCCCGTATACCCTTAACCATCAAGATGTAATCGGTACTTATGGGCTATAGTAAATTATGTATGAAGATAGGTGGGTGTGCGATAAGGAATCACTACCCTTAATATGAAATGGTGAATGTCATAGTTACTTCACAAATAATATCTCAATAAAGTCTTTGTCCAAAGCAGATGGTAACTAAGAAAAGAGTTTTCAAAGGTAAACCTAATTGAGATTAATTTTGGTGAAAAATGTAACATAAAATTAAGTTAGGGTTTGACATGTATCCATACCAAACTAACTTAATTATAGCATTGTTTAATGAAGGATTACCTATATCATAAAGGGTTCATTTATATTCGTATATTCACCCACACTTAGGGTACGTCATGATATGTTACTAGATGTCACTCATGACTAGTGTAGGCCTAATGATAAGTGTTATCAATGAGGGCAAAATTGGAATTGTTCCAATTGAACCATAAATAGAAAGTTTCTATTTTGGGAGACATAAGATGTCCCTAAGCCACTACTAGGTTGGATGAACCCAATGAGTCACACGCATAAGAGCATAAGTGATCTTCTTGAATTTGAGTGAGGGGAATACTCTAATTTATATAAGCTTGACCTTTGTTATTAAAAGTTAATAAGTGAAGGGATCAAGAATATGAAAAACAAGAGTGTTATTAGTTAATATGATGTTTGGTCAAGCTAGCACTTGTAACCAAACATCATAAAAGGAGAAAGGTTATAAAAGGAGGTAAAGACCCCTTAGGGCTGTGAGCTTGATAGTCACCCTCTCCCTCTAGTCGTTCCTCTCTCCTCCCTCTCTCCTCCCTCTCTAGTTTGCATACTTTCCCAAGTGTTGAGAAGATACAAAAGGTTCAAGTAGTCTTGTGTTCGTGTGGACTATCATTGGAGGCTACCATATTTTTGGGGCTTGAAGCTTGAAGGGATTCACATCAAAGACTTGGAGGATTGCATCAACAAAGGAACACCAAAGTAAGCTTTTAATTCATGTTTGATTAATTGTTTTGATTCGATTTATCGTTTGAGTAGATTCTTGGATGAACACCATGGAAAATTTTAAAAACTATTTTTTCCGCTGCATTTCCATGTGGTATTCTTTCAGTGGTATCAAAGCCAACTCAAACCTTGATTCGAATCATGAATGGCATAGCTTGGCATGTATTAAAAATTGTCTTAATCAATTTGGGGATTTGAGAAATCCATTATGTAGAATTCGGCCAAGGGGTGATGAACCTATTTGTTTTTATTTTAATTAATAGCAACCATGTTTTTGTAAAAACATGGAGATGGACGATTGTTTAAGGGGTTGCATATAGGGTTTAAACACCCTAGTGTGATTCGGCCATGGGTGAAAACCCTACCTTGAAAATTTCGGCCATGGTGGCCTTCATGGGGTAGGTGACGGCTAGGAGATGGGGGGGCTGCCTCTAGGGTTTGAAACCCTAATTAACTTTAGTTACCCAAGGGTTTAGAAACCCTAGAGTGGACGGCCATGATTGATGGATGAGACTCCATTAATTTTAGAAACCCAATCATGATAGGAAACCTAGTTAAACTAGGAGTTGACAAATTCAACTAGTTTCCTATTTGATGGTCTCTCTTCTAATTGATACAAGTTATTAATTAGAATAATTATGAGTTAATTAATATGATTAATTAATTAGATAGTGGCTGGAATTTTAGAGTTTAGGAAACTCTATGATGATAGGATAAGATTCATATTTTGAAAAGTTACTAATTTGTGACACTCTCTTGATAGTCAAAGTTGTGTGAATTAGAAACTCCTAAAAATTAGGAAACCTATCATATGATGACTCTAAATAGGTTTTATGTAATCCTATTATTATTTTGCTTGATTCTAATATTGGATATTATGTATCATCAAAATAAGAAAAACCCAAACCCAAACACTCATTAGAGAGTCACGGCCACACTAGGGTTTGGAATCCTAGTGTGTCACGGCCACTATGTGGCTTTATTTTATTCTTGATTCTTCACATTTTGATTTATTAAATGCATTTGTGATTGAAAAATTATTTTGAAACATTTTGGAAATTTAAAAGTGAAGAAATAAGATAGAAAGTGAAATTAGGTTTTGTGAAAACCCTAATTGCCATTTTGGGATTTAGGATTAAACAAGAGTTGTTTTAGCTTTTTAATTCGATTAAAATGCATGGGGGTCATCTACAAGGATATATTGAAGTGTCCTAAGTGTTAGAACATGAAAATATATTGATATGAATTGATTTATATTTTTTTAAAAGTCAAAACAGGTTGCTGTTTTTTCTGGGCAGCAACTAGTACCAAGTTGTAAAATGTTTAAAATTTGTTTTTAAAGGTTTTTACAACTAGCCACTTATCGAATTCACTAATATAAGGTCTTAACTAAATGTAGGAAGAGTTCCCATGATTTATTTTGAGTATAGATAGCCGCACTAAGCATTTTATGATCAGTACTCAAATCTGTCACGATTTGGAGTTACAATCACAAAACGCTTTAAAGTGATATCAAACGTTGGAATCACTTAACGAGACCCCTGCCATTGGAAAGGGCACTAAAAATTCTAGTGAATTGAAGTGTTCTTGAATTTTAAAAGTTGTTTTAAATAGGGCAAATAATTATTGTAAAACAGGGGCTGATTCTTGGTGTTTTGAGAAAACACAAAAAGTAAAGTGTTACTTTAAGTTTTAAATATATGCCATTGCCATTTATTACTTGTTCCTTTATTGCTTTAATTTTTTTCAATGAGATTGTTTAAATTAAATATGGAAAGTTATGGACTTAAAGACCAATTAAATGAGATATGATTGGCCGCATGAGATGTGTTTTTTTTTATGGGTTGTAATTTAAAGTTGTTTAAATTATTGGTGATATAATTTTAATTGAGGCTTGCATGCCTTCTCCCCTTCCTTCTAAATGTATCCCCTTTATCCTTTATACCCTTTCTTTATTTATTGTAATGAACAAAGATCGAGAAGGTACGTGGTGGACCCGAGGATGCATGGAGCAGTGGAAGAACAAAAAGAAGGCTTTCGAAGACTTTTCTTTATATGTAATAGTTACAGGTTAAAATTGCGATCACAATACCCACATTAGACCTAGGGCTCAACTAATGGCTCTAGTTGGGCCCAACCCTAAAAAGCCCATAATCTTTTCGTTTGACCCATATATATGTTAGATGTATGAGTTAGGGGCCCGTTAACCATATTATTATATGTCTTTAATGATAATGTCCCGTTCCTTTATGGACAGTGGGAGTATCATTAAAGTACTAATAATGAAGAATGGTTAATAAATTTATATATGTGATATATGTATGCATGCGATGTATATTTAATCTGATGAGACCTTAAAACCCCTCGTTTTCAAAATTAAATTGTAAGAATGAGGCATACGAGTGCTTTATCCTAGCCTCCCACCATTACAAAGTAGGTGGATTCTTATGGTGGATGTGTTCGGCTGCAGATATGTGGGAGCCCATTCATCCTGAGGGTTCATACTGCTATGTTGCATATTGGATATCATGAGGTGCGATACTGGTACACTCCAAGAACCTATTATGTGAGGGGTGGAACATTCAATTGACCATATTCATGTGAATGGTGGGTGTGATTTAACTATAATACACTAACCAAGAACCTATTATGTGAGGTTATTGTATTCTGGTGGCTAAAGGAAGGTTGGAGTTTGCTTAGTGAAGCATTGGATAAAGTTTTGTTCACGTCTTTGGATTAGTGGTCCAAGAACCTATTATGTGAGGTCCACTAGTTCAAATGGGACGCCAATCCCCATTAAGAATTCAATGTTGAATTCTCGAATCCTATAGAGGGAGTTTGGGATTTGTTAAAATAATGGGAGACACCACAAAACTAAAGACTAAGTTATTATGGTTAATGAAATATATTTTAATCTGTTACTTATTTTTGTAGATATCATAATGGTTTTACTCAACAATATATCCAAAAATTGAAATTGACTATTGTTTGACATTACCTTATAATAAAGAAGGGCTTAATGGATTAGGAAGCATTCCTAGTTCATGATGTTATGCTGTAGTAGAGACTAACCTATCGGTTAACATAGCTTCCTCTTGGATATTAGATACCGGAGCAAGCTCTCATATATGTAACAATATTAGAGAACTTAGAGAAATCAGACAATTGAGTCAAGATCAAGTCTCCCTTCGAGTCGGAAATGGAGCAAACGTTGTTGCATTAGCTATAAGGATTTGTGACTTAATTTTACCATCTAGGCATGTTATGAAATTAGAGGACTGTTTGTTTGTGCCAGGAATAGTCAAGAACATCATTTCGATTTCGACCTTAACTCGTTCTAGCTATAGATTCATTTTCAATAAGAGTGGTTGCACCATTTCTATTGGAAATAAATCTTTTGGTTCTGGCATTTATCTGAACGATTTATATTTCTTAGACATAAATGGTAGTGTTAATTGTCTAGAGCATAAACATGATGCTGCAGAGCATAAAAGACCTCGAGATGATAAAGACTCAACCTATGTATGGCATTTGAGATTAGGTCATATTAGTAAGGAAATGATTAACAAGTTAGGAAATGATGGGTACCTTGGCTCATATGTATTTATACCATTACCTACTTGTGAACCTTGTATCATGGGTAAAATAACTAAATCGCCCTTTACTGGTCACAGTGAGAGGGCATGAGACATACTAGGACTTATACATTCAGATGTATGTGGACCTTTGAATAAGGTTGCCAGGGGTGGTTTCACCTACTTCATCACTCACGGTTAGGGATTGTGTATCTTATGAAACACAAGTCTGAATCTTTTGAAAAGTTCAAAGAGTCCAGAGCTGAAGTAAAAAAACAAACTGGCAAAAGTATTAAAGCTCTTCAATCGGATCGAGGAGGAGAATACTTAACCATTGAGTTTTTAGATTATCTCACTGAGGCTGTCATATTATTACAGTAGACTCCTCCTGGTACACCTTAGCTGAATGGTGTATCTGAAATGAGAAATCGTACTTTGATGGACATGGTATGATCGATGTTGAGTTACACTGATATGTCAATATCCTTTTGGGGATATGCACTGGAGAAAGTCGCTTATTTATTAAATAGGGTTCTTTCCAAATCTGTCCCTAAGACACCCTATGAGTGGTTTGAAAAGAAACCAAGCCTAAGGCATCTAAGGGTTTGGGGTTGTGTTGCATACGTTAAGAACCAAAACGCAACTAAATTGGAAGCTAGATCAAACAAGTATAGGTTTGTAGGGTACCCAAAAGAGTCTTTGGGATACTACTTCCATTACACTAGTAAAGAGAAAGTCTTCGTTAGTAAGTTTGCCGTCTTTCATGAAAGAGACTTCATTCAAAAATGAGGCAAATGTAAAGTGATAGATCTCGAGGAGTTATCCGAGAGTACACAGACCAACATTGATACCACTCTTGCCCCTGTTGAGGCAGAACCTACAGTTACACCACCACTTCGTAGATCTAGTAGGATATCTGCTCCTCCTATGAGATATGGGTATCTTCATGAGATGAGAGGAATTGTTTCTTGGCTATAAGGAACATCCAGATGATCCTACTACATATGACTCGAGAAAATGGCAAGAGGCCATGAAATCTGAAATGGATTCTATGTACTCCAACCAAGTCTGGACTTTGGTAAATCCACCTAAAGGTATCGTACCTATAGGCTGCAAATGGATTTACAAATGGAAGATAGGCTCGGATGGAAAGGTAAAGACCTACAAAGCTAGACTAGTGGCAAAAGGTTACAATCAGAAGCAAGGTGCTGATTATGAAGAAACCTTTTCGCTAGTAGCTATACTAAAATCCATTCGGATCTTGTTGGCTATAGTCGCACACTACGACTATGAGATATGTCATATGGATGTAAAGACTGTTTTCCTTAATGGAAACATTAAGGAAGATCTTTATATGGAACAGCCTAAGGGCTTTATATCCAGTGGTGATGACCACAAAGTGTGCAAGCTACAGCAGTCCATTTATGGACTAAAGCAAGCCTCTCGAAGTTGGAATATCCGATTTAACGAAGCAGTCAAATTGTTTGGCTTTATTCAGAATATGGATAAACCATGTGTGTACAATAAGGTTAGTGGGAGTGCACTCATTTTTTTGGTTCTATATGTGGACGATATCCTGATCATTGGGAATAATTTCATTAGTAAAGCTTTGGCTTTCTAGTAACTTCTCTATGAAGGATTTGGGAGAAGCAACCTATATACTGGGTATAAAGATCTATAGAGATAGATCTAAAAGGTTGTTTGCTCTCTTCCAATCCTTATACATAGATAAAATATTGAAAAAGTTCAGTATGGAGAATTCCAAACGGGGTTTGCTTCCCTTTAGACATGGAATTCATCTTTCCAAGGATATGTCTCCCAAGACAGATCAGGAAAGAAAGCAGATGAGTAGGATCCCTTATGCATCAGGTGTAGGGAGTCTCACGAATGCTATGCTATGTACTAGACCCGATATCAGTCATGCTGTAGATGTTGTCAGCAGATATCAGTCTAACCTAGGTGAGGCACACTGGGTGGCAGTCAAGGGCATCCTTAAGTACTTAAGAAGGACCAAGGATTTGCTTCTTGTCTATGGAGGAGATGAGCTCAAAGTAGATGGTTTCACTGGCTTTGATCTTCAGTCAGATATAGATGATAGAAGTCTACATCTGGATATTTGTTTACCCTAAATGGTGGAGTGGTTAGTTGGAAGAGATGTAAGCAGTTTGTTACAACGGATTCCACTACAAAGGCTGAGTATGTAGCCTTCTTAGACGCTGCCAAAGAAGTTGTTTGGATAATATTGAATTGTTTAATATTATAATCTTATGTCTCATCAGAAGTCCAAACACATTGATAGGCGCTTCCAGATGATTTGAGAAATCATAGATAGAGGAGATATCGGTATGCAAAGAGTAGCATCTGAGGATAACACCGCAGACCCACTTACCAAGGCTCTTACCCAGAAGACCTTGGAACGACATCTTGAGAAGATGGGCTTAAAGTATGTCACTAATTGGATTTAGTGCAAGTGGGAGATTGTTAGAAGTATGCCCTAAAACCAATCATTAGGTTGTATCTAGGGAACTTATATTTCATTATAATCATGTATGAAACATTATTCATCTATGTAATGGCTTATATTATCATGTAAACTTGTGTTTAATTACTATTCAAGATAAAGTCCTTGGATAATATGATAGAGAGTAGTATCTCAAGTGTTGAGATAGAGAGACTTACAACTCTCAAGTACATCTATCTTAAACCAGTTCCTGATCATAGGTTTATATATTTGGACGATTATACACCTTTAAGATTAGCTCAGGTTATACTAGCTCCTTTGGGAGGATGGTGAGTTTCATGCCATCTGTGTAGTGATACTATAATAAACCTGTGGGTGCTTGTTGAGAACAAGTACACTGAACATGATCAATATGAGTACAGCTTATGGAATTCTATTTGTATGTCAAAAGCTGCTCATGTGTATAGTCACTTTTGTAATCCTTAGACCTGAGACACCACAAGTTGTCTTATGCATGAGTTGCTATAGTTTGATAGTATCTCGTACACCCTTAAGCATCATAATGTAATCGGTACTTATTGACTATAGTAAATTATGTATGGAGACAGGTGGGTGTACAATAAGGAATCACTACCCTTAATATGAAAAGGTGAATGTCATAGTTACTTCACAAATAATATCTCAATAAAGTCTTTGGCCAAAGCAAATGGTAACCAAGAAAAGAATTTTCCAGGGTTAACCTAATTGAGATTAATTTTGGTGAAAATGGTAACATAAGATTAAGTTAGTGATGGGACTTGAGTACCAATGGAAAGAAAGAGAGAGAGAAAAGAGAAGAAAGAGAGAGAAAAAGAGAGAAAGAGATAGAGAAATTAGAGAGAAATCAGAATTTAGGGAGTAATTGTATTATTCATCAAGTCTAATCAAATAAAGGGTTTATCCCCCTTTATATAGAAAACAAACCTACTCCTACTAGGAGACTAATTAAAAGATAATTACAACCAAAAGATAAATATCCTAAATAAATAAAGATAAGATAATTACAACCAAAAGATAAATATCCTAAATAAATAAAGATAAATAACAACTAAATCATCTAATCATTCCTATGGCGGGCCCTTCTAGTATAGGTCTTCCAAGGTCGTGGGCCTTGTGGGTCATGATCCACATCAGTTAGGGTTTGACATGTATCCATACCAAACTAACTTAATTATGGCATTGTTTAGTGAAGGATTACCTATATCATAAAAGGTTCATTTATATTTGTATATTCACCCACACCTAAGGTACGTCATGATATGTTGCTAGATGTCACTCATGACTAGTGTAGGCCTAATGATAAGCCTAATGATAAGTGTTATCATTGAGGGAAAAATTGAAATTGTTCCAATTGAACCATAAATAAAAAGTTTCTATTTTGGTAGACATGAGATGTCCCTAAGCCACTACTAGGTTGGATGAACCCAATGGGTCACACACATAAGAGCATAAGTGATCTTCTTGAATTTGAGTGAGGAATAATCTAATTTATATAAGCTTGACCCTTGTTATTAAAAGTTAATAAGTGAAGGGATCAAGAATATAAATAACATGAGTGTTATTAGTTAATATGATGTTTGGTTAAGCTAGCACTTGTAACCAAACATCATAAAAGGAGAAAGGTTATAAAAGGAGGTAAAGACCCCTTAGGGCTGTGAGCTTGATAGTCACCCTCTCCCTCTAGCCGTCCCTCTCTCCTCCCTCTCTAGTTTGCATACTTTCTCAAGTGTTGAGAAGATACAAAGGGTTCAAGTAGTCTTGTGTTCGTGTGGACTATCATTGGAGGCTACCATATTTTTGGGGCTTAAAGCTTGAAGGGATTCACATCAAAGACTTGGAGGATTGCATCAACAAAGGAACACCAAAGTAAGCTTTTAATTCATGTTTGATTAATTGTTTTGATTCGATTTATCATTTATGTAGATTCTTGGATGAACACCATGAAAAGTTTTAAAAACTATTCTTTCCGCTGCGTTTCCATGTGGTATTCTTTCAGATGGATCATGACATTGTTGGGCTTTTGTGGAGCCTAATTATGTGTTCGACCCGTGACCTAATTACTAGAAGTTTGTTGGCATCAATTTAGAATATTTTAGACCAGGCTAGAGTTTGAGACATTTTAGAAGTATGCAATGATAAGGGTATATATATAAGTTTGGGATGGTTTTGGATTATGAACCAATTTTGGGTATATATATACTGTAGCTTCTGATTGGGGTTTACTATTATGATGTTGTTTGATACCCTATTATACTAATCTCTGAAAATAGTGAGACCGCTTTAATTCCGTGGATGTAACCCTAGTTTTGTGTGAATCACGTAAATCTTTATGTCATGTGTGATTCTTATTTGTGTGTTTTCTTCTTTACTATTCACCTTAACACATCTCACTTGTGGTTATTGGCTCAATCTTTTTTATTCATAGTTTACTCTTCAGCCACTTAACCAACACTTCTTTTTTTCTTTAGCAATGGCCCATTAGAGAATGCTTTGACTTGCATAGTTATTCATGGGCAATATTAATGTAGTAAAAAGACGTCACACTAATCTTCTTTTTAGTGAAACATTCTTGAAGATCCTTCCATATATCTACTGCAATATCAATATACCGAATGCTTGAAGCAATACTCTTTGATACAAAATTAATGAGCCATGTAAAAATGCATTGTTAACATTAAGTTGGTGGAGATGCCAATTTTTTGCTGCTGCTATGGCTAAAAGACAATGAACAAAAGTGAGTTTAGCTACCAGAGAAAACGTTTTTTGAAAATCTAAGCCATCAACTTGAGTGTAACCCTTAGCAACTAAACAAGCTTTGTACCTTTCAATACTACCATCAGCTCGATATTTAATGCAATATACCCACTTGCAACTTATAGACTTCTTAACTACATGTAAGGGAGTATGAGTCCGGGTTTGATTTTCCTCAAGGGCATGAATTTCAGCAAGAAGAGTATGTGTTAGAATTCTTGATGGAATTGAATGACATTTACACTTATATCAGAGGTTAGATCTTACTTTTTGATCTTCTACCTTTAATTAATAAAGTTTTTGCTCTTGCCTTACAAAAAGAAATGCAACGAGAGATGCTTGCGAACTCTAGTCCAAATCTTAATTCAATTGTTGCATTGATGTCAAAATCCAATTCAAAGATTGGGATCAATTCAGCAAAATAGTCTTACATTGAATATATAGTCATTGTGGATATACATACCATACTGTAGATAAGTGCTACAAAATTCTTGGTATCAGAGCAATCTGACTACTGCTAAATTTGTGAGTAGCTTATCTTCTATTTCTCGTGGTATCAACGAATTATTATTATTATTATTCTTCCTCTCATAATTCTACTAAAAATCGTTCAAACCCTTATTTCTTGCATCATGGAGAGAATCCAAAGGTTATGCTCGTATTGCAATAATTGAATAGAGACAACTATCTTAGTTAGGCAAGATCCATGTCTAAATCTCTCAGTGCAAAGAACAAGATAGGGTTTGTCAATGGCAATGTTCAAAAACCATCAAACATTACAGATCCTCTTGACCAAGCATAGATTCGTTGCAATGATATGGTGATTTCATGGTATGGTCTATTGAGTCTTTTTTTTTTTTTTTTCTAAATTTTCATTTTTGATATTCCTGTGATTATATACTAAGACAAAATTGGGAGATTATACTACATATGTACCTTTTTCTTTCATGATACACCAAAAATGATTTAAAACATTTATAAAAGATAATAAATTGAAACATTTATATTTTAAAGAAACATTTGCTAATGAGTTGTTTAAGGTGATTCGGTGCCTATTTGAGATGACAAGTTTAATGCCACCAGGAAAAAAAAATGATTTAGGCTATGTTCATTTGATAGGAATCAAAAGCGAGAATTCGAGATTCCTAAGATTTTATTAAAATTTGGGTGTTCATTTTGTTTCGTTATTGGTATTTACAATTTCTTATAGGAAATCAAATCATGTGATATGGCTATTACGGTTGAAACGACAAATTGCTATGCAACCCTTTATTATTTCAAGCTAGCTACTTTGTTCTTCATAGTTCCTTGTCAAAGACGTTAACAATAAGTTGTACAAAGGAAGAGACTACGCAGAAGTGTTGATGCCATAGACTCTGGCATTTCTGTTTCAAAGATTGAAGGTAACAACTATGCTTTTGCTGGTTTTTAAAGCTTTAATAGCTAAAATCAAAACCCTAAAACCTATGAAATGTCTAGATTATAAAAAGAAATTTTTTCGTTTTTTGTATTAAATTTTGGGGAAATTGGCCAAAGGTCCTCATTTATACGATTTTTCATGCCAAAAGTCCTCTTAAAAGATCATTTATGCCAAAAGTCCTTTTCGCATGAATTGGACAAAAATAACACTCATTCCTAACTACCTTCATCGCCACCAACACCCCAACCCCTAAGTTCACTACGCTGGAACCCCATAATTCACTACATCGAAATCCCGGGTTCACTACGCCGGACCCGCAATTCACTGTGCCAGAACCCCATTTCACTACACCAGAAACTTATTTCACTACACCGAACAATGCATTTCATTATGCCAAAAATGCATTTCTTTACTCCAAAAAATGCATTTCACTACACTGAAAATGTGTTTCGCTAAGTAGAAATGCATTTCACTACAAATTCTTCATTCATTTTCCATTTTCTTTCCATAAGTTTTCTTGGCAACCAAACAAAAATACAAACAAAAAAAATCAATTTAAAAAAAAAAAAACAAAAATTTTATTTTCCTTCAATTTCTCATGAACCAAAAATACAGTGAGAAAACTTTTGGAAAGTTTTGCTACTGCTTTTTTTTTCCTTCATTCTTTACTATCCAGGAGATATCCACCGCAGTTCTGCTACTGCTTCTTTTTCTTATTGCTTTTCCTCGTGGGAGAAGCCATGGCTAGTGAAAGAATTTCTGCGATGTAATTTCAGCGGCAGCGATGGAGTTTTGAAAGTTTTCTTCTTCATCACTTTTGCAGAGTTTACAAATCCATATGGAATTTCTGTGATTTGACTTCGACGGCAACGATGGAGAAGCCATAGCCGGTGAGAATTTCTTCAATCTGATATGTGGCAACTATTAGATGTATGCCCTAAATGCCCTAAAACCAATTGATAGGTTGTGTTAGCCTTGTGACTTCAATCCAACTTTGTTAAATGATTTTGATGATAACAAACATTGTATTATGTATATTTATCTGTGCATATGAATACTTTGTTATTCTCTCATGCTTAATTGTCAAACCTTATTGAGTGTTTATTTGGCTAATCTTGTTGAGTGATTAACATTATCCTATAGTTCTTATATATCTATCTTAGTATATATGATTATAAGAACAGGATTCAAGTTATCTTTGAAGTGAAGCTCAACCATCATGATGATGAAGCTCTTGCACTACAACGAACCTTATGTGAATATGAATATGTTGTATATTCACTAAGGATCATGAAGAGAGCCATTGCATTAATGCAATCCTATCATGAGCCACAACTTTATTGAAGTGTAATGATGAAGCCAAGCAAGCCTAGCACAAGCCAAGCACACGACTTGAAGAATCAACTATGAAGGTCTTGATTTCTTTCTTATGTAAGAGTGCTTAGGATTTATATTGTAAATCTCTATATATGATGAAGTATAATTTGCTCAATTGACTATGACTTAAGGACCATAGGTTTTAACTTTGGAAAATCACGTTTTGAAAAAAAAAATTGATTTAAACTCATAGAGGGTATGGACTCAAAAGACAAAATGTTTTATAAAATGTTGTTTTTTTGCTGACAAAAACTTCCAACTTCAAATTATCATATCTCCCTCATCCGAACTTCGTTTTCGATGATCTTTATATGGCCAGAAAGCTTGAGAAGTATAGTTTTTAAATATGTTACTTTCAGCTCAAGTAAAAATTGGAGTTAGTAAACTAACCCATGATGTCTAGTCGACTAAGTGCAGAACATTAGCTATATTTTGGAAAAATAAACTTCTAGTCGACTAACACACCCTTACTATTCGACTAACCGTGCCCAGAAACTTTTTCAAAGGTATTTTAAACCTTCTAGTCGACTAAGTATGCTGGTCTAGTAGACTAATCATGCCTAGAAGTCAAAATGGCTATGGAATTTGAATGCTAGTCAACTAAACACTTGTGCCTAGCCGACTAAGACTTGTCTGCAACTCCAAACGGCTCTATTTTTGTGTTTAATAGCCATATTATTTGGTGGGCCTATTTATACTCATTTTATGAGTCTTGAATCAACTAATGATCATACAAAAACTTATACCAATCTAGTATTCATCTTTATTGTGTGATTTAGTCAAGATTCATCATCCTCTCTTGAACCAAATAGTTTAAATCTTTGAGAGATATTAGTGAGAGCTTTCAATTGTATTTTATTTATTCTTTGAGGAGTTTTCTATTTGTCCACATTCACAAATCTTGTTGTAACTCTTGTGAGAAGTCTTTTTGTGAGCTTTGGCCAAGTGCTCTTTGTGAGCACTTGGGTGTATTCTTTGTGAGCACTTGTGAAAGTTCTTTATGAGCTTAGGTGAGAGTCTTCCACCTGTGATAATGAAGACTGTGTAAAGGTTTCTCTACCTTGAAGGAGTCATCCTTAGTGAATTGTAGGAATCCTTGGGCTGGGTGCTTAAGGCGTGGATGTAGGCGGAGTCCGAACCACGTAAAAATCGCTGTGTTTGTTCTCTCTCTCATTTAATTACTTGCTTTTATTATTGTGCTTTTGCTGCCAGTAATTGAATCCTAATTTTTATTCGGTAATATTTAATCAAAGTTTGCCATAAACCCTATTCACCCCCCTCTAGGGTTATATATTTGGGACAACAGGTTGTATTTAGGGAAAATTATATTTCATTATATTCATTTATGAAATGGCTTCTTTTATCATGTAAACTCGTGTTTAATTACTGTTCATGATAAAGTCCTTGGATAGTATGATAGAGAGTTGTATCTCAAGTGTTAAGATAGAGAGACTTACAACTGAAAGAATGTGCGCAGGGAGGATTCGCAGCGGAAGACATAAAACAAAATTTTTATAAACAAGAATCCAACCATTACATTCTAGCAAAAAATTGAAACAAGCATAGGATCATGAATAATACAAGAATAATATTTAAACAACATTAAATATACTTACTTGATAATTGCCTTTGTTGAAACCACGATCGAATCCAAGCTTCAAAACCACCAAGGTATCCACACAAACACAAGACTCTTTAAGCTTCTCGCACTTGTTCAACACTTGAATTAATGCAAGATGGAGAGGGAGAGAGAGAGCAATTCGGCCAAGAGAGGGAGTGTGAACTTACGACCCTTTGGGGTTCCTCTTTTGGATGATAGCCTCCTCTTCTATTAGGGTTTGAGTGGACTTAGTGCTAGCATGCACTTATCCCCTTGTATTTATAAATAAATACTAGGGTTTCTAATTTTTGCAACTTAGTCCTCTTTAATTAACTTTTAATTAAAGAGCCCAAGTAAGTGTGGACACCCCATTTTTACCAATTATTTCTATCATATATTTATGCAAATGATCAGCTTGAAGAGTGGATTATTTGGTGAGGAATTGGCCTTGTAAAGACCAAATTACCCAAATTGCCCTTTTTTGAGGAAAAAGACAATTCATTATTTCATGTGTACATTTGGATTAGAATCAACTCATTTGTATGGCATTTGACTTTTGAGGTGTTTTAGAACATTCCTGTAAATTTTCATGGCATTCTGATGAGAGCTCGATAGGTAATTAGGGTTTTTGCGACTTGAAGGGCATTTTTGTCCTTTTTCTCGTATAATTTCCGAATGACCTCCGAATTCGAAACGGATTGTTTCATTGAATTTATATGGATGTATGGAGTGAAGTTGAAGTTGAAGTGCTAATTGAACCTTTTGAATGGTTGGGATAGATTCGCCCAAAATCGATCACACGGGTAAGAATGAGCTGAATTATGGTTTTATTCAAATCAACTGTGAATTGGTCATTTTCACCAAAATTAAAGATTTTTAAAACATGTTTTCAAGTAACAATTTCATATTAAAACCAAGTTTTTAGAAGTGGTTCAAGCTTAATTAATCAATTTTATAAAACAAGGAATGGTCATTTGACCAATTTTGGCACAACCGGGTCAATCGGCTAGCTTTTTACCAAAAACCTTGACCATGGTCAAGTATTTTTAACCCAAAAACTTTCTAAAAATATGAAGGATCAAAACACGGTCGTTTTGAGCCCTGAACCATCGAATTTGAATGAGATTTGACCAAAATATGGCCAAAATATGAAATCCCATTGAAAATGGGACAAAATTTGGGAATTCACTACGGTGACCGTCCTAGCTAGGACGGCCAACCGTCCAGCCCAGGACGGCCAGCCGTCCAGGCTAGGATGGTCACCAGGATGGTCGACCCCATTTGTCATTTTTGGAAGTTTTCACCTATTTTGGCCGATTTGATTCAATTTTTTGGGGCATTCTTCGAAGGAACTCAGCTTGTAAACCCTAGAGGGATTCATTCTAAACCCTAGGATGGATTTTAGTGCATTAAATACTAACCATTCAAAGTTTTAAACCCTAGCTCTATATATGCTTCATTATAGAGTTAGAGGAAAAAGATAGACAAAAAGAGAGAGAAAATTCTAGGGTTAAGGAGGAGGCTACAGATCTGGTTCTCCACCATTGGAAGGAGAGAACGAAGGTGAAGAAGGAAGGAGAATGACTCAAGGCTTGGAACTTGAAAGAGATTAATCAAGGAGAAGAGAGAAAGGTGAATGTTTTCCTATTGAATAAGTCTTTTCTCATTTGTTCATGTATGATAGCATAGTATTAGTTTTATGTTTGATTGTTTTGATATTTGTTTAATATGTTTACATGTTAGAATAGGATGTTATTTATTATGATTTCATGTGAGTTAGTATGTTTAGGATACGTATATGTGAGCATGTTTGTTTAGATTAATTATTTGCATGATTTTATGTGAGTAAATGCATTAAGGGTTAGTTTCATTATGATTGCATGTTAGTAAGCATATTAGGGTGTCTTTTATTGTGATTAAATGCATGTTAGAGTTAGCTTCATTATTATTTTATATGATTAAATGTGATTAGGGTTAGCTTAGTTAGGATTTTATATGAGTATGCATGTTAGGATTAGTTTTTGTCATGATTTTATGTGTAGATGCATGATTAAAATTAGTTCTATTGTTATTTATGTGTAGATGCATGATTAGAATTAGTTTTATTATGATTTTATGTTAGAATGCATGTTTAGGGTTGTTTAGCTTAGTTATTATTTTATGCGAATATGCATGTTAAGGTTATTTAGCTTAGTTATGATTTATGTTAGTTTGCATGTTTAGGATTAGTTAGCCTTGTTGTGATTTTATGTAAGTATGCATGAGTAGGGTTAGATTTGTTGTTATTTTATATGCAAGCATGTTAGAATAAATATTGACGTATTCATATCGTTATTTGAATCTCTCGATGTTTGCTTGATGATTTTAATGATAACATGAGTATATTAGTATATTATTTTGACATGTGGTGAGTCTTGAGTCTTTATTTTTTTTTATGTTTTTGCGATTATCTGAACACTTGATTTGGATTTATTGGTGTGAATATATAAAATGTGTACGAGGGAGCGTGCAAAGGTGAGATCCTTCCCTTGTGTTTAAATTAATCGTTTAAGCATATTTTTGTGTAATTTTTGACATGTTTTTGCATAGTAATTTAATATATTCATGTAGAAAACATGCTAGGACATTTTCACATTTTTTGTTCTTTGTTTTCATGGTTTTTAGAGTAGTTTAAAGTACATATTCAAATTTGTCCAGATTTTTTTATGTCCTTAAATCACTTCTAAAAATCATTTTAAGGCCAAATCCAACTTAGAAATATGCCTAGAATCACATAGTAAAATTAGTGTGCATTTAGGAGCATTTTCATGCATATTTGTTTGATTTATTTAATTTTCAGCATGCATTTGCATTAGTATATTAGGATTTTAGACAAACTTTAGGGCTAGTTAAAGACCCTAGGATTAGGAAAGTCACTTGCCTTCCCTAGGAATTTCCTTTGTTGTAAAGATCATGATTTGAAATGTGTGTTTTATTTTATTTGAGAAGTCTATCTTCGAGAAATTTTCTAAAAGGGTTTTCAATGTAATGTTTATGAAATAAACATGATTTTATGAAAGAGTTGACCATTAAATGATTTTCAAAAGAATTTAAAATGTTTTAAGATTCTTACATTGGAATGAGATTCCTCCCCATATGATTTGTTTTTCTTTTGAAATATCTTTGAAAAAGATTTTCAATTGGAGTTGAATTCTAAAGATAAGAATTATTTGGAATATTTGGATTTTACGAAAGTCTTTTAATTTGAAATGATTTCAAGTAAATGATTTTGAAAGAATAAAAACTCTCGAAGTTAGAGTCTCGAATTAGGTTGAAATACCTTTGATGATGTGATCGATTACAATAGGAGAGTCCTAGGGTAGTCGAACTACGTGGACTTTGATACTTGCTAGGTGACACTAGTAAGTTACGTAGGCGCTAATAGGGCTCAAGTCCGCCCTAGGATGCCCGTAGGGTATTCTAGGTTCTTAGGGTTTGTTTGTATATTTTCTTTATTATTAATATAACTAATATAGATTATTGCATTTTATATCACTACTTTGTTGGTTGATTAGACTATTTAGGATTGTTTGTAATAAGAAATTTAAATAGCCCAAATATATTAGAAGTCCTTTAATTAGGGCGAGGTGGGTGCCTACAAGTGAAAGCTTGGAACCTTCCCACGTCGTAACCTAGCCCCCGGATCCAACTCTGGTTTGTAGGCTGTCTTTTCATTGGAATGGAGTTGGTTTTGTTTTTAATTTTAAAATAAAACATTTTCATGGTTTCCTTATTCCTTAAAAATAAGGTGGCGACTCCTTTGTTTGTTTTCTAAAAACCCCTAATCATCACCCGGTGATGATGTGGATCCTCATAAGCCCGTCAAAAAGGCTGGTCCACAGTAAGGTACATAAATTAGAAACTAACCCCTCTCCTAACTTAAACAACTCACTTGTGTCCTTTTGTGTGTGACCCTTTAGGTTCATCCCAACCTAGCAGTGGACGGGAACATCTCAATGTCTTCCAAAATAGAAAGTTTATATTTTTAGGTTCAATTGGAACAATTCCAATTATGCCCTCATTGATAACACTTTATCAATAGGCCTACACTGGTCATGAGTGACATCTAGCAACATATCATGACGTACCCTAGGTATGGGTGAATAACAAAACTAATATGAACCCTTGTTGTTACTTAATTCTTTATCCTCTAACGTCACTGTTAAGATAATCAGGCATGGTTATTAAGTCAAACCATATCTTAACAATTTGTTATATGTTCTACAAAATATAATTATCAGTAAGATGAACCTGATGAAACTCTTTCACAGTCCACCTATCACCATGGCCATGGATTTCAAACTGAGAATTATCTTTGTGAACGAACCCTGACATTCTCTCTCATTAAATATGAAAGTGATGATTCCTTCTTGCGCACTCATTTATCTTCATACATAACCCTACTAGAGCCAGTGAGTACTGATTATACCCTTTGGTTAAGGATGTACGAGATACTATCAAACTCAAGTGACCTATGTATAAGATAACTATGGTGCCCTAGGTATAAGGATTACCAATTTAATGGATGTAACATAAGAATATTCTTTTGACTTAAACTCCATAAGAATATTCTTGAAGATCATGTTCAGTGTACATATTCTCTAATATGCACCCACAGATTAATTATAGTATCACTACACCGATTAAAAAGACTATCTATCCTCCCATTGGGCTAGTTTAAATCTGAGCTACTCTTAATGGTTTATAAATGTCCACTTTATAAATCTTTGAGCAGGAACTTCTTTAGAATAAATGTGTATGAGAAATATGAGTCTCCATATCTCAACAACTTAAGATACATATTTCTCTTATCATTTATTCATGGACCTTATCATACATATTTAAATATATACGACAAGTTGTACCTTTAAATTAATATAATATGAAATTGATATGCCTTTTAGGATTGGTTTTAGGGCATACCTCTAACAGCAACTTTCAAGTACATCTATCATAGACTTGTTCCTAATCATAGGTTTATATATTTGGGCAATTATAAACCGTTAAGATTAGTACAGGTTATACTAGCTCTATTGGGAGGATGGTAAGTCTCATGCCATTTGTGTAGAGACACTATGGTAAACTTGTGGGTGCTTGTTAGAGAACAAGTACACCGAACGTGACCAATATGAGTATAGCTTATCGAGTTCTATATGCATGTCAAAAGCTACTCATGTGTATAGTCACAATTGTAATCCTTAGACCTAAGACACCACATGTTATCTTATACATGAGTGTGAACCAGCCCTTTTTACGGGGGCCGCTCGTCCACATCATCACTGTACGTGATTAGAGATTTTTAGAAAACACAAACAAATGAGTCGCCACCTTATTTTTAAGGAATAAGGAAACCATAAAAATATTTTATTTTATTTTAAATAAAACAAAACAAACTCTATTTTAATGAAAAGACAGTCTTCGAACCAAAGATGGATCCGGGGGCTAGTTTACGACGTGGGAAGGTTCCAAGCTTTTACTTGTAGGCACCCATCTCGCCCTAATTAAAGGACTTCTAATTTATTTGGGCTATTTAAAATCTTAATGAAAACAATCTTAAATAATCTAATCGACCAACAAAATAGTAATATAAATGCAATACTCTATATTAATAATAATAATAAAAATGATATACAAACAAACCCTAAAAACCTAGGACACCCCATTAGCATCCTAGGGCGGACTTGAGCCCTATTAGCGTCTACGTAACTTACTAGTGTTACCTAGCAAGTATCAAAGTCCACGTAGTTCGACTACCCTAGGACTCTCCTATTGTAATCAACCACATCATCTAAAAGTATTCAACTTAATTCAAAACCCTATCTTCGAGAGTTTTAATCCATTTTAAATTATTTATTTGAAATCATTTCAAATTAAAAGACTTTCACAAAATCCAAATATTCTAAATAATTCTTATCTTTAGAATTCAATTCCAATTGAAAATCTTTTTCAAAGATATTTCAAGAAAACAAACCATATTGGGAGGAATCTTATCCCAAGATAAAAAAATCTTAGAACATTTCAAATTCTTTTAAAAATCATTTAATAATCAAATCTTCCATAGAAATCATATTAATTTCATAAAAATCACATTAAAACCCTTTTTAGAAAATCTCTCGAAGATAAACTCTTAAATCAATTACAATATTTAATTCAGATTATAATTTTTACAACAAAAGACAGTCCTAAGGAAGGTCAAGTGACATTCCTAATCCTAGGGTCTTTAACTAACCCTAAAGTTAATCTTGAATCCTAAAACACTAATACAATGCATGCTGGAATTTAAACAAATTAAACAAATATACATGAAATTAATTCTAACCATGCATGAAAATGCTCCTAAAAGCACACTAATTCCACTATGTGAACTTAGGCATATTTCTATATTGGATTTGATCCTAAAATGAATTTTTAGGATAATTTAAAGGCATAAACAAATCCGGACAGATTTGAATACAAACTTTAAACCATTCTAAAAACTCTAAAAAAATAGTAAAAAATCATGAAAATGGCCTAGCATGCATCCAACATGAATATACTACGAGACAATACAAAGAAACTATGTAAAAATAGGCTTAAGAATGGTGATTAAGCCACTTTAAAGCATATATTCAAATCTGGACAGATTTGAATACATGCTTAAAATTGCCCAAAAATCATTATTAATCCATGAAAAATAACAAATAAATATCCTAGCATACAATCTAACATACTCGACTAAATTACTATGCAAAAAACATATCAAAAACTAACAAAAACATGCTTTAAACAATTAATCTAAACACAAGGGGAGGATCTTACCTTTGCATGCTCCCTCTTACACATTTCATATATTCAAATCATCAAATCCATATCGAGTGTTTAAATAATCATAAAAAGCATAAAAATGACTCAAGACTCATCACATATCAAAAATAATGCATCAACATACTCACATAATCATCAATATCACATGGTTATCAAATGAACACCACAAGGTCTTTAACAATTAAGTAAACATATTAACACTTACCCTAAACATGCTTATATACATAAAATAATAACAAAGGACATCCTAAACATGCTTACTAACATAAAATCATAACAAGACCCACCCTAAACATGCTTACATACATAAAATCATAACAAAACTGACCCTAAACATGTTTACTCACATAAAATCATAATAAAATACATCCTAAACATACTTACTAACATAAAATCATTACAAGTAACCATTTAATCAAACCTATATATTCCTAAACACACAAATATGCTACTGTCCTATATATATAAGAATGAACTATATCCTATTTTAACATGCAAACACATTAAACAAATGCCATGGACAATCAAACTCAAGCTAATATGATCTTATCATGCATAAACAAATAAGAAACTATCCTAACAGAAAAAAAATAAAAGATGATTCATCTCACATGAAGATGAAAAGAACTTCCACCATAGCACAAGAGATTTGTATGAAAATAAAGGAAACAAGGCTAGGATAGAACACTTACCCTTCTTCTCCCTTCTTGGCTATCCTCCTTCAAGCTTCAAAGCTTTGAATCCTATCTCTCTTTTCCTCATTCCCCTCTGGTTCTCCCTTGAATGATGAACCAAAACGTACTAGCCTCTCTCTAAACTCTTTTTCTCTTTTTATTCTCTTATAACTCTATCAAAGTATATTTATAGAGTTAGGGTTAAAAAAACCTTGAATGGTTGGGATTAATTCATCTAAAAATCATCATAGGGCTTAAAATGGTTCCTCCTAGGGTTCCCAAGCTGAAATACATTCGAATTTATTCAAAAAAATCGAACAAAGTCCGGTAAAATGGGTGGGAGAGTCCCAAACTTTCCAAACTGAAAAAATGGAGTCGACCAACCTGGTGGATGTCCTAGCCTAGAGGTCACCAAGTGTGACCTTCCATATTTTCTCCTATTTTAGATGGATTTTTGTATTTTTGCCATATCTTGCTCAATTTGAATCCAAATTCGATGATCTAGGTGTCAAAACGACCGTGCTTTGATCCTCTACATTCATAGAAGGGTTTTGGGGGTCAAAAATGCTTGACCATGGTCAAGGGTTTTAGTAAAAAGTTAGCCGATTGACCCGGTTGTGCCAAATTTGGTCATATGACCATTATTTATTTTGTAAAATTGATCAATTAGGCTTAACCCACTTCTAAAAACATGGTTTTATTATGAAATTGATACTTGAAAATATATTTTGAAAGCCTTTGATTTTGGTGAAAATGATCAATTCACGATCAATTTGAATAAAACCCTAATTTGGCTCATTCCTGCTCGTAGGATCGATTTTAGGCGAATCCATCTCATCCATTCAAAAGTCCAATTGACGCTCCAAACACGCTCCAAACACACTCCACACATCCATATAAACTCCATGAAACAATCCGTTTCGAATTCGGAGATCATTCGGAAGTTATACGAGAAAAAGGACGAAAACGCCATTCAATTCGTAAAAACCCTAATTACCTATCGAGCTTTCATCAGAATGACATGAAAATTTACAGAGATGTTCTAAGACACCTCAAAAGTCAACTGCAATACAAATGGATTGATTCCAATTCAAATGTACACATGAATAATGAACTATTCCTTTTCCCCAAAAATGGCAATTTGGGAAACTTGATCTTCATGAGTCCAATTCTCCACTAAATGATCAACTCTTTAAGTTAATCATTTGCATAAACATATGATAAAACAATTGATGAAAATGGGGTGTCCACAATGAGTTATTAGAGTTTGATAGTATCTCGTACATCCTTAACCATCAGGATGTAATCGGTACTCATTGGCTCTAGTAAGTTATGTATGAAGATAGGTGAGTGTGCAATATGGAATCACCACCCTTAATATGAAAGGAAGAATGTCAATGTTAATTCATAAATATACTATCTCAATGAAGTCTTTAGTTAAAGCAGTAGGAAACCAAGAAAATAGTTTTCAAGGGTTTACCTAATTGAGATTATATTTTGGTGAATTGGTAACACAGGATTAAGTTAGGGTTTGATATAAATCCATATCCAATTAACTTAATCATGACATTATATGGTGAAAGATTATCTATAACACGATGGGTTCATTTATATTTATATATTCACCCACACCTAGGGTACGTCATGATATGTTGCTAGAGGTCACTCATGACTAGTGAAGGCCTAATGATAAGTGTTAGCCTTATGGCTTCCACTCTTGTTGGTTGATTTTGATGATAACAATCATTGTCTTGTAATTATATTGATTTGTATCTTATATATATTTGCAAACATGAATTATGGTAAAACACATCCATGATACAAGAAATATGCATATGAATGATTGTTTGGAATATGCATATGATTAAATGTTTATTATGAATTCTTTGCATCATATATTGATTTGTTTTACCTAAAATATGCATATGCTTTAAATGATAAGCTTTAGTATATTTATATGCATATTGTTAGGGGGAGCAACAAATCATTGATTGATTTATTTGTTTATTCAATTGAGCATATGAATACTTTGTTATAAACTCTTGTTAAATGTTAAACTCTGTTGAGTGATTACTTGGATAACCTTGTTGAATATTTGGTTGTCATTATTTGATAATTGACATTATCCTATAGTTCTTAAATATCCATTATAGTATATATATGCTTATAAGAACAGGATCCAAGTTGTCAATTGAAGAAGGCTTATCCATCATAAAGCAAAGGCAACAACTTTATTGAAGTCAAAGATGAAGCCTAGCACAAGCCAAGCACAAGACTTGAAGAACCTTTTGTGAAGACTATCTTGTATGTGAGTGCTTAGGAATTTATTGTAAATCTCTCTTTAGGATGAGCTAATTGGCTCAATTGACTATGATTAAAAGACCATAGGTTTTAACTTTGGAAAATCACGTTTTGGTCAAAAATTGATTCAAACTTATAGAGGGCTATATGGACTCAAAAGACGAAATGTTTTATAAAATGCTATTTTTTTGTTGATGAAAACTTCCAACTTAAAATTGTCATATCTCCATCATCCGGACTCAGTTTTCGATGATCTTGGTATGCACGGAAAGCTTAAGAAGTCTAGTTTTTGAATATGTAACTTTCAGCTCAAGTAAAATTGGATATTAGTCGACTAATCACCTTGTATAGTCGACTAATTGCTGGCCAGTAGTTGTTTTCGGAAAAATAAGCTCCTAGTCGACTAACACTATGTCCTAGTCGACTAAGCACCTTCCTAGTCGACTAAACACCTTGCCTAGTCGACTAACCGTGCCAGGAAACTTTTTCAAAGGTATTTTTAAACCTTCTAGTCGACTAACACTTGTGCCTAGTCAACTAATCGACCTGACAGTTCATAACAGCTAGTTTTTAACGGTTCTATTTTGTCTCTAAACAGTCATATTCCATGATGAGCCTATTTATAATCATTTGATGAGTCTTGAATCAACTAATGATCATACACAAACATATATCAATCTTGTATTCATCATTCTTGTGTGATTTAGTTAAGATTCATCATCCTTTCTTGAGCCAAATAGTTTAAATCCTTGAGAGATATTAGTATGAGCTTTTAATTGTATTTCATCTAATCATTGAAGAGTTCTCTTGTTTTATACAAATCACATCTCTTTGTAAATCTTGTGAGTGCTCTTTGTGAGCATTGGCCAAACGTTCTTTGTGAGGCTTGAAGAAATGTTCTTTGTGAGCACATTTGTGGGTTCTTTGTGAGCCATTGAGAAGGTTCTTTGTGAGCTATTGAGCAAGTTCTTTGTGAGCTTAGGCACGAGTCTTCCACCTGGGATAAAGAGACTGTGTAAAGGTTTCTCCACCTTGAAGGAGCTAATCCTTAGTGGATTGTGGAATCCTTGGGCTGAGTGCTTAAAGCGTGGATGTAGGCGAACTGAACCAGGTTAAAATCTCTGTATTTGATCTCTCTATCCTTTACTCTTGTTTCAATTAATTGCTTATATATTTGTTTGTATTAAAATTAATTGAACCTAATTTTATTTGGTAATATTTGCAAAAGTTTGCCATAAATCCTAGTCACCCCCCTCTAGAGTTATATATTTGGGACAACAATACGTGTTATCATTGAGAGAAAAATTAGAATTGTTCCAATCGAACCATAAATATAAAATTTCTATTTTGGGAGACATGAGATGTCCCCGGCCATTACTAGGTTGGGATGAACCCATAGGTCACACACATAAGGGCACAAGTGAGTCTCTTGAATTAGTGAGAGGAGAATATTCTTATTTATAATTAGTTTGGTCCTTGTTATTAATTGTTAATAAGTGAGGGGCCAAATTATAACTATAAAGAATATTTTCTATATATATGTGATGATGGGTCATGCTAGCATTAAGTAACCACTCATCATAAAAGAGAAAGAGGCAAATTAGAATGTGGGAAACCCTAGGGCCGTGAGCTATCATAGGGGCTCTCTCTCTCTCTAGCCATCCACTCTCTCCCTCTCCAAGCTTGCCTTTTCCAAAGTGTTGTGAAAGTAAAAGGATTCTAGAGGTCTTGTGTTCGTGTGGATACCGTTGGAGGCTACCATACGTTTGGAGCTCGAAGGATTCAAGGGTTGGCTTCTTCAAGGAACATCAAGTAAGCTTTTAATTATTGTTTTAATTAATTGTTTGAATTTATTCATCGTTTGAGAACATCATTGGGATGATTATCGTGGAGAAAATTTCAGTATTTTAAAACCCTGACTGTTCATCGAACCGGAAAAGTTACCGAGTTAAGGGTCAATCGATTCAACCGTCGGGTCAACCGGATTGAACCGTGACGTCATAAATATATTATTTATTTATTTATTTATTAGAATAATAGCTTTAAATGATTCAAAATATAATTTTTTTTAAATGTTTGTACAATCAATTCATATATTTGAATTTAGGTGCAATCATCAAAATTGAAAATTGAAAATTACTATTGATCAATCTTTATTATATATATTTTTTAAAATGCAAGATAAGAATATTGTATTATTAAATTAGGTGCTTGGGTTTCTTTGTGCTATTTAGGATTTTTTTAGACTAATTTTCCCTTTTAGTCTTATTAGCTTTAAGAGATTTTAAAAACATTGGGGCTATTTTAGTCATTTTAGCACCTTTTTTTTTAAAAAAAAAAAAACCTGCCCGATTTTTCAACCGGGTTTGCAAAAGAGAGCGGTTTTTGACTTGAATGGGTTTTTGTGGGTTAAACCAACCGGAGAGGGACCGGTTCCCGGTTTAACAGGCCGGGCCGGTCCAGGTTTGATAATATTTGAAAATTTTAAACTCTCTTTCCGCTGCGTTTCTCCGTGGTATTATTTCAGCAGCACCGCTGGCGAGAAAAGGAGCAGCCCTGGCGGCTAGAGAAGGAGCAGCACCGACGGTGATCCATCTTATTTGTCCTTTCTGTATAAGTTGCCAATCATGATCTTCTTCGATCATGAATCGTCTCTTTTTCTTTGATCATGAATTGTTGATCTTCATTCTCTATTCTTCTTCTTCTCCACTAGATTGATGGTGACTAGGTCATCGCCGTCGACCAACTTTCACGATGACTAGCTCCATCACCGACTCCACCAGTGATCTGCAATAGAGATTAATGGAGAATCGTGATCTAGTTGAGGACAATAATCCTTCCGAGCATGCAAAACCAAAGGAGCTTTGCGTCTGTGCAGATCTTATCTCCAACAATGCGGCGAAGAAGAAATGAACGCCATCTCTGTCTCCAGTGTTACCAGACAATGAACACCAGTGCAGTTCACTATGCTAGTAGAAAAGAGAGAGCTCTACAAATCTTTGCAAATCCTCGCTGTCGATGCCGTCGATCTCAGCCATAGATGGAGCTCGTAGGAAAAATCAAATGGATGAGGGGTCGATGCCGGCTTTTCGGTTATCATCCAAAAACTCGCTGCTGGCATAGAGAGAGGAAAGAAAAACGAAGAGAAAGAAAAAGGGAGGAGAGACCGCCATGGATTTTGCAGGGATCCGGCGAGCTCCATCTTCGTCTGCAACGTAGATCCGTGAGCTCCATCTTTAGATGATATATGGGTAGAGAAGAGAGACATGATATATATATAAGGGCAATTTTGGTATAAAAAATGTTATTTTAAATTTTGGGACTTAATACATTAAAATCACATTACAAAGAACTTTAGACATTAAAAATTCTAAATGAGGACTTTATGCAAGAGAGGTCCCTAAAATAGGACTTTTGGCCAAATTTTCCTTAACATTTTAATTTAATTGGGTAGCAGAATCTAAGATTTGAGGGTAGATCTTAAAAGTTGTTTAATTATTCCAAGAACCCTCGGTATTTTAACTTAAAAAGATCATAATTTGATTGATCTTCTCTAATATTTAGCTCAAAACCCTTCGGGCCTTAAGATCCATTTGGTTCAAAGATTTTAAAAAACAAGAAGAATTGTGCAAAATTGAATATGAACCCTCATGAGCTTTTGATTCATAGGTATTGGATGATATTCGCACTAAAATTGGTTAAAGTCGTCCTAAAAAACTAGTTGAAGCAGAGACTCGGTGCCTTCTAAAATAAAGTGCATAACTTGCTGCTCCCAAAGAGGTGAGTTGGTGGAAGTTTTCAAACAAAATTCTTAAACCATTCGAACAATAAATTTTTATCCCTTTGAGAGTTTAATTCTCGGGAATTAAAATTCTTGAGAGTCTGAAATTCCCAAGAGTTGAAACTCCTGACAA
Organism: Hamamelis virginiana; assembly: GCA_017140935.1. Lineage (NCBI taxonomy): Eukaryota > Viridiplantae > Streptophyta > Magnoliopsida > Saxifragales > Hamamelidaceae > Hamamelis > Hamamelis virginiana. Next base: position 544,801 of record JAESVK010000475.1, on the reverse strand, counting down.
ACTAATAGACCCTTATTAAACATGGGGCAAGTTAAGCTTACAGCTGAATTTCACACTCAAACGTACCCACATTTATTACACACCATTGGATAAAAGAAGATATAACACTCATTAACCCTCCTGGGAATAAATAAAAAGTTAGGTCAGCAATCAATTACTCACTCTCTCTCTCTTTCATCTTGCCCCACGAACAATCTCTCACTACTTGAAACCCCAGCACTGTTCACACTGGTGAACCTAACCAACCACCGTTGCCTAGTGCTGGGGGCAACCCATCGCAGCTCCCTCCCTCTCCTAAAGCGGCATCTCTCCATTCTCTCCTTTTATTAATCATCAACTTGCCAACAAAACATATTAACATTGTACAAATTGGCAAATAATGCATTAATTGGCCCAATAAGATAATGAGAGAGAGAAGCGACAGTGAGTTACAACAACTTGGGAAAATTTTGCGGCAAAAAGCTACTGATGATCACTTACGAGTGTCAAATAATTGGTTATAAAGATTAGTTTAGTAAAAATATAAGCTTCATGAGGAGTCAATAACTCAAGGTGGATCTGTAAGCAATTGTGTGTATTGTGCGATCAACTAATGGATTAAAAAATCCCTAACAATGAATGTTAAAAAAATATTTAATAGTCTTCACTGTTGATTAAAAGGAAGTATAACATTGGTAAAGGAGTGCAATTGCAAGTTTAAATGTGATAAGGAAGAACTTATAAACTCAAAACATGTGAATTCTCGATCCATTGAATCAAATGAGTTAAATTGCCTTTTACACTCCTCAATACTTCCAATGAATGCTTAAGGAAAAAAAAGCATCACCTAAGACTCAAAGAATTCTTAAAAAATTAGGGTAAAAACAACTAATTGAAGACACAAAAGAAAGAGCGGCGATCTCTATCCTCACAGGAGAGTCGAGATGTGTCGATAAGGGAGAGAATACTGGAGAGATGTCGTCATAAGGAGATAATGAGAGAAGTGATAGGTTGCCACTAGCAAGGTTTGACGGTGTTGACAGAGCTCGATCTAGTGCGAGGGGTTGAAAATGTGAGAGGAGAATGGGTTTATGGAGAGGGAAAGACTGTTCGGGTGGCAGGATGTGAGATTGAGAGATTGATTCTGACCTAACTTTTTGTTTATTTCCAGATGGATTAGTAAGCATTGGATCTTCTTTGAAATCCAATGGTCCATAATAAATGTGGGTTTAAGTGTGAAATTCAGCTGTAAGTTGAACCCGCACCACTCCATTAAACATTAGTGCCTAAAAGTGACCATCGTTTTTCCTCTAAAAAAAATCCATGTAAAATTAGGGGGAATTGGCCAAACATCTTATTCAAAAAGATTTTACTTCCTTAAGTCCTCTCAAAAGATCTTTCATGCCAAAAGTTTACTACGTCAGACCCCGGAGTTCAATACACCGGAACCAGAGTTCACTATGTCGGAAAAATAATAATAATAATAATAAATCAGGAAGGGAAAATAGAGATGAATAACTGACATAAAATGAAAGGGAATAATGAAAAAAGGCTTGTGGAAGGTGAGTCTAGCCGTAGTGTGGGGGTCACACAAGGATGGGGTTTATCGAAGGGTCACCGGGGTGAGTGGAGACCGCCGTTTCGGTCTAAACAGCAAAGTTGTGCTAGTGGTGTTTTCGATCTGGGAAAGAACATTACTTTAATAATGGCCTTGAATAAGTTTAAAGGTATGTGTTAACTTTCGGTGTGGTAATGGTGGGTGTGGGTTTCATTGGCTTATGAATGGTTGGGAATTAAGGTTGCTCACGATGGTGGGTTTATCGGCCCAGGGTCTTGAGGAGTTCATGGTGTGGGTTGATAATGGTATTGACAATGGTACCAAATTGTACATCTTGTCTGCGATCGATCTAATGGGAAATTCTCTACATTGAGCTTGGATTTGATGATGAAGAACATGAAAACAAGATCGACCCCCTCTTTTGGATCTCTACTTGCGAGAGCTTTGGATAGCACAGGCATAATCTTTGCTGGACTATAGAAGAAGAGGAGGAGGATAAGAAGGATCTTCACGCCGGCATTAGGAGCAAAAAAAGAAAATCGTGGGAAAGCCAAGGACAATTTTATCCCTAATAAAATAATTTTTTAAAAAAATAGGACTTTAGACAATAAATTTTTTCTAATTAGAACTTTTCAAAGAAAAAAATTTTAGGAAGACTTTATTCAATAAACATCTTTAAAATGTGTTCGAATTTGCTGTTGAGTAGACAATTGATCAACAGATGTTGATCACACAACTGATGGGCGACATAGAAGCTAGATTGCCGATACTCTGACCCCCTCAATTCTTGATCTAGGATATTTATGGTTTGATCCTTTAACCTCCATAGGTTGTTTCTCTGTTTCATTTGCTTGATAATATTATGCTTGCTAACCAAAAAAAAAAAAAAGAACTATTGAAGATGAAGTGCAGCAATCCTATCCAAAATGAAGCAACCGCTAGTGCTCCAGCGCCTAGCCCAGCTTTCAATGCTTTAGTATTGGTTCCCACTGTTTTCCCATTCAACTCTTCTGAAACCATTCAAACACCACTCTTTGGTAGCATATTTCCTCATTTCTCTCTATACCCCTTTCTCTAATTTGATTTACACATTTGATGAGGAAAAGAAATTGAGAATATATAATATATTCTTTGTAAAATGGGTTTTTCTTTATTGAGAATGTTGATTTAGGGTTAGGGTTAGAGTTAATAAGGAGATCAAGGGGAGGAAGAATGTGATTGGGCTGTTTTGCTTTGTTGTAAGATGGTGGGTTTGATCATTTGTTGGTAGAAATCTGGAAAATTTTGATGCTTGAGATTATTGTAGATTGGGACTATTACTCATTTGCTTTGTATTTTTTTCTCTATGAACTAAACCCATATATGCTTGAGATCATTTTGAAGTGGATTGGGACAGTAACTCATTTGCTCTATTTTTTTTTTTCTGTGAATTAAACCCATGCTTGAGATCATTTTGAAGCAGATTGGGACCGTAACTCTATTGTGATTGAGCTTCTTTGAAGCTCATGAACAATTCCTTAAGCATAACACCTTCCGACTACTGGAAAATGACATAGTAACAACTCCATTAAAGCTCACAACACCAACCTCTTCAAATCAATTGTCATGCTGCAAGATTTATCATCGTTGCGGTAGCAACAACCAACTTAAAAGTCTTCGGCATTCCACCTACTATCATAAAAAACTTTTGGGTCCAAATGAAGGGTTTTGCAACGTTAACGGAGATAGGATTAGCTTTATGCCTCAAAATGACTCCCCGTCTGGCCGTTTTCATCCCTACCCTTAGATGGTGCTTGTGGCTGTTGTGTCGCCCATCCGCTAGTGATTAACACTTGTCGATCAATTGTCAGATCAACAGTAAATCCAGAATCATTAAAATAGCACTTTTGGCGAAAAAAAAAAAAGAAAAAAAAAAAGCCACAATATTATTTCATCACGTGCATTGCACGCGGTTTTTACTCATAAAGTTAAATAGCAAAACCCTGTGTGTGAGCGCCGTGCTTTCTTTCTGCGCCTCTTGAAGATCCAGCAACCCAGAAAAACCCTAGAAAGCGCCAAAGGGAGGAGAGAGAGTAGAGAGAGAAACACAATACTTCCTCTCACCTCACTCCTCCACCAACCTCTCCGATCCGGACTCAGCTCAGGTACTCTCATCTATATTCTCAAATCAAACGTTCATTTCTATTTTTTATTATACTCAGTACTGCCCGTCTTTCTTTTTCTAAATCTCTCTGTCTGTCTCTCTCTTACGCTCTCTTTCTCTCTCTATGAGAAGCCAAGTAGAAAATGAAAGAGGATTTGTTTATCTCTAGATCTGTTAATATCTATATAATAGTACGATCTCTGTCAGATCCGTACAAGTCTTTCAAGACCTTTGTCTCAGATAGTTCGTGAGGATCCATTTGTTCCATGGAAAGTTTTCTTCCCCGGGGAAAAAAGTAGAGTTCAAGTGTAAAGAAATATATGGTGTATAACCGTAGTCAAGCGTGAATGACCCGTTTGTTTCAACGGAAAATAGTTTCTGGAAACTTTTTCCAGGGAAAAAAATATTCTGTGATTTCTAGCAAAATACTTATTTCTCAAAGGGTCTATTTATCTCGATGGGTTTTTCTCCTTTACTGTGCACTAATTGAAAATGATCTAGTCTCTAAATATATTTTCGGGATATGAATATCTCTTTACTCCTAAAATTAATATTTAATTGGAAATTAATATCTTTTTTAATATCTGCCGTTGAAACAAACAGATTCTTAATGCTTTTGGGAATTAATAGTTAAGTAGGAAAATTGTCTTTTTAAATTATCTGCCGTTGAAACAAACAGATTCTTAATGCTTTTGGGATTTGTTTTGGCATTTACTTCGTGATTTTTGTGGTAGTGATTAGTGGCTTTGTTTAGGATTTTGATTGCATTTTTGGAGATTGGATATGGCAACATCGGTGAAGCAAGGCCCTGCTGAATCTGTTCCAACTGCTGAAGTTGTATGTATTGTTTGTGTTATGAAATCATATGCAAAGTTCTTGTGTTCATCGTTGGTGTGTGGATTAAAAAAATTGGGTCTGATTGTATTGACGTTAATTAGGTTGGTAATGCTTTTGTCCACCAATACTACCACATCCTGCATCAATCGCCCGAGCTCGTTTATCGATTTTACCAGGATAGTAGTAAACTTGGTCGTCCTGAGGAAAATGGGGTCATGGGTATTACATCAACCATGCAAGTGAGCTCTCTCTCTCTCTCTCTCTCTATATATATATATATATATATATATATATTGTTATCTATCTACATACATGCATATGTATGCATGTATTTATGTTTGTAAATAATGCTTTTTTGTGTTTGCAATAATTTTTTGGAAGCTTGGTAGCCTACAAATCAATGTTTGGTGCCACGTTCTAGGTTCACTGGCTGCAATTATGCTATATGTGAACTAAATTTAGAGTAACAAATTGTGAGAATTAGATTCTAATGCCTTTGTATATATTTGATTGATTGTTACTGTACAGGCTATCAATGAGAAAATACTCTCTCTTGACTATGGAAAAATCAGGGCAGAGATCAAAACTGTGGATGCACAAGAATCTTTCAATGACGGAGTCCTTGTCCTTGTAACTGGATATTTGACAGGAAAGGACAATGTTACGCAGAATTTTACTCAGAGTTTCTTCCTTGCGCCTCAAGACAAAGGTTACTTTGTTTTGAATGATGCATTTAGATATGTTGAAGACATCAAACATCAAGATGGAAACCATGGTTTGGTTAATGAGGTGGAAGCTCCTCTTACTCCAGACCAAGGTAATTAGAAATTTCATTAGCCCTTAAATTAGTGCCCTTTTATGCCCTTATAATTAATTTTTCTTTAAAAAATCTGCAGATCCGTCTCCTGTGCATGAGAATCAGGTTTCTGAGCAAACAACTGTGTTGTTGGAGGAAGTCAACGGGGAGGAAGTTTACAATCCCACTGAGAATGGAGAGGTTTCAACTTTGGAGGAGGAAGTGCCTGCAGCTGAGGTGGTTGATCAAATTCAGGATGATTCGCAGATGGTAGTTGAATCTAATATTAAAATTGAAGAAGTGCCCAAGAAGTCATATGCATCAATTGTAAGTAGCCATTGCAAAATATTCCTGTACCTCTGAATTTTTTTGCAGATTTCCAACAGTTAGTTTACTTATGTAATTGGACCAAGTTAACTTGGTAATAACTAGTTGGCTACATGTATGTATGGGTATGTAGTGGTACAGTATTGAGGTTTGGGCACAAATGGTCTCAATTACCATGTCTATTTGTCATTGTTGTGTTTCAAGTAGTTAAACCATGCAATATTGTTCTTCCAGGTTAAGGTTATGAAAGAGAATCATGTGCCTTTGTCAACTACTACACCTGCTTTTGTGAAGTCTGTACCAAAGAGTGTAGAGCAACAAGTATCCGCTGCACCAACTCCAGCTGCAGTGGCTGAGACACTGGTTTCCAGCTCAAATGGTATTGAAAATGGGAATAACCAAGAGGAAGAAGGTATGCAGCCCTGTCTCATTCTACTTCACTTCTGCTAATTTAGCAACAAAGAAAATAGTTTAGTACTACTTCTGCTAGTTTGTAAATCACACTTATTCCATAATTTGATTATAATTTTTGTTTTGCTTATCTATTAATTTCTGTTTTCGTCTATTTATCTATATATTTGTTTTGGGCAGCTGAAGGTTACTCAATCTACATAAAAGGTCTACCTTTGAATGCCACACCTGCCCTACTTGAGGCTGAGTTCAAGAGTTTTGGACCTATTAAGAGTGGTGGTATTCAAGTTAGGAGCAATAAGGTATATCTCAGTTTAACTATTTATGTTGCAGATTTTGGCTGTTTCATCAATTAACTATTATTTTCCTCGTACATCTGCAACAGGGCTTTTGTTTCGGTTTTGTGGAATTTGGGGTGGCAAGTGCCGTGCAAAATGCAATAGAGGTATGTATAAAGTTTTTTCTGTGCTAAATCTTTTTTTTTTTTAAATTTGTTAATCTTTGCCTTGTTTTGGATGATTGAGAAGACGGATGAGTAATAATTTGTTTTTTAATTTGAACTCCATGATATTTCTTATCATGGCTGGATAAATATCAATGATCCGTTTATGAGAGATTGATTCTTATATTTTTACTAAGCTATTTGCTTACTCTTGCTGTAAGCCTTTTGTTTTCTGTCTATGTGCTCGTGTATTCTGCCTGTGATGTTTCAGTTCTTCAAATGCTGAATGTTATTTATATTGTTGCTGCTTTTTTGCCAAAATTTGCTAATTTATTTTTACTTCTACATTTTTTTTTTTTACTCTGTTTATCAACGTGAAATACATACGAGATTTTCTATCATTCTGTGATGTTTCAGTTATTCAAATGTTGAATGTTGTTTTATATTGTTTCTGCTTTTTTGCCAAAATTTGCTAATTTTTTCTTACTTCCACTTCTTTTTATTTTTATTTTTTTATCAATGTGTAATACATATGAGATTTTCTATCATTCATGCAGGTATTTTTTTCTTACTTCCACTTCTTTTTATTTTTATTTTTTTATCAATGTATACATATGAGATTTTCTATCATTCATACAGGTATTTTGCTTTTGTTAATTACTCATTCCAACACAGAAATGTTCTACTTCCCATTTTCCCTCTATCCATGTTGACTTCTTTGCAATTATTTATTCCTTTTAAATAGCTTGCACACATGTTTCAAGTTTTTGGGTGGTTTTATTGTATATCTTTGATTCATGTGACGGAGACTTGGTTATGACTAGAATTTATGGAATATGTGTTTCGAATTTACATGAGATAGGCACTTTTAATTTGACACATTGCTTACCCTTTTGTATCATCAAACTCATTTAATCTTGGGAAGTTGAAATAGTTTTATGTCAACCTTAAATTTTGGGTTCCTCTTGTATAGCATAATATTAAATAAGCAGTGCACATGCCAATATTGAATCTATTGATTAAAGTGCACTACCAATATATTTAAGTTTATATAGACGTGGTATGGTGAATCTTGACTCTTGCTGGGTCAGGGATGTTTCTAGGTATCTATTTTGTCCAATTACCAAATATTAGGAAGGACATGTTGACTCAGCTGATTTGTAAAATGTGTCCCAACTTTTCTTCTTCCGTACCCTTGGTAGAATGGAGTGTCTGTAATGTAGCATATATCTATTTTGCTATTAACTGCTATTGTATTTTATGATTGATGTGTGGTATTCATTGTCACTGGTATAATAAAATGAAATGGTTCAGTTCAATCTCATAAAATTTCACCAGCCAACTGACGTATATATAGCATTGCACCACCTTTTCTCTGCTAGTCCTGTTGTATTTTCTTTTGGTGGGCAATTTGGCATTCTTTTTGGGTATCATAGTTGCAAGTCCATGACAAAAATGTTTGAGAAGCCTCCTTGAATAATTTGCGAAAATTCAAGGATGAACTAGAGTGAGGGAAAAGCTACTATTATGAAATTGTCATTTTTTGTTTGGGCCTTATGAAAAATTTGAAGAGTTTTGTCACAATGTTTATGGTTTTCTGCCTTTGTTTATGGCACCAATAAATTTATAATTTTGAAAGAGTATACCCCATTGTTTCTCACTTAACATCGTGATATGGATTGCATTGGCTTGTGTAGCTTAAAACTGGCTTTTGGCTAGTTTTTGGCTAAAGCCCAGAGGTTGGACCAAGGTTGCAAGGCTCCATTGTTGTCGAGATTGGGATTAGGCTATGCCTATGGCAGCCAAGTCAGTTAGCTATCTTTATGTACAATGTCTTATTTAGTTTGTTTATTCTGCTATGACTTATCTAGTTTAAATATTATTAATTTTATATTGAAGTTTTATGCATTATATGTTATTAACAAATAATCTTATATGAATGTATTTTCACATTAAATTCAATATGCTATGTATTTAATGAATTAATTTACTTGCCTTTGCTCCAATTTTTATGCTAGTCACAGTTTTCTCATACGTGTCCTGATTATTTTACCTTTTTTTAGGGGTGGGAGGTGGCTGTCTCTATTGTAAGAAATAGCAACTAAGGTGGAGTTGGTTAGTGATTTGGGTGATGGACATTTGTTTGGTGGCTACTTGTGGGTGAAACATAGCTACTGTTGTGTGGGGAATGATTAAATTTGGGTTCTTGATGGGAATGTTGGGAAGATTCCAACTTTAGTTTTGTTGCTAGATCATGTTTCTTGCTATTAGGTTGCCTATCCTGAAGTAGAATAGCCATTCTTCATATCATCACATAGGATGTTGGCAAGCTAAAAAACCTACGCCTACTGTTTCCTTTAAGAACTTATCTTAAAATAGCCAACCTTCATACCATATCAATCTGAATGGACTCACAGCAAACCAAAAAAAATTATGAAGGGGCATATGTAGCATGGGCATGAATCTAACCTGGACTAGGCAAAATACAGGAATATCAACCTGGCAAATCCTAAAAATAGATTCGACAATTAATAAATATATTTTTATATGTAGTTGTATTGTTAGATTACATATCACATCATTAAGTTTTGGATAATTTATCAAAATACTGTGGTCGTAAACATAGGTGGCACCGGCTTATTCTTCTGTTATGCTGGAGATAGAGTTTCGGGTTATTGGGCTTTCTAAAAAGGCTTTAGTATTATAAAGATGTTTGGTATTAACCATTTTTTGGGTTATTTGGTGTGAGGAATGCTCGTATTTTTAGAATAGACTTGATAGTTTTGATTGTCTTGGGAAGAGACTTTGCTTTTTGGTTCTTTTTGGGCTTCAGTAACTAAGGAATTTAGGGGGATACTTTGTTTGCAATTAGCCTATTATAGGAAATTGGGTCTTGGTGTGTGATTAGTGGGTTTATTCTGTATTTGTAGTTTGTTTCTCTTTTGGTCTTGTTTCTATTTATTTTTTTCTTTGTAAAGTAGGACCACCTTGCCTCTTTTTTAAGGAAATTATTGTTGCCTATATATATACACACACATACACAGCAATATATATGAGTAATTTTCTTATGGGTACGTACACATAAGCGTGTGTGAGGACTTGGTTTTTTAGTCAATGTGGAATAGATATTTTGAAAAACTGATTGTTATATCAGATGTTTTTCTTATGCATGATGTCATGCATGCCAAAACCCACAATGATCCAACGGTCAGTTTCCGAAATACAGACGGTGAAAAACAGTGATAGGTTTCATCATTGGATACTATTACAGTTTTTCATACTCTATATTTTTGAAACCGACCTCTAGATCACTGTAATTTTTGGCATGCGTGACATTTATAGAAAGAGTATCTAATCCAATGGTCGATTTTTCAAACTAACTCTCCCATATTGATTAAAAATCCAGGTCCTCATATAAGCTTATGTGTATGTACCTATAAGAAAAGAACTATATATATATTGTAAGTTTGCTGGGGCTGTCATGGTGCTTTGTTTTTGTGTTTGAATGCTAGGGCTTTTTTCCAGCTTTTGCAAGATAATAAATTTCTTTCATTGCATTGCTAGGAATTCAATTCTGTTCTCTCCCATGTTTTCCTACACAAGAAGGGACCACTTTGATAAATGTTTGTGAAGATTTGAAGACTCATTGGGATGAAATTGGTTGCATATTACTCTTTAACCGTTAGCATCTTCAATGAAACACAAGTTGGCTAACTATAGTTGTAAATTTTAATAATCAGTAGTTACATGTGCAATCATGAGAACTAAGAATTAGGGGGCTTTGGCCTTAATCAAGACCTTCATCTCCTTTTTGTGTGTGTGTGTGTGGTTTCAAGTAACCCAAATTCTTATTATTTTATCCCCTCCCCCCCGCTCTCTCTCTCTATGTTTAAACTCCACCATATACTGAACGTAGTTGGATGTGTCTTTGGTGAATCTTGAGCATATTTGATTTATAAAAAACACTTATTGGTCTTTCCTTGATTGGCAACACCTATCTGCGTCCAACATGTAATAGGTACTGCCACATCTCCTTATGGGTATGTGGTTTAGAGGAAAGAGCTAGAAACATATAAGCGGTAGTTGCTTATCAATTATCATTTATTTTGAGAAAAAGAGTTGCTCCTTATTTTACTCTGCATTTTGAATCTGCAATGTAAGTGGGCCTGTTTTGGTTTTATTATTTGTCATGAATGTTTTAATGTGTTTCTGCTTTCACTAATCCATTTTGTGTAGTTGATATCTTCCAGGTTTTTGAGTGAACTGTTTTTCCTTCTATGTATCAGGCTTCACCCATTACGATTAGTGGACGCCAGGTTCTCGTTGAGGAAAAGAGATCTACTAATTCTCGAGGCAAGTTGAGTTTTATGGTGGAAATTTAGTTATTTAGGATAGGGCTTTAGTCTCCAAAATATTTGCATGTGGCACATAGTGGCAACAACAAAAATTGATGTTCGGTTGCAGCTCCAGCTTTGTAATTCCTTTTGAATTAAGGATATGGTCTGTTTTGCTTACAGGGAAAGAGGATGTTAATTCCTCAAAATGTTTCTTTGTATATCTATTTATCAAAGTGATGTACTGGGAAAATGGAATTGGTAATTGAGAAAGAGAAGCACCTACTCTGAATTCCTTCCATCCTTCAAGTATTCCTTCTAGTGGTGGTTTATATGTTTTAATTGGGGGCTAGTTGATTGCTAGGGGGTCCAACTTGGATGCAACCCCCAGTGAATATAGGAAAAGTAATGTTTGAAAATATAATCAATTTCTAGAGTGATTTGTAGATTGGGATTAGCCCAACCCTTAATTTCTCTAGCATTTTGGCCTCATGCCAACCCTTAATTTCTCTAGCATTAATTATTTCTTTTTCTTTTTCTTTGCAGTGAACAACAGGGGACGGTATCCAGCAGGAAGGGGATCTGGTTTCAGGAATGAGGGACCAAGAGGGCGTGGAAACTATGGAGGTGGCAGGACTTATAACCGTGGTGATTTCAATAATCGGCCTGAGTTCGGCAACAGGCCCAGCAGTCGGGGAGGATTTTCCAACCGAGGTGATGGATATCAGAGAGGTGATAACATGGGGAGCAATGGTGGTCGTGTGAACCGTGCTGGCGGGCCAACTGTTACTGCAGCAGCTAAAACTGTGGCACCACGGGTATCTGCTCCGGCTTGAGGAAACCATAGTTGAGAAGGTGGTCGATGAGTGATTAAAAGAAAATTAGGTGTTCTGTTTTAGAAATGTAGTTGGTTTGCAGATATAGTCATTGGAGTTGCAGCTTCTAATCTCCTTTGTGGAGAAAGATGTCTGAGATTTTCTTTAGGATATTTTTTTTCCCCTAACCCTTTTTGTCCAATTTTTCAATATCTGAGTTTTCATAGGCGGATGGTAGATGGTCAAGCAGTTATTGTTGTGTAGTATACTAATGTCATATCTAGTTGCAGTGGGCATTTTCAATCCATAAATGAGGGTATACATTTTTTTTTATTTCTTGGGAAATCTTTTATTCTTGAGGGGTAATGATGTCTTGTTCAAGTTCGGTAAGGGATTTTGCTTAAAACGGTTGTGGGAGTTTTAAGTGAGAATTTATTTGATCCCCTTTCTTTATTCGGACTGGGTCAGTACCGTGAAATTTTTGGTAGTTAATGATTTAAAAGAGAGACTATTATTGGATTTGACAAAAGGATTGGATGTAGGCTCGCATTTGTACGTAATCGGGCAGGTTACTTCTACTCAAAAAATAAAAATACAAGTTCAGACAGGCTACTGGATGGGGTTGGGCCAAGATGATCCTTTGGTCTGGAAACTGCTTTCTTTCTGGATTTTATATAATTCTAACTTACACCGGAGATGCTAAATAACCACTGGATTAGACAGTGCTGCTAGCATCTGGTGCATCCGATGCAACATGTATCAAGTGATTTCAATTTTTTCCGGTATCTAATCTAATAGAGTTTTTGAAAATATGCTAAGCAACTAGTTGTAATTGAGATCTTGCATCAGTTCCTGCTGGATTAGAAGAGGAACTGGATTAGAAACTCTTCTTATGTATACCACTAACCTGCAAAATAAATGTGTCCATGTTTTATTTTTTGTACAAGGGTGAATATATAGATTTATGGATAAAAGTGACTTATCAAATATTATTGAAATAAAATTTAGCGAGGATCCATTTTTAGCTGGTCAGATTTGCTAAACATCCCTAGCTGCCTAGTTGGGATTCCTGATCGTGAAAAGGCCAGGGCATTGACGGGAGATTGTTACCTTCTCACCCTTGAGCAATCAAGAGACCGACGAGCCTGTGCAAGTTTGCAGTGAAAAAATAGTGGTCTTTACCTTTCCTTTCCAAAGGGTTAAAGCTGGGCAAACATGATCAAGTGAAGAATACAAGAATTTTTGTTGCTTCACATTTATATCTTTCTAGTGTTTGAAATTGATGCATAATTCTCTTAACTGGGCTGGGAGAGACTAAACCCAAATAAAAAGAAAAAAAGAAAAAAAAAAAAAAAGAGTTTAGCATTGACTGCCAACCAAATATATGCCACTTTGTTAGCTTATCTCCACAAAACAGAGAAGAGGCCGAAGGAATGGAACTATAACCAATAGCCACTGATCCCATGACCGATGCCCTATAAAAGTGGTCCTACCTCTCAAGCACAGGTGAGTAGAGGATCTTTTGATAGCTGCGATGATAACATAATACTCATTTCAACAGCTTCAAACTTGATGCCATAAGAATTGCTTCAATAACCAAAAGACAGGAGCCTCTGAGAGCACCACCTGAAGAACAAGCAAGTTCCAAGGCTCTTCTTGATATGAACTCATCCAAGGGAGTTTCCACATACTACTGCAGCAGCCGCTGAGTTAGTCAAAGCACTAAACACTCCATCACTAATAAATTGAGGGCAACCCCTTCTAGGCTTTTACTCCAGTTACAGTTGAAGGCAGCATAGTTAGAACTACAATATTTAAAGAAAGCGCCAAAAACCTGTATTTACTAGTGAAATATTTTTACGAATCTTTATTAGCATGAATGCAGTCTTAATAGGTTTTAGACTGAAACCCAGTGCCTCGGCATATACTAACCCTACCTCCCAGTGCCATGTGATTGAGGATCCTGTGGCCGTTAATTAGTAGGCAATAGATAGCTTGGTAATTATTAGTAATCTTGTCTATGGTACAAATAACAACCTGCAGCAGACTTTACAACTAACTAAGTTGGCACATTCCCCACTAATTGGGGTTTTTGAAGTTTGGGACAGTTACCCTAATGGCCAATGTCAGAAACTAACACAACCAACACCCCTCTTAAGCAATGCCTCAACCAATCTTAATGAATCTTAATGAACATTTTACACGAAGCTTGGTCAAAAGAATGTAAATGGTTCTCAAACATTCAAATTGTCAAGAGAAACCTCAATACAAAAAAAAACTTTCTAATTCATGCTAGAAGAATCTAGCTCTTAATTGTAATAAACCTATATTTTATTCACAGCAATTGGCTTGTAACTAGTAAAAGAGTACCTGCAACAAATTTCCTTCTATAACTTGTATTATTAATTGAAGTGAAATTGAAACCTTCAAATCTCATTAAGATATCTATCCAATCGCATAGCCTTTGAATGTGAGCTCGGCATTTATTACAATACTTCCTTCCCCTGGCAACAACTTGGCACTGGAAGCCTCACACTTCCACCCAAATATAATCACGCATAGTAATCACCCCATCACAAGAATACTACCTGATCAAACTATTTCAACCTCCTTCCAGGATTATATCCCATCAAACTTGGTAGAATTGTTCATAACCAGTCCCTTCATGGTTCATGCCTTGTATGGCTCATTACTCTTCTCAAAAGAATTAAGCTTAACTACAAGTGAGGCATTGTCCATCTTCAAAATGTGACCCATAACTACATAAAATTGAATCATGAACCCTGGGGTTCTAGACATCCCTAATACAAAGTTTTATGTTCGGCTCTGCCAACGAGAATCTGAGATTGATCTGTAAAACCTAGTGTTCTATTTTTTTGAACTTTAGAAAGTCAAGGGTATAGCCTTACTAGGGAGGTAGTATTCTGTAAGGTGTTATGACTCAAACAATATACGGATCATACTCCTAGTATTTCAGAGTTGGTTTCTAAAATTATCAAAATCTCATTTTATTTTAAAAGGAATGATAATCATTGTTTAAAGTAGCTAACAAATCATTGCTAATATTAGTAATAAAAGAATGATTAGTTAAATAATAGCATTCATTATTTATAGTGATAACATAAGTCTTACAGTTGTATTTTATTATCACTTGAGTAGGTCAGTTATAGGTAATGTTTTCTAGATTCTAGATGCTTCCTAGCTCCTGCACCTTTCTCATGCATGCTTCCTAAGTTCCTATGCGCTTCTTGTAACATTTTCTTACTTCTTCCTAATCCAGTTCTCTTACATGTCCTCATCACTTCCTACTTCCCCCAATTTGACCGTGCCCCGTCCTACTTACGCTTCCTATTTTTGCTTCCTTCGCTCTACACTTTTCTCTAGCAACAATAGGTTGAACCAGGAACAATGGTGACAACAATGAAAAAATAGGAAGTGAAGTTTCAGAATAAAGAAAATGATAACAAGCATAAAACAGGAAAAGAGATGAGTAATTTAAATTTAGATGACTATGAAATTATAAGTGGAGTAATAAACATAAAGGTCTTGTTGATGAAAACAATGAACAGGGAATGATCTTTTATTTACCGTCTTAAATATTAAAAACAGATAGAATGTTTAACTCACTTAAAATAGTTCAGAGCACTAGACAGGCTGAAATAAAAGTTGTTCATAATGCTGCGTTGTAACAACTAACAAATGGATCTTTGTCCCTCTGGAATGATAAATGACTGAATTTCCTCCTTCCAAAGGTTTTTAAAGGGATTTGCAGGAGAGTGAAATCCTTTAAAATATTTATATGGCGTTACTCTAAAACATTTCGATCTGGTAAATAATAAAGTGTATTTCATAGATATTCTAATAAAAAAAAATATAGAAAATAAGGGGATTCTACCAAACTTACAAGCCACATGTATTGGATGCAGCAATCAAATGAATGAAGAATAAAAAATTTGGAAATCATCAGCTCTGATGATAAAATCATGATATATATTTGAAATAGAAAGGATATATAGAAGTCACTATATTCTGAAGGAGATAATAAATAGCTGGAGACAACCAGAACCCTAACCATAAAATCCAACAAAACAAAACAGCAAAGAAGAATTTTAAATTAATATAGAAAGGAAGAATGTTACATTTAAATAGATGTAAAATTCTCTAAGACACTGAATGATAAACTCTTGGTTTACGTGTGGGGAGCAGCAATGAACTTCACGAAATGGAAACTTGTCGCTGGACTAACATCAGCAGATCTTCTGAATAAAAGGCTTCAACTATGACTATTTATTTAGAGACCGAAATTGCAGAGCTGTACATACTCATTATCATAGTCAACATACTTTGTCCACAGAGGCCGAAACTGGTTCATGGCAATATCAAGCCAAGGTTTCATATTCCCATTGAAGTGCACGACAGCAGCATTCCGAATCTCATCCATGCCTATGCTTGGATTATAACCAAGTCCCAGAACATGCCAAGACTTGTCTAGTGGCTTTGTTGTGGAGTAGTATGTGATCAGGCCAGGAGGCAACGTCCCCAATTTCCACAAGGTCCGGTTCTCATTCTGCAACAAAAGTAGCATCTCTGGTTATTTAATACACCAAAGGCAATCATGCAAACAAACAGACAGTAGAAGCTAACCCACAAATAATGCATAATATAACATATTCATAACACAGATACTGCAGCTTCTCTAGTGAATGATTTTTCTTTCTGTTTATGGCTATATGTTCAAGGGGCCTCTGGGAATGTCATGGGTCCCATTTTATATTATCATTCTTTGCAACAACTAGAGGTTTGGTGATTGGTTAGCGACTACAAATGATCTAGTGTTACAAAGCACAAGTGCATCCTAATTTGCAATGGAACAGATTGTGCAAACTATTGACACATTAGGTAGGTATCTTCGCAACAGTTTAAGCAGGCTCGAAAAGTAACTTAGGCCTTTTATAAAGGCTAAACATCAATTAGCAAGAGTACACATAACAAAATTTTCTTGCTTAGCTATGTATCTTAAACAATCCAATCTTACCAAATTCTGCCAGTAGTGATACTGTTCCGTGCACTTTTCCTTTCTCCAAGCATCCAAATCAAAGAAATTCATCCCATAAGCCCAACCACATGCCTTGGGATTAAACTTCTCTCTAATCAAAGGGTGTGAGAAATTCATGTACTGCGCATAGCGATGGAATGACCCAAAACATGTCTCGACTGCCCCATTCACCTTCCCATCCATATCTATCTTCCACAGCCCAGTCAAATCCCTCTGAACTACCACATCATCATCCAAAAACAAGATCCTATGCAATTTCGGGTACATTTCTGGCAAATAAAACCTCAAATGATTCAGCATTGACAAATACTTTGGGTTCCTGAATTTCATGTTTGTTGTGTCCTTTGTTGCATTCTCAAGCTTATTCTCAAAGTAAAACCTCTGCAAGTTTGCAGATTCAAGCTGTCGAAGCACTGGAACATACGATGAGTTCAAGAACTTGTAATCCTCCACAGCCTTCACCTCTACGTGAGCCCCATTATAGTCCCGTATCTTGAACATAACTTTCATCGCCCCAAGATTCATCTTATCAGTCACAACATGAAAAACATGCTTCCACGGCTCCTTAGAGTTCTTCACTGCCGAATTCACCACCACTGACGCAGCAATTACATTATCAGAAAAGATTGCATAGTGGTAGAGTTTTGGATCTTCCAATTCTGGTGGTGGCGTCTTTCCCTCATCGCTATACTTATCGGGATGTGCAATTAGCTCTTCCATCAATCTCATCGCGAGGCAATGCAAACTCTTTGGGATCGATTTTGCTGCAATGAGACTAGAGAATGCCCCTTGCTTCTTTGCCTTGGTTAATTGCTCATTAACGGCAAAGATAGTGTCCTTTAGCTTCTGAATTTTGAGTTGATTATCAAACGACTCCTTTGCTTCCGCAATAACCTGCCGCGTGAGCTTGATCCGCTCCTTCACATCCTTTTCAAACTGCCGAAGCATTGATTCATCGATTGAGATTGCGTCGGACTCGAACAAAGAACGATACGAAGGTTTGTTGATCAGATCGGTGTAGTTCCGCGAGAGATCAGCGAAACTCCTGACAAGCTTTGAGTTTTCGAGCTTCAGCTTTCGAGCATAAGAAGCATAAGCAAGGACCACAGACTTGTGATCCTCAGCTTGCTTTCGGATCTGATCCAGCCGTGGCTTCAGAGGATCCGATTTCTGTGCGAGTAGGCTTCTCCCAATGGCTCGGAAACCAGAAGTGAAACCCTAATTCGAGTAAAAACCATAGAAATTCAAAAATCAATTGAATGCAAGTAAAGCAAGTATTTAGCACTCTCTCTCTCTCTCTCTCTCTCTCTCTCTCTCTCTCTCTATATATA